>CAJNDS010002646.1:745645-845645 GCA_905221605.1 Symbiodinium natans
TGGGGATGTTCCCCCTTGTACTGAGAGTCCTTAATAGGGCGAGTACCCCCTAACATAGTCTCCATTAAGGCCTGTTCGTAAAAGGGTGAGCATCCCAACCTACAAGGCCCTCGACCTTCCCGGCCGACTTTAGAGGTTGCTCCCTATGATTGTCTACGAGTTTGGAGGAAGAGGATTTAGAGTGTTTACCGCCATATAATATATGTGTGTTTTTTTACACATACAGGGTTTATGGGGTTTATTGGGTTTCTGGGTTTATGGGGTTTAAGAATTCAAAGGGATTAAAGGGCTTCGGCTTCGTAATCTTTCTTTTTTCGCCCTGGGTGCAATTTGCTTGCAAGACGGCCTGAGGGGTGACAAGGACCAGGACCCAGAGTACGCCCTTGTTCCCCTTGTTTTAGGGTGTCGGTTACCTTCACAAGCCCCTTTTAAACCAACAAGGGCAGCCTTTTTGGATTCGTAGGTTACTCTTGTGCCCTAAACCCTAAGCCCTAAACCCTAAACCCTAGACCCTGAACCCTAAACCTTTTGGATTCCTACGGTACTCTTGTGTCTAGGGGATGCACTGCACGAGCCGTCGGTTTTCCGGGCCTTGGGTTTAGGGTTTAGGGTTTAGGGTTTAGGGTTTAGGGTTTAGGGTTTAGGGTTTAGGGTTTAGGGTTTAGGGTTTAGGATCTAGGGTTTAGGGTTTGGGGTTTGGGGTTTAGGGTTTAGGGTTTATGGGCCTTGGGTGCCCCCACAAGTTGTTAGCAATTGAAAACACTCAGCCAAAACAGCGCCCTAAAACCTGATCATCAAAGCTGTAAGTGCTGAACCCCTGAAAATCCTTAAGCCCTGAACCCCTAAAGCCTGAAAGAACAGAGCTTTAGCCAAAGCCCCCGAGGAGTCTTCGTTCTTGCTGAAAGTGCAGCAGAGCGCCTTGTCTCTGACTCTATACACCTTAGGTGCTGAGACTACGTACGTGCGGCATGTCTTCGTGACGAGTAACAATCAGGCTAAGCCCTAAACACTAAACACCTAAACCCCTAAACCCCAAACCCTTCAGAGGTGGATCCTATGTTTGTGGAAGACGTCCTGACGGCACACCCCGCAACCACTATCATAGGGTCCTTATAGGGTTATTTTAGGGGTTATTGCAGGGTTCTTTAAGGGTCGCAAAAGGGTTCTTAGGGTTTATGCAGGGTTATTATAGGGTGATGATAGGGTTATTATTTTATCGTAGGGTCTTGGGCTTCAGGGTCTGCCGAGAGCTTTCGGGGGTCCAGGGATTTGGCGGTTTCGGGCTTACGGGGTGTAGGGATTCAAGGGTTTCAGGTTGAGCGGTTGAGGGGCTTCGGGGTTGTAACATCCCAGGTCTCTATCTCAAGCCCAGGCAATGGCTTCCAGCGGCTCATCGGAAACTACAGCAAGGCCTTCAACGTGCCTCTGGATGACGAGAAGCTCCAAGGCTTTGCAGAGGCAGGGCGCTGCTGAAGTCCCCTGCACTCTAAAAGCGCTGAGGTCTGAGCCCTATAAGCTCTATACACCCTAAACTCCCAAAATCCCAGCCCGCAAACCCCGCCCATCCCCAACAAAAGCCTAAAGCTTCAACCTTTCCCTTGTCGACATCTCGATACTTGAAACCTTGCTACAAACTGCCCATGGACCTCTAAGTACGGGTTTAGGGCTTCAGCAGTTGAAGTGGCCTCGTGGGGTTTTAAGGGGCAAGGGTTCTAGGGTTTCAGGGCTTTAGGGTTAGAGTAGCGACATCTGGAGTATCAATGGGGGAACTATAGCGATGCTTGTCACTTAAGTTAAATTAATATTGGGAACCACGCACATCTAGAATATATGTATATATACACACTGCCTGTTACCCTTCAAGATGGGGATTCCCGAAGTGCCTCCCTCGGTTATAACCACGTATAGTTACCCTACTTATAGCCCCACTTATAAGTTCCCATGAACCTTCAGGTAGAACCTTAAAGCCTTCGACCTCTCCGAGGCCACATATGCAGCCGAGCCAGCCAACCCAGTCCATAATAGCCCAGGCGGCTAAACTACCTGAAGCCCTCAAACCCTCACACCCTTAATAAGCCTTGTTGTTAGCCCCCCAAGAAGCCTATGCACCTAAAACCCTAAACCCTAAACCCTAAACATCCCTAAACCCTAAACGCTAAACCCCAAATAGGCCACTAGAAACCCAGCTGCCCTTGGACGCCAGGACGTGTGCCGCTGCTGCCTCAGCTCAGCCGATGACGCGATGTTCAACGCGGGCTCGCTGGAAGCTGCGCTTCAGGCAAGGAGGGCCTAAAGCGGTTTAGGGTTTAGGGTTTAGGGTTTAGGGTTTGGGTTTAGGGTTTAGGGTTCAGGGTTCAGGGGCCTAAAACCCGAACATCCCTACATTATTTGCCATACAAGCCCTGTACAGGGATGCCCAGTAGTACCCCTATTCCCTCTTTTGGGGGTTTGGGTTCCCTTATCAACCCCTTTGAGGAAACAAGGGCACCCTTTTTAATCCCAGGTTACTGGGCAGTTAGAACTACAAACCCTAAATGCTCTACAAGCCGCCCTATAGGCTCAATAAGCAACATGAGCCGTATGAGCCCAGCAAGCCCTACCAGCCCCATAAGCCCTGAAAGACCTCGGATCCCTCAACCTTCGGCCTTCGCAACCCCTTCCGCACCCTAAACCCTAAGCCCTAAACCCTAAACCCTAAACCCTAAGCCCTCAACCCTAAACCCTAAACCCCGTTCTGAAGGAGGTGGAGCACTACAAGCAGAAGCTGAACCTCTGCGACGCGGGAGAAATTCGGAAATTTGCAAGCCTCTAATCATGGGTTCCCCTATTACCTCCCTCTATACTAACCCCCCCCCCCAAGGGTTTAGGGTTTCGGGTACGGGGGGACAACCAAGGAAGGAAATCAACTCCCCTAATCGCCCTGAACTTATATTTCCTAGATCGAACCAAGAAACAACCAAGAACACGGATAAGAGCAACCCAGGGGGGAAGGAAAGGGGGAAGGAATCCACACCCTTACCAAACCCTAAGAACCCAGGCACTTATTTTTGAACTTGTGGCTTTCTGTTCAAGCCCATCTTGAGCCAAATACGATTACCGGGTTCATTAACCCTTCCAACTTCCAACACTAACTCCTTTCTACAATACCAATTGCAGCTCCGCACTCCCCCTGTCCTAGGGTTTCCTAGGACACATTGGAGATGCAGATCTTTTGGCCAAAAACTGCCATTACGGCAGCAGCCAGCTGCTTGAAATGCAAGTTGTGGTTTAACGTCTTCCAGGACGGAATTATAGCACATTGGCTAACCTACTACCCATAGAGAATCTTTTTTCACCTTGATCCTCTCATCACTGAAGACTCCTTGGCCTTCTTCACCACAAACCGTGGTCTTCGCTACGCGAAAAACTACTGACTCCTACTATCAGGGATTTCCATACCCTTAATAGTAACCGCCACATTGTCAGCACATTGGCTGTTCCAGCGCACCGGTCTCCAGAAAGAGAAAAACCATCCCTTCATCCATACCATCCAATCACTTCTTTTTCCGATTGTTGGCAATCTTGAGGTGAAGTTGCAGCAGAATATACTCCAGGTCCGAAATCGTAAGAATAGGATCCTGTATGCCCCTTGAATTGAGGATACCAATCCTTCTCTCTTCGCATCCTCAATCGCCTGGCAAGATTGATCCAGCTCTTCATTCGCATTGGCAGACCCTGGTGCCTCCGCATCGGATGGACGATCCTTTTCCTCAGGATCTTGCACCATTACCCCCTCTTCTTTTTTGGGACTCTGACTTTTCTCCTTCTTCTTTGTCTTTCCACCGACATTTGACTTTGTGCGCGTCTTCGAGGATTTTTCCACTGCAGAAGCCACCACATTGGATGTTGATCCACCCTGCTCAATGATCGTCGGCATCTTCTTCGGCTTTGGAACCATGAGAGTGTAAGGATCTTCGATAGCTGCAGCTTTCCTCTTCTTTTTTACCTTTTTCTTCTCCTCCTCAACGGCAACCTCCGTCTCCGAAGTCTCAACCACTTCTTTTTCAGCAGGAATATCTTTGCTGGACTCCCCTTCTAGGGACCTCTTTTTCCCTTTTTTGGGATCCTTTTCTTCTCCCAAATTGGCTCGCTCATACCATATCCTCAGGTCATTGACCCATTCTTCCACCTCCGCGAGCGAAACATCGTACGACTTCACTACTTCGAGAAGTTCCAACACTGACAACATTTCAGTGGTCCACGAAACCCATACTTGATCCATTTGGTCAGCATCTCCAGTGAACTTCAGGAGTTTGAACAATGGGTCCGCCTCTGCTCGAGCCAAATCTGGCTTGCCACCGGAGAGAAATGAAATCGCCTCCATCAACAGTTCCGTCATCTTGGTCTCTTCGTCATAAACCATAAAATCCTCCTCATCATCATCGAACTGTTCAGGAGGGATCTCCTTTTCTCCACCATTTGCACCAGACTTTCTCCTTGGACCATCCCTTGGGGGCGTCCTTGGAGACCTTGGCCTCTGTTTTTCCAACGGAACACCATGCTCGAAGACACACCTGTCACCAAATCGACACCTCCCAGACCGAGCAAACTGGACGCACCTCACACCAGTTGCATCATGCGAGAACCCACAATCCTTTCCAGCGAAACATTCTCTCCCTGCCACATAGTATTTGCACCAATATGAATGTAGCACCACATCATCTTCGGAATGGATGAATTTGCAGTCGTCACCAAATTTGCAGCGATCTTTCCCTTTGCCAAACCAATAGCAGAAACCCTTCTTCCTCTTCTCCAAGCGCTCTGCCTCATACCGGTCCATAGGGCGATTGTGCTCTACATGGACATTGCCATGTACCTGGGGACTGCTCCCTTCACCCGACGTGCTATCAGTATTTGGTGCTTGGAGTACAGCTGGAAAACCTGGCCTTGGTCCTACCACCCTCATGATCGGTTTTCCGCCAACTCCTGAGCCATGCTGAGACGATCCAAAAACATTGAACATCTTCATGAAGGCCTTCCTAGCGCCAATCTTCTGCACCCTTTTGATTGGACGTTTCATTGCTCCAACCTTGCATCCAGATGCATTCAAACGACGCAACCTTCTAAACCCAACTCTATGTCCCTTCTTCCAAAGAGCCATAAGAATTTTCGAGGCAGTGACATTCTCCACCTCTACCTTTTCCAATGATCCCTCACTTCCCGGAACAAACCCATCCATCTCTGAAGACCTTTCCATCTTTTTTGAAACCACTTCGTCGAGGTAGTCTTCTGAAATCCAGGGAAAGTTCCCCTTAGAGGAAGGATTGTCATCATTGTTTGGTCCTTCACCAGGATATCCTTTGGTGCTGTCAAAGATCTTACCAGTAGTGCAGTCCTGCATAGAGAAATTCGAAGCCACGCGGGAGTACACTGACCACAAGAAAATCCTTGTGTCCGCCAGTCTGGATGACCCACTGGATTTCTCCTCTTTCCGGAGAAACTTCTGGCGCTTTGCCCTTCCCTCCAGTGTCACCGCTTGTCTCACCTCCAGCATCTTCAATGGGAATAAGGGATTCATTGTTCCCTTGATCAAGCACCGCATCCTCTAGTCCAAGAACTTCCAGCATCGCTGTCGAAGGATCCACCTCCTCATCCGCATCGTCGTCCATCCTTCTCCAGAGAGCCTCCAATTGGTCCGCACAAGTCGCCGCTTGAAGAAACTCCATCAACCGAGTCCTCCCGCGCTGCCAGAGAAATTCTGAAACCATCACCGACCCTTGTGCTCCCAGATTCAGGAATGGGTGAACCATTTTGGCTACCCTCGCCATAAGTTCAATATGAACTTCCATGCCTGGACTGCGGCTCCAATCATAGGCAATTGCCTCCATAGCAGTACCAAACTTGTCCGTATTCTTGAATTCCCCTTCCAGACCAGGAGACAACAAGGCACCCATCACCGAAAGAGGGTAATTCCCCACCGCCGGCAAGCACGGGTTGTCATGGAACGAATGATGCAGGTCAGTATAATATGCTTGATCTCTCCTTTGAAAAAGGAGTGTTCCAGTCCCTAGCTGGGCATTCATTTCATCCACTTGAACCATTTAAGCACATATCCTCTGTGCCAGGTGCGCCATTGCTGGCCAGACGGTACGATCGGTCAGACCGCGACGCATAACCCAATCAGTTGTTGGCGACTGGATCAGCGTTCCTGGATCATACACCATAACCATTGCACCGTCTCCCATTGACTGATCAGCATCGTCCTCCAGTGCCAGGTTCTCATCCTGTTCGCTTGCACCCTCGGATGACATGCTAATAACCAAATTTCGATCCATCTTATTGGACCCTTTTTGGCATTCTCTTTGCCCCATTGGCAACTTGCCAACTGCAACCTTCCAATAAATTCGAGTCAGAAGGCCTTTCACCAGCAATTGCTGAAGGTCACTCCTCACCGGCCCACCATCCAACATCTTCGCATCATTACCACGGAGATCATTGCTCCCGCCTTCTCCTTCTTTTTGGTCGGTCTCCTCGCCAGAAATCTGTACTGCTCCTTCCGGCTCCGTCTCCTGTCCAGCCACTTCATGCCCAGGAAGAACTTGAGCGCTTTCAGAGACATTCACCTGTCCAGCAGCACCTTGCCCAGGTAAAACCTCATCCGTGGAGCCCACCGCCAGCGAACCAACCATAACTAAACCATCCCTTGTTCTTTTTTGAGACCGTTCAGCTCGACGAGAAGGTTGTGGTAGCGAAAAAACTTGTGAAGTCACTTCTTGGCGGGTCTCCCCCCGCGACGCTTTGTCGCGCCCTTCGCCAAGGTGAACCGATTTTTTCGGCCCATCATTGGAGCCTGAAGAACCACTTTGTGGAACAGTGCCACGACTCGCAGTTCTCCACGAATCCCTTTCTTGCAAAAAGAGTTCCTTCAGGCGTTGTACCGCATTGGTCTCCTCCTCGCTTGAATCGCTTGAGGAAGCGGCATACGAGACCAAAGCCTCCGCCTGGTCATCATCATCCACCACATCTGCCCACGCTCTGCTGAATGGATACGACAAACCACCACGAGGTTTCACCGGCTCCAGTGGCTTCGGTTTTTCCACCACTTCCGCCAGTTGCACTCGTCGTTGTGACCGAGATCGTGGCACCTGTCGCACCTGTTTTTTGTCCTGCAAGGGCCTTCCCCTTCTTACAGGGTTTGATCTTGACCGATACTTTTTCGTTGGTGGATTCACCGGCGGCATTCCAACTCCCACCAACCGCAGCTTCTGTACGCACAACGGAGACCTCTGCGCAAGCGTCCAACCATCACGGTACCTGACCTTATCAAAAAGCTCCCGATAGTAACCTCTCGGCATAGTTTTTGCACCGGAGTCTTCAGCTTCACGCACCTGAGTGAGGGTTCGCACCGCCGCTCTTCCAGTCCCTTTGTGCCCAGAAGATTGTTGTACCCGTACAGATGCATCAGAAGGAACTGCCTTTTCCGGTCCTCCCGGTCGATATCGGACCTCACCCACCAATTGCAGAATTTTGCATGCGGTCACTTTGTTGATCCCTTTGTCAACCAAATCTTCCACAAAGATGAACTCTTGCAAGTCCGACACATTGGTCACACCAAGCGTAATCATCACCTCACTTACATGAGGGGTATACACCCACAGGTGTGCGTTGCGAGCCATCCAATTTTCAATCGGCTCCTCCGGATTGTGAAGCTGGATACTAGTGGATGCAGCCACCGAATTCTTTTGCTCATCAGCTTCTACTTCATCCAGAATACCTTTTTCACCATCTTTTTGTGACACATTGGTCATTTGCAGCGCTTTTGGTGCCGAGGATGAGGAAGATTCAGCTCCCCCACTCGCAGGTGGCTGAAAAGTGCTTCTATCCGTAAGCTCCCATCCTCTCTCTTTTTCAAACCGGACCTGATTGGCCACCTGTACCAAGTGTTTCAGGAGCGACAGCCGCTCCTCTGACATCTCGTCATGGGAGTACTTGCAGAAATTTAACCCTTTCCGGCAACGTCCTCTGAGGTAATAATCGAAACAGCAATGGTGGAACCCTGCGTCCCTTAGTGACTTCCTGGAAGCATTGTCCCAAGCTTTGCCGGGCTCCCAAGTCCCTTCCAATGCTACATCATCGTTGTGAAGGTACCTGCATGCAGTCCCATATTTACAACCACCTTGATTGTAATACAGACACAGCCGACCTTTTGGCTCACCCGACGTAGGCTCACCCTTTGATGCACCTTTGCCAAAATTGTACTTGGCCCGGAAGGCTAAATCCTCCCGCTCCTGCTGTGCCTCATCCACTGTACCTTCCTCTGTGGGAGGGTCACCGATGTTCCCGTCCTCATCATCAGCTTCTTGGCTATTCTTTGGATCAGTTGACCCCCCTTCTGGCCAACCTTCACCGTACCGACGATGCTCATAGGGACACCCATCGCCATTGCGACACCTTCCCTTATTGAAGAACCTGCACAGCTTGCTGTAACCAGGTGACAACACCGTCTTTGGTGTCATATAAGCCTTTTTGTACTGGTCAGGATCCATGTAGGCTTCCATTGGCTTGTTCTCCCTTTTGCTCATGGATTGCACTGCACCATCAAGCTCCTGCAAAAATAGCTTGGTGTCCAACCAAAGCGCGTTCCAAAACTCATCTTCCCCTTGATTCAGCACCGTTGCCACCGCTTCACCCACAACTGGTCGAGAAAATCTCCTTTTTCTCATGCCAGTTCGAAAAGCGCGTTGTGGTACTGTTTTCGGGAAAAAGTGGTTAACTTCCCCAAGCCTGTGCTTTCTGTACCATCAGGCTTCCAACCATCATTTTGCAAGATGCCATACGCGCGCCGAGCTTCCGCATTGAGGAATGCCTGATCCGCAACACACTCCTGTAAATCTTCCATCGGCCGACCTAACAGCATCCCAGTAATTTTGCCAACATAGGCTTCCTCTTCATTTCCATTCTCCAGAAGAGCTTTGTAGATCTTTTCTCCATAAAGTTGCCTTTCTTTTCGTTCTTCAGAAGACAACTCCTGTACCACAAGCTCTTCATCGGATTGCTCTTCCTCCTGTTTCCAGTCCCATTGACCGTTGGAATCTTGGTACCATTGACCAGCATACCATGAATCCGTCCACCACGTACTCCAGCCGCCGGGTTTCCACTTCCGCAGCGTCGAAGAAGAGTCCTCCACGTCCTCTTCCAAAACCAGAAAGGTGTCCAAGATTATGGTACCATCATCTTCCACTCGTTTCACTGTTCCATTGACAGTATCACCAAACTTGAACTGATATGCATTGTTCCCTTCTGCAGGAATCAATACATTCATATCCCCATGGTCCAAAAAGGCTCCATACCCATTGATGCAGCGCACTAGACCCATGATCTCATCTCCCTCTTGATAGCAATGTGGCCCAGGTGACTCCAAAGCTCCCGCTCGGGGCACTTTCTTTACA
Organism: Symbiodinium natans; assembly: GCA_905221605.1. Classification (NCBI taxonomy): domain Eukaryota; class Dinophyceae; order Suessiales; family Symbiodiniaceae; genus Symbiodinium; species Symbiodinium natans. Next base: position 755,074 of record CAJNDS010002646.1, read on the forward strand.
CGCTCTTCAGAAACCATCTCTGTATCATCGGCTCCTGGCGCATCCTTTGTCTTCACCTTTGGGTCACACTGCTCGTCCTGCTCCACGAGTCCCACAAGCTCATCTTTTTTGTGCTCCTGGATTTCAGGACCTCCCTTTTTCTCCGCCAACGGCTTTGCCTCATCTGCTGTAGTTCGCTCGGTGTCGACTTCCGGTGAACTTCCAGACGGCAACGCTTCTCCCTTCATGGGAGTGGACCCATCATTGGAGTCCTTTGTCTCACCTTCTGCAGCAGGCAAATCTTCTTCCACTGCAGGGCAATTGAGTCGATCATCCACGGCAGGCACGCTTTCTTCCACCGCAGGCTCCTTTGGTTCCATGGCCTCCAAAGGAGAATTTCCACCATCATTGACCACAGCTGCCTCATTGGCTCCGGTGTAGCCCTTGTCATTTCGTTCCTCGCTGCTAACTTCAGGTTGCACCAGTGCGTCCACCTGTGAACCTCCATCATCAGCTGCTGCGGAGACCTGCGCCCCATTGTTGCAGTCGCCCGTGGAACGTACCACCACATGCACCTCAACCCGTGCTTCCTTCGCACTCCAGGTAATATCTGGCGCATCAACCCGCGCATCATTGGCGCTCCAGGCCTCATTTTTCAGATCATCCGTGTCTCCAGCTATTCCAGAAGCTTCTTTTTCCCTTTGAATGGCAGAATTCTTGGCACCAAACGAAGAGACCTCCTCAGTCGTAACACACAACTTTTTCTCTCCATCCTCCGAATCTCCAGGACCACCTTCCTGAACAACAGGTACCACATCCACCACTCGCTCTTCTGCAGCCGACACAGTTCCGATCACCTCATTGGGCATTTTCTCTTCTGGATCCACCAATTCCATCGCTGCCCCACCCTCAGAAAGCGCTTCTGTTTCTTCCCGATCCAGGTGTTGAGCTCCAGCGATGTTGGCTTGGTTCCCAGGAATCCCTTCCTCATCAGGAGAACCCGAGGTCGGGGCGTCACCATCAGCCCTAGGACCGCTATCCCTGATAGTAGAGGAAAAATCTTTTTCACCTAAACTATTTACACTACCCTGGAATGCCCTCGTAGACTCAGTCTTCGGAGTAGAGGATGAAGAATCCAGTGCCGCCTCCATTTCCAGCTCATTGCCCAAAGGAGACCCAACCACCTCGTCACTCTTCACCTTTTCACCTACCACCGGCAATGTCCACTTGGTTTCGTGCGTATCCAGGCAGTAATAATATTGTCTCCCATCTTCATGGAGGTGCAATTCCCACATTGTGCCATCACACGCTTGGATCAGATGCTCGTCTTTCCGAAAACCGTCCCTTTCAGAAACCTGTCGCATCTCGTCCTCTTCTTCTGACAGCTGTCGCAACCGTTCAGCCTCCATCTGTAGGATCTCCTCCTCCCCCATGGCGTATTCAGCAGCAGGTGCAGCTTCAAAGCCGTCCGCACCCTTCTGTTTGTGACCGCTTCCACCACCTTGGGAACTCGAAGATGGACCCTTTTTGATCTTGTTCAACGGCCTCCTGGTCGCTTGTAGCACTTCTCCAATCAGATCGGTCTGAGACTCTTGGTCTACCATTCGACCCGAAGTCGAAGACGACGGCTGGTACCCGTGTTTGTGTAACACTCGTAAAACAGTCACCTCCATTTCACGATCTATGCCACCAGTCGCATCCCAGTTCCTTTTTTCACCAGGCTTTGGCGGTACAGAAACAGCACGTCCTTCAGCTTCAGCATTGCTAACCATATCCCTATTGGGATTCATACCCACATTGGGGCTTTCTGCAACCAAGGCCTCTTCCAGATGTTCTTCAGCGTCGGGAATCACCTCTTCCAACACCGATCTTTCACCCAGAGACTCAGCTGCACCATTTCCAGCTCCACCATCTTGTCCACCATCCGAGGCAAGTTGGAGCCATCGCTTCGGGGAAGGCATTGCTTCTTGATCCCAAAACCTTGAAAGAACACTTAACCGCAGGGAACCTAAGTTGGGCTCATAACCTACGGGGGGACAACCAAGGAAGGAAATCAACTCCCCTAATCGCCCTGAACTTATATTTCCTAGATCGAACCAAGAAACAACCAAGAACACGGATAAGAGCAACCCAGGGGGGAAGGAAAGGGGGAAGGAATCCACACCCTTACCAAACCCTAAGAACCCAGGCACTTCTTTTTGAACTTGTGGCTTTCTGTTCAAGCCCATCTTGAGCCAAATACGATTACCGGGTTCATTAACCCTTCCAACTTCCAACACTATCTCCTTTCTACAATACCAATTGCAGCTCCGCATCGGGTTTAGGGTTTAGGGTTTAGGGCTACCCCTCTTAGGTGCCCCCCTGAAATATCTTGAATTAGGCTTAATGATCCCCAAATAGCCTTAATTGTGGGGGGAACCTGGGGGGGGGGGGGGGGGGGGGGGTAGTATAGAGGAAGCCTCCTACAGGCCGACCCCTTAGGGGTAAAGGGTTTGGGGTATAGGGTTTAGGGTTAAGGGAGGGGGTTCAAGGGGGGTATACAACCCAAGGTTCCCGAATTCTCCCCTCTTCTTCCTCAGGCTCCCGTAAGCTTTCGCAAGGTTCCCTACCTTACTCCCCCATGAAGCCCCTTCTCTTAAGAACCCTGCAGCCCCTTCTCGACCCCCTACTTGGAGGTTCATGGGTAGCTGTAAGCAGGGTTATAAGTACCCGGAGTAAGGTTATAAATTGCCCCCCGCTATCTCTTGTTTTTGTTTTGGGGGGGGGGGTCCCCTAATAGGATTTCCTAAAAAGTATGCGGGTTTTAGGACGTGGGGGGGCGGGTTAGAAATAGGAAAACCACTATAGCCCATGTTCCTAGAATTTCCTATTCTGCCTCGTTCTCCACATTTTGATTTCTCCTTCTCTTTGAAGCAATATGAAGCGATCTTGCTGCTGATAGAACATGCAGTGCAGTGGTCAACTCGCTTCGCCAGGGGCTGGCGTTTCTGTTGTCAGGTGTATGCTGAAGTCCTGTACTCGCAACCACTCCCATGACCTACCCCCCCCCAGCGTGGGGGAGGAACCTGGAGAGGACACCAGAGGACGCCCGATCACCCCCGACATAAGCACCGGTTTAGGATGGAAGAGGGGGGCGGAGGCGTTGGAAACACTGTACTGGTGGGCACTTCCATGACCTACCCCCCCCAACTTCTTCCTATTTCGGGGCCAGAGGAAGCTTGGGTAGAGGACACTACAGGACCCCCGAGACAGCCGGCCCAGCCCACATTAGCGCCCGGTTTAGGATGGAAGAGGGGGGGGGAGGCATTGGAAACACTGTACTGGTGGGCACTTCCATGACCTACCCCCCCCAACTTCTTCCTATTTCGGGCCCGTGGGGGAGGACCTTGGACCTTTGTGGATCAGCCTGCGTAGAGGACATTATTGGACACCACAGGACCCGGAGACAGCCAGCCCAGCCCACGCTAGCACCGGGTTTAGGATGGAAGAGGGGCGGGAGGCGTTGGAAACACTGTACTTGTGGGCACTTCCATGACCTACCCCCCCCAACTTCTTCCTATTTCGGGGGTCGCGGGGGAGGACCCTGGACCCTTCTGAGGAAGCCTGGACACTAGCCACAGCCCCCGACGCAGCCACATCAGCACCGGGTTTAGGATGGAAGATGGGGGGGGAGGCATTGGAAGCGCTGTGCTGGCGGGTACTTCCATGACCTACCCCAATCGAGTTTCTTCCTTTTTGGGGAGGAGCCTGGACCCTTCTGTCTCTCGAATTGTTGTTTAACTATCTTAGAAACCCAGAGCAACGACAAGGAAAGAAAACAGATGGATGTGCAGGGGAAGGGCATCGCATATCACTGTATTGGGACGTGGGGGGGCCCCCCCCACGTCCAGACCGGCAAGGTGTATTAGGATATTTTCCTATTACCGCCCCCCCCCACGCCCCCCCCCAGATAAACTGCGGCAATGGTTATAAGTGTCGTTACCTTACTTCTAACCCTACCGATAACTACTCATGAACCTCCAAGTACACTCCCCTTTGGACGGGTCTAGGGGTTTAGGGGCTTAGGGTTTCTAAGGTCCTTTGTTTGGGTCAGCACGAGTTCATGGTTTTCATATCAGATCGGCGATCCTTCAGCTATGCGTTAAATGGTTTAGGTACTCTCTCTCTCTCTCTTTCTTTCTCTTTCTCTCTACCTTCCGCACCTTATTTGTCTGCAGGTGGTAGAGGTGGCGGTTGTGGTGCGGGTGTGTCCGACTGTCCGTTTGCATGTGGGTTTGTGCTTGTCTGTCTGTCTGCTTGCCTGTCTGTCTGCCTGCCTTCCTGCCTGCTTGCCTGTGTGTGTGTGTGTGCGCGCGTGTGTGTGTGTGTGTGACTGTGTGTGTGACTGTGTCTGTCTGTCTGTCTGTTTATCTGTCTGTCTGTCTATCTGTCTGTCTGTCTGCCTGTCAATTTTTTCGTTCGGTTGCTTCAGATCCTTCCAGATCGGAATGCTTGCTCCAGACCATCGTGTTTTAGTTTGGGCACCATAGCCCACCCCCTCAACTCTCACCCCAAAAACCCTAAGGGTTCCCCTAAACCCTTTAAACCCTCAACCCTACAACCCCCAACATCCTAAACCCTAAACCCTTGCTGAGGCAACCTGTCCGCCATGAAGCAAATTGCTGCCATGCGCGATGGCTGTCACGAGAATGATGAGCTGAAGGCGCGCCGAACGTGAGGTCGTACTTGGGACCATATGATGTTGTACAGTGTGTGATTATTATTATTATTATTATTATTATTATTATTATTATTATTATTATTATTATTATTATTATTATTATTATTACTCTCTCTCTCTCTCCCAGGGCTTCGGGGGTCTCACACTACCCTACCCCAACAGATGGCACAAGCAACGGCCAGGGTAACTTGGGCCTTCCCGTTGGCGAGGTGGTAGCTGCAGCATAGGTTGTGTCCCCCGAAAGCCTAAGCCAAAAACTTTTCAAACCCTAAACCCTAAACCCTAGACCGTATGAGGTCGAGACCCAAGCCCCCGCCCATGCCTTAGAGCTGGTGTCTGGGGTAGCCGGGTTTACCCTACGCCCTAAACCCTAAGCCCCAAGCCCTAAACCCTAAACCCTTACCCTAAACCCTGAACCCCAAGCCCTTTGGCTTTAGGGGTTTAGGGGCGCTCCGAGGTAGTGCCGCGGAGCTCCGGTGTCTAGCAGTCCAAAGGCCTAAGAAGCCCTTAGGGTTTTAGGGTTCAGGGTTACTTAGGGTTCAGGGCTTTTTTGTAATCCCCAAGAGCCCAGAAGCCGAAACACCCAATGCACCGGGTAAACCCTCAACCCTACCTGGACTCACTACAAGGGGCCGTAGGGGTGATTTAAGGGTCATTTAGGGGGCTACTTTGGTATATAGGGACTATATAAGGTGTATGCAGGGGATTTATAGGGGAATAAGACGGCTCCCTTTCAGGGGTGCCTCCTTTTTCACCGTAATGGAGCCCGAACTGCATTTCCTCGTTCAGGGCACCCCTTTTCGTCGCATATAAAAGAATTGAAGCCAGAAAACTACCCCTATAGACCCTGAACCCTGAACCCTAAACCTGCTACCCTTAAAGGTCCAGGGCAAAGCCCGCAATGTTGCTTCTTGTATCCTAAACCCTATCGACTGAACAGCAATGAATCAGGAGCCTCAATGCCCTGCGCCCAAGAGCCTATGAAGTTTAGGGTTTAGGGTTTAGGGCTTCAAGGCCCAAAATGCTTGAATCCTATCGCTAAAGGCGATCTTTGAGCCTCAGCATAGTCCGCAAACCCCACATGCTTCACAGCTATTTTTCTGCGCCCCAAGCCCTAAACTCTTACCTGGCTCCACAGCAAGCACCTCCAAAAGGCCCCCAAGAATATGATGCTCTATAAGCCCTAAAGCCCCACCCAAAGGGGATGACACCTTAAAACCCTAAACCTTTAGCCCTTAGCCCTTAGCCCTTAAACCTAAACCCGAAACCCTAAGCCCTAAAGATCCCTAAAGAGGATGACACCATCATGTTCCACGAGCCCCTCCACTACATGGACGAGGCGGCTGGGCTCGCGGTGTCGTGACTACTTCCCTGAATCCTGCAAGCCCTAAACCCTAAACCCTAAACCCTAAACCCTAAACCCTAAACCTTTAGGGCTTTGGGTGCAGGGCAGGTCGGGGATTGGCGGGGCGGGGGGCGCGGAGGTGCGAACCCCTGAGCCCCAAAAGCCTAGGTACATGAGGCGCAAGAAGGACGCCGATCCGGAAGTTTTTTCCCCCAACTAGAGTAGGGAATAGGTTTAGGGTTTAGAGTTTAGGGTTTAGGGATATGGTGTAGGGTTTTTGGTTATGGGAGTACAGGGTGCTTACAGGGACCTTATAGACTTAGGCTAGAATGGAGAGTAGTTGCGGTTTGGTTTGGTACACTGTAGAAACGTTTACGGATGTTTTCTCAGTGATACATCAAAGGAGTCCCCACACCTCTCCCAAAAGGAGTGTTTTTTAAGTAAGGGCTCAGGGTGTATAAGATCCCTAGAATTCTTAGGTAGGATAAGGGGGACCCTTAAAAGGGAACCCCTTCTTAACCCTCTTCTGGCTCTCTTAAACAGGGACCTTACTCAGAGGGTCTATATCCCCAAGGGTCTCCCTAATCCTCTCCCCTAAGAATTTGATCACAGGCTTCACAGGCCTCGGTCAGACGAGGAGACCCCTATGGATGCAACGGTAGCACTTTGTTTGCCACCCTCAAGTAGCTTGTGGCAGCTGCAGGTAGCCCCGCATGAAACCCTAAACCCTAAGCCCTAAGCCCTAAACCCTAAACCCTAAACCCTAAATCCTTTCCAAGTCTGAACCTGCACACTCAGCGCCCTCAGCCTTAAGCCAAGCTCTTAAACCACAAACCCCAAAGCCTACACCATCACCCTCGACCCAACCTAAACATCGCTGACCCCAGAGCAAACGGGCCACCCTAAACCCTAAACCCTAAACCCTAAACCCTAAACCCTAAACCCCATAGCTCTCAGGAACAGCAGAAGTTGGTCCTCGCTGTGGTCTGCGACAAGCTCCTCTGCATCGGAAAGGAAACCCAAGAGAGCACAATAACCCCTCCCTCCCTCTCACCCTCACCCCTCTACTTGGTCATACTAGTAGTTTGGTCACATTTTGCATTTTTAAGGGTGCTTAAACCCAACAAGGAAAAATGAATTTTTCATACGATCCCAACCATGAACTCGTCTAAGGGTAGTTACCTGGTCCTTTAATATGGGCCCTTATACGGGTACCCCTTTTATACCAAATTAAGTGCCCATACATCAAACCCCTTTTAAAGGAGGGCCCATGAAACTACCCTCAGAAGCCCTCGGGATGCGAGGGATATGCCTTGTGCAAACCATTTACAGTTGAGGGTTTGGGGGGTATTTCAGGGTTATGCTTTGCCAAGCTTTATATAGGGTGCTATCTGCGGTTTTACTGAAAGTACTAGGTAGGCCCTTGGGGCACTTGATACTTTCCCTTGTTGAGCTCAAGAGGATCATATTCAGGAATATTGTTCAGAGGGTGCTAAGGGCCATCCTAGGGTAGAACCCCAGTGACCCCAAGGCTTCGCCAGCTCGAGAATGGGTCTGCGCCGGCCTCGCTAGCACCTGGACCGCAAGCAGGGGCCTTTGAGGTTTAGGGTTTAGGGTTCAGGGTTTCGGGTTGAGGGTTTGGGTATACAGGGTTAAGGGTCTGGGGGTTTGGTTGTGTAGGGTTTCTTCAGCCGCTTAGGAGTTAAGTAGGGTTTGGGGGTCCAAGTTTTTTGTAGTCTAGAGTCCACGTCCTTCTGTCGCAGCTGGTGCTGTAACGGGCGGATCGTTCCAAGGCTGTTGGAACAGTCATCCTTTTCCCAAAGCCCGAAAACCCTCACACCCTAAACCCTAAACCCCAAACCCTAACCCTAAACCCTGAACCCTTAACCCAAAACCCCAATCTAGCCCTAAACCCTAAACCCTAAACCCTAGCATGATTCGCGTTTTCGCAGCGTCAGGTCGAAGCGCTGACCCGGTATGCCAATGCTTTGCTCCTGGGCTTCAAGATTCTGGGGCTTTTCTAAGGGTAGGATTTAGGGTTTTAGGGTTTAGGGTTTTGGGTTTAGGGTTTCGGGTTTAGAGTTTGGGGTTTAGGTTTCAGGGTTTAGGGTTTAGGGTGTAGCGTTTTGGTTTAGGGTTTACGGTTCAGGGTTTAGGGTGTGGGGTTTGGGGCTTGGGGTTTAGGGCTCAGGGTTTCCACCCCAAAAGAACAACCTGCAACCGACCGATGTCAGTGGAGGGGTTTAGGGTCTAGCAGCCTAGCTAGAGAGGCGGCGTGTTGCTTGAGCCTTTGGGCTCAGGGTTCGTTGGGGTTCGTATGGCTTAGGGTTTTCGGGCTTAGGGCTTTAGGGCTTTAGGGTTTTGGGGTTTGAGGGTTTTAGGGTTTGGTGTTCCCCTTGCTCTTTTTCTTTCTCGTCGGGAGTGCGGCAGACCGGAGGGCCAAGATGGCCGCTCACTTCCCGGCTTCTCAGCTGGCTTCGGTGGCTCCAACTCTCAGCTTGAGAGTCCATATAGTCAGCCTCGTGAAGAAGATGATGAAGGAGGCAAGGGACGGGAAGCTTTCCGCCATCACTGTCGCCTGTGAGTTGATGACGATGAGGAATGCCATCCAGCTGAATTGGAAGAGCTCCATGCAGGCCATGTCTAACCTGTTCCAGGCCGCCTTTTGGCTCATGGTTGTTACGAAGTCTACTTCGTCCGCAGGCAACCTGGGGAAGCTCGAGGCGACAGTGGTCGCTGACTACTTGTTCACTGTTTAGAGAACCTGCAGACAGCCCAGTTCATCATGTAGTGTTCTCTTCGGCTTTCAGGGATAGGATTCGGGTCACAGGTCGTCGCGGAGGAAAGCAGATACCGTATTTCCTAGAAGTGACCACAAAGCGACACTATCCTCAACACTGGCAGAGCCAACCTGGATTAGGCATCTTAGGACACCACCAAGTATACTCCTCGATATATCGGGACCTGAGAAGGCCAGAGATGGCGCCAATGTGCACGAAAACAAGCACGCGCGCACAGCACAGCTTTAAACAAAACCTAAACCCTAAGCCCTGAACCCTAAGCCCTAAGCCCTAAGCCCTAAGCCCTAAACCCTAAACCCTACACCCTAAACCCTATACCCTAAACCCTACCACCAGGCTGCTTCAGGAAGAGGGGGCCTGCCTCGACGAGCTCCTTGAGGCCTTCTTCTTGGTAGCTCACTGGTGCCCCTTTTTGTTCACCTTTTGGTGGGATCTATGTTCCCTTAGAAAAAAGGGTTCAGGGTTTAGGGTTTAGGGTTTAGGGTTTAGGGTTTCTTCCGGAGGGTTTAGGGTTTTCAGTGGTAGGGGGTTGAGGGTGGGGGTGGGGGGTTGGGCGGGGGTGAGGGGTGGGTGGCCTGGCGGGGGGGGGGGGGGGGGGTGGGGGGGGGGGGGGGGGGGGGGGGGGGGGGGGGGGGGGGGCCTGGCCGGGGGGGGTTTAATTTGGGCCTAATTTGAAAAGTCTTACTTCGCGGTCTGCCCTCAGCCCTGATAGTTGTAGCGGCTAGAGGTACCCTAAACAAGGTTATCACGAGAGTTACCCTACTAATACCCCCACTTACAAGTACCCATGAACCCCCAAGTACTCTCCCTCAACCCACGATAGCCCCGTTAGGACTCTATTTTTATTCTTGTTTATAAAAACCCGAGCACGTGGATCATTAAAGTGATATTTACGCAAAAGGTTCTAAGGGCAAGCCAAAGCTGGCCAGGTCCAGTCGGGCCTGGAAAAGGTTCGTGTGCAGAAGAAGGCCGTGCAAGTGAGGCCACTTGTCGTTGTGTGGCTCAGTTCGTTTGAGATTTAGGGCTGTTTGCTCTAGGGTTGAGGGCATTTGGGTGCCTACACCCGAAACCCTAAACCCTAAACTCTGGAGCCTGATTGTTTAGGCTTTTTGGTTTCAGGTGTTCTGGTTCTCCCGGTGGATCTGTTTATCCTTCTTCTTGTGGGGTCCTGGGTTCCCTTTTCAAGACTGCCCAAACTTCAGAGGGAGCCTTTCTCATCCCAGGTTACTGGGGACCTCCGAATTTCTGTCTTCCCAGTCTAGGAAAGCCAGGAAACTAACCCCAACTCCCAAACCCCTAAGCCCCTAAGCCCCGAGGCCCTAAACCCCTAAACCCTCAGCTTGGGATGCTCCCCCTCATACTAACAGTCCTTCATGGGGATTAAACTAGGGGGTTAGTATTATCCCTACTACGGAACCTCTAGCCCCAAACCCTACACCCTAGCCCTAAACCCTAAACCCTAAACCCTAAACCCTAAACCCTAAACCTTAAAAGCCAAGAGCTTGGGAGGCTCGAGCACCAGGAGAAGGAGAGCAGCCGCCTCATAAAGGAGCTGGAGGACGCCAGGGAAGTGCGGTTTTAGGGTTTAGGGTTTAGGGTTTTGGTTTAGGGTTTGTAAATTTGGGTTTAGGGTTTAGGGTTTAGGGTTTTAGGGTTTTAGGGTTTTAGGGTTTTAGGGTTTAGGGCTTAGGGTTTAGGGTTTGGGGAGACCCGAGGCCCTGTGTTTAGGGTTTGGGGAGGCGAGGCCCTGTTATCTAGGGTTTAGGGTTTAGGACTACTTGAAGGTTCAAGGCAGTTATAAGTAGGCTTATTAGTAGGGCAGCTCGAATTGTAACACCCTGCTTAGGGTATGCCTGTAACCCTACTTATCGCTAAACCATAAACCCTAAACCCTAAACCCGTTTAGGGTTTTGCTTGCGGGTTGATGGATGGTTTGTGGCCCGGGGCGGCCTTGATCTTTTTTTTGCACTGGGAACTCCCGCTCCTGAAGTGATCAGGCTGAGTTTCCGGGTTGGAATGCTACCCTAAACCCTAAACCCTAAACCCTAAACCCTAAACCCTAAACCCTAAACCCTAAACCCTAAACCCTAAACCCTAAAGCTGAGCTAATTGGGCCTCTTTGCAACTCACCAGCCCCGAAAGCCTTAAACCCTATGCCCCCAAGCCTCCTCAGCCCCAAAACCCGCCACCCGAAATAGGGTTTAGGGTTTAGGAGTAGAGAGCCCGGGTGTGTAACAGCAACATCCGCTCTAGGCGTTAAGGAACAAGCACGTAGATCCTCAACCCACCAGTAAACCCCGTGCCCTCATGCCTACAGGCAACAAGGCTCTCAGCAACCTCTCCCCTCCCTCCCGTCGCCCCCCAGGAACAAAGCCAAGCAACAACAAATCTGTGAATGATTCTTTTCGCGGTGTTTTCTCTCGGCTCTCAAGAAACTTAGCTGGGGTTGTAAAGGGTACACTAACCCTAAACCCCGAGCCCTAAACCCTGAACCCCAACCCTAAACCCTAAACCCTAAACCCTGAACCCTGAACCCTGAACCCTGAACCCTGAAACCTAAGCTTAAGCCCATGTTGCTCATTGGATCTCAGGAGGCTCGGAGCAATCTGGCCGAGACGGCGCGCGCTTACGAGGCGCCACTGTTGCGAAGTAAAATGGCCGTCGTCCAGCCCAAAACTAGGGTTTAGGGTTAAGGGTTTAAGGTTTAGGGTTTAGGGTTTAAACCCTACGTACAAACTAGTGTGTTTCAGGCCTCTATCTTGCGCAACCTATACCTTTGAAACGATTGGACATGTACCAAGAAGTAAGGTACTTCTTTCCATGTTTTCAGACTATGCAGGTGGCTCTAGGTAGATACAGGTAATTGGGGATGCCGGTAGATCTTGAACAGCTGAATCTTTCAACCCATAGGCACCATCTGCAGTCCTGGAGGTTTGGGGTTTGGGGTTTAGGGTTTAAAGTATAGGGTTCCAAACACCTAAGACCTTGAACCTTACACCCTAAGACCCTAAAGCCCCTGAACCCTACTCACTGCTCTGAAAACATTGGCTCCTGTGTCCGTGTGTCGCACCTGGCTGCCTTGCTAGAACCCGACGACATGCCCGCATCCTCAACAATTGCTCTTTGTAAACTCTAAAGCCTACTTGGAGGCTCATGGGTAGTTGTAAGTGGGATTATAACTGCCTTAAGTAAGGTTATAAGTAAAGTTACCCTACTCATAACCCCACTCATAACCACCCATGAGCCTCCCAGTAAACCCCTTTGGTCTTTGGTCCTTTGGCGCGGGGCGGGGTATGGGGGGGGGGGGGGGGCTAGGGTGACTGAATCGCCTTTGTGGCCCAGAATGTAGCTCCACTTTTCCGGGGAAGTGTCGGGGAATGCCTAAGTTCAATCCGCACCCTAAACCCTGAACCCCAAACCCTCCAAGGCCCTTTTTGGGGCACCCGACTTCGGTGAACCTTGGGAGGAGCAACCCCTAAACCCTAAACCCTAAACCCCAAACCCTAAACCCTAAACCCTAAACCCTAAACCCCAAACCCTAAACCCTAAACCCTAAACCCTAAACCCTAAACCCCAAACCCTAAACCCTAAACTGCCCTCTTGGGAGGAGCTGAAGGAGCTGGAGCCCACATGGCAGGAGCCGCCGATGCCCTTCGGGTCTGCGGTTTTGGGGTTTAGGGCTTTTTAGGGTTTAGAGGTTTAGGGTTTAGGGTTTAGGGGTTTAGGGTTTAGGGGTTTGGGGTCTAGGGTTTGGGGTTTAGGGCGTGCGGTTCAGGGGTTTGGGGTTTAGGGTTTAGGGTTTAGGGGTTTGCGGTTTAGGGTTTGAGGTTTAGGGTTTAGAGTTTTGTGGTTTAGTGTTTGGGGTTTAGGGTCTAGGGGTTTAGGGGATTAAGGTTTAGGGTTAGGGGTATGGGGGTTTTGGGGTTAAGGGTTTAGGGGTTTAGGGTTTAGGGGTTTGGGGTTTGGGTATGGAGGTTCGGGGGTTTAGGGGTTTAGGGGTTTAGGGTTTGGGGTTTTGGGTTCAGGGTTTAGGGTTTGGGGGGTATGGAGGTTCGGAGGATTAGGGGTTTAGGGTTTAGTGTTTAGGATTCAAGTTCGGAGTTGTCTTTTTCGGGTGTGCGGGCGGGTTCAGGGTTTAGGGCTGACGGTGTTCAGGGTTTACGCTTCATACCTTCAACTCGATATTGCCTAGCTGCAAATCCAACGGCCCCTGCCGCTTTGACCGAGGCAGCTGGTACTCCTGTCTGCTTGGATGTGGGTTTAGGGTTTAGGGTTAGGGTTTAGGGTTTAGGGAAATTTTGATCAGGTCCATGCTTCTTCGTCATCTGCAGCAGAACATTGGCGATTCGATTTGGTGGAGCAACTGCTGATAAATGTCATTCTTGCAGGTCTGTCATTTGCCAGTGGGCATGCCCAACAATGAGTTTGCTATCTCAGGTGGACAAACCCTAAACCGTAAACCGTGCACTGAAGGAGGAAAGAGAATCAGAGAGGTCACAGAGGTTCCCAACAAACCCATCCTTATGGCTCAAGCAAGCGGGGTTTCCGAAAATAGAGCCACCTATTTTGGTGTGTCCCAAAATACGGATTATGGTATTTTGGGGTATACCTTATTTTGGGAAATTCTCATACAAGAACCGAACAAGCCAACGTTTTCAGATTCATCAAAATGTGAAGGAAAATGGCTGCCAAGAGCAGAACGAACCGACTTTGTTTGTTTCAAAGCTTAGAAGAATCCCCAGTAAATCAGAAATCGCATTTTCTTCAAATCCCACTTGGAGGTTCATGGGCAGCCCTTTTATGGATGGGGTTCAGGGTGCAGGGTTTTGGTTTAGGCTTTAGGGTCCAAAGCCAGGCCGCCAGGACTTCTGATGAAGGAGGTGCTTCTTCCAAAAACACACATCTATCACTGATACTGAAACTCAACCCCTTCATTTTGTGGGTGGAGGGGTGTCTTTTATTCATAGAGGCTCTGAGGTTTAAGTTTAGGGCCTACCCGAAAACCCTGCAGAATACAGAGCGCTCTCAAAGACTAAGCACGTGCTCTACACTGAGCCCCTCAAACGTCAAACTCAAACCCCTAATCTTAAAGCCGACAATCAACCCTGGCAAGCCGCATACTTACTCCCTGGTCAAGCCCAAAATCCCTAAACCCTAATCCCTAAACCCTAAACCCTAAAGTCCTGCAAGCCCAAAAACCGAAACCTACAAGCCCGTTTTTAAGCCCTTTGCCGCAGGAGAGCTTGGAAGAGCTCCGGGACCTGTCTGAGAACCAGAAACTGGGTTGCAAAGTGCTACTAGGGGTTAGGGTATAGGGTATAGGGTTTAGGGTTTAGGGTTTAGGGTTTAGGGTTTAGGGTTTAGGGTTTAGGGTTTAGGGTTTAGGGTTTAGGGTTTAGGGTTTAGGGTTTAGAAGTGCCCTTTTTGGAGGGTAGGTAGGTTTCGGGTTTTAGGGTTTAGGGTTTAGAGGTGTTCTTTTTGGGGGTGGGGGTCCCTGGTTCCTTTCTGGAACCCACAACCCTGCACCCTGGAGCCCACTTGCCTCTCAGGAAAGCCCAAATCGAGCAGCAAAAAATGGAAATCGAGGCACACCAGGCGCTGCCACCGTGGTACGTGTGCAGAAGGTTTGGGCTGCGGGGTTTTCCAGTTTTCGGGCCTGTTCCTGGTATGTATTCCCTTAGGGTTTAGGGTTTAGGGTTTAGGGTTTAGGGTTTACGGTTTAGGGTTTAGGGTTTAGGGTACTACAATCCCTTTACAGGGTTCGTAAGGGAGGGAGTCCGAGAGGGCGAGGTGCCTAACAAACCTTGGGGAGGCTTGAGGAGCCATATGGAGTAGTGGGATTCGGGACCTTGCGTTACATACCCGGCAAACCCTAAACCCTAAACCCTAAACCCTAAACCCTAAACCCTAAACCCTCCCAAAAGAGAACACCCTAGTCCTTTGCGCAGACAGTTGTGAATTTTGACCCATGCAGGGCCTCGGCTGTTCAGTAGCATTTGCAAACAAATTCCTTGCATCACGTGTCTTCATGACTCCATGAAACCTTGTTGCCTTAGAAATCCTAAACCCTCAGTCCAAATCCGGCTGCTGCATAGTTTTGGGCTGATGCGCCGGGATTCCTATCTGGCCTTGCAGTCGTTCAGGGTGTCTTAGCAAACTATTTGTTTCATGGGTATTCTGGCTGTAGGTTTTTTTTTTTTATAATAATTTCATTGGAATGCAGGTGTTTTTTTGTTCTTTGGGGGTAGTGTAGCTTATGCTTCCCAGGGTGCAGCCGTGGTAGTTCTCATTCGGCTCTCGTAGGTACACTTCCCTGGTGTTTACGGCCGTTGCAAACAAATGGAGCGGACACTTCGACATGGGATGCCACGCAGTTGTCCACTGAAGCCCAGAACCCCCAAGCCCTAAACCCTAAACCCTGAAAAAGAGAGATACCGTAAGGCTTCTGCTCTTTCAAGCCAGGCGGTGATCGAACGGCAGCAGCAACAACTGCAACAACAACGGGAGGAGCCGGGGTACAGCATCTTGTGGATGTTTAGGGTTTAGGGTCCAGGGTTTAGGGTTTAGGATTGTAGGAAAGTTCTTGTGGCTGGAACTCCCGCCCTTGCACCCTATTGCGCGTCTAGGGCTTAGGGTTTTGGGAGTGTCGCGTTTGGTACTCACATGTACCTACAGTCAGATTAGATGTGGCATGTCCGACTTTCAGAAGTTGAGGCAAAGGCACAGGCAACGGCAAAGCCTCACTCAGTCCTCTTTTGTTCTAGTCCCTAAACCCTAAACCCTAACCCGAAGCGCGGCTCCCCCCCTGTTGCAGGAGTACCGAAGCCTGTCTGAGGAGCTCGAGCAGCAGAAGGAGGATCCCCTGATTCGCGTAGCTTTTTGGTGGTTTTGGGTTTAGGGTTCAGTCGTTTAGGTTGTTGTGGTTTAGGGTTTAGGGTTTATGGTCGAAATGTTGTTGTTTTTTTTGGTGGGGGGGGGGGGGGGGGTAGGTTTCGGGGGTTAAGGGTTTATAAGGGGTTTAGGGTTTGCTTGGGGGTTAGGGGTTTAGGTTTTTTGAGTTTGGGTTCAGGTGTTTGATGTGTGGGCTTTTAGGTTTGGGGTTTAGTTGTTTGTTGGGTTTGCGTGCTGTTTTGGTTCTGTTCTTTCTGTGGACTGGGTGGGGTTTGGCGTTTACTTCATTTCATGTTTAGTTGTATTGTTTGTTTGTGTTGCCTTTTTTGGCTTAGGGTTAAGGGCTTCTGTCCTTGGGTTTGGGTCTTGAGGCTCTTTTTAGTTGATTGGTTGGTGTTTTGGGGTTTTAGGTTTCCCTAAGGGTCAGGGCTATATAGGGACTTTTGGACCCAAGTATATAAGAATATGGTACATGGACCCTTATGTTTTTAGGTTTCCGGAACTCGGGATATTCCCTCCTGTACTAACAGTCCTTAAGAGAGGTTCCAATGGGTGGGTATTAGAACCCATTCCAGGACTGTTAGTATATGGGGGAACATCCCAAGTTTATGGTGCATAGCAAGGTCATGGTTTGCGATGCTTACGGCGTACGGTTGTTTGATGTTCACCCTCACATCTTCACCCGCAACCCTGAACCTGAAACCAAGCTTGCGCTGCCTCGTGTTGCAGCTCTCTTCGCTGTCTTTGTGGACTAGCCTGCAGGGGGCTGGCGCTCAACAACCCCAACACTAAAAGCCAAGCGCCCTAGAGCGCCCTAAACCTCGGGTTTAGGGCCTAGGGTTTAGGGCGTTTAGGGTTTAGGGTCTCTAAACCCTGTAATTTTGCATCAGAGCGTAGCATTTGGGGCGGACCGAAATCTTGTAAACCACAAGGTTACAGGCTTTAAAAGGTTTACCTAGCTCCCCCTCTCCCAAAAAGAAATACACCAAACCCTAAGCCCCCTTCTGTTTCCTTTCGACCAGGTGCCTAACCGCAAGGGTCCATGTACCAAAAATAGGCTGCACTAGACATTTGAAGTGGTTCCGTTATGGGCTACAATTGAGGTACATGGACCCTGAGGGTAGGCTTTGGCTACCCTTAAGCCCAAAACTCTAAAACCAAAACCCTAAATCCTACATGAGCTTAGGGCATCGGGAGCCCCTAAAGCCCCCACGCCCTCTGCACTCTTCCCATGGGCGCTGCAGGCGTCCCAGACGCTCCGGAATCAGCTTGTGGAGTGGGACCGCTTCCCGAGATTGCCAAGTGCAGCTTTTTTGGGGAGGGTTTAGGGTTTAGGGTTTAGGGTTTCGGGTTTAGGGTGTTTGGAGTTTTGGGTTTTTTGTTTTGGGTACCCCTAAACCCTAAGCCCAACAGGTGGGCGGGGGGGGGGGGGGGCTGCCTATAGAGAGGACCAAAGGGAGGGCCTTTGGCTACTTATTGCTCGGCAGACATTTGAGACTTTTCATGTTTTCCCTTATTGGGTTTAAGAGGATCATATTCAGGAAGATTTGTTCAGTGGGTTCGAAGGGCTATCCTAGATTGCATCAGGTACACACGATATCTGAACACACTTTCTAAACCCGGTACTTGGCTTTCGTCTGGCTGGCTCTTAGGGCTTTAACCTTTTGAGCTTTTATAGAAACTACAATAAGGAGCCTAGAAGTCAAACTATTAGGAAGGGTTCAGAAGTCAGCCAAGTCATAATGTCATAGGCCTGGACCGTTTGGGGGTTAGCGGTGTAGTGAGCAAACCACAAAACTCTCAAAGCCTGCAAGCTTGATAGCCCCGTGCTACCCTGTTACATTTTTTGCCCTTTAGGTTTCCCTTCCTAAACCCTAAACCCTAAACCCTAAACCCTAAACCCTAAACCCTTGGTTCCTGGGCCACCAAGACCCCAAGTGCAGGAAGCGAAGGCCAGCGAGCTCCATGAGCAGCTCTTGGGCTGACGCTTAGGGTTTAGGGTTTAGGGTTTAGGGTTTAAGGGTTTAGGATTTAGGGTTTAAGGGTTTAAGGGTTTAAGGGTTTACGGTTTTGGGTTTAGCAACATGGGTTTAGGGTTTTGGGTTTTAGGGTTGGGGTTTAGAGTTTAGGGTTCAGTAGGTTTCGGGGTGGGTATCTACTAAGAAGTAAAGATGCCTGTTTATAAGAGAGACCCTACACCCTAAACTCTCAGCTTGCGAACCGCAATCTCAGGATCGCCAACTTGACCGACAGTGTGCAGGAAGAGAAGAGGAAGGTGATCCAGCTCGAGGAGGACGCTGTGAAGTCCTTCAGCTCCCTTGCTGGGGTTTAGGGTTTAGGGTTTAGGGTTTAGGGTTTAGGGTTTTAGCCCAAACTTCTGGGAGGATCCAAGAAGTAGAGCCCCCCCCCCCCCTCAAAAAAAATAAACAAAAATCGTACCCTATACTACTGTTGCGTCATTCTTCGGAACACTCGCAGGGATTTACTTTTCGGATCCTCCAAGGGTTCTCTTGTAGGGTTTAGGGTTTAGGGTAGGTGAACGTTTAGCTTCAGGCGGGTGTTTCAAGCTTGTCTCACCATATGTCCTCGCCCACTTTTTGTGGCCCGGGTATTGGACCTAAGCCCAGAAGAATCAGAACGACCTCCGGCCTTTGGGTGTTGAGGTTTCTGAACCTACGGCTTCGGGCTTGAGGGTAGTAGGGCTTCACGGGATTCAGGGTTTAGAATATCAGTGCATAGCCCTAAACCCTAATCCTTAGACCCTAAGCCCAATACGAGTCAGACCTCAGACTTCGGGATTTGGGGACGGGGGGTGACCCTAAAACCCTAAAACCCTAAAACCCTAAAACCCTAAAACCCTAAAACCCTAAAACCCTAAAACCCTAAAACCCTAAACCCTAAACCCTAAACCCTACAGGGATATGGGCCGTGTGAAGAGGAGCTTAGCCACGAGCGCAGTGTGAGCAGCGGTCTGCGCAGCGAGATCGGCCAGCTGCAGCAGCAGGCAACTGGCTCAGGGGACTGTTTAGGTTTAGGGTTTAGGGTTTAGGGTTTGGGGTTTGGGGTTTGGGGTTTGGGGTTTACTCTACCTCAGACCCCTAAGGTTATGTCCTTGGGTTTGGGGCCCTTTGTTAAGATCCCTAAGGCAATATGAGGGCCATACTACGAGTATATTAAGGGACATCTGTAGGGGTACAACCGTAGGGGTGCGAGTCTGAATGCCTTGAATGGCCCTAACCTAAACTAGTTTGGTAGCCCAGTGATACGGTGGTTACCCCATAACCCTAAACCCTAAACTCCCAACAAGGGGGCCCTTACCATGCTGGGCTACCACTTACCATTCTTGCTTTACCCAAGAATCCCTAAACTTGCATCATGTAGGCTAACCAGAATACCCACAAACTACAAAGAGGCACTCAACCACAAAGTTTTCTTCGGTATGCGCTTTCGCCTACTGGCTTGTCATACCATCTAGTTACACAGAGACAGGCCCCTGTAGCTTATGGTTTGAGTACTGTATCTGTTTCGCCTTCCGGGGCGGACACCACCGCATCCCAGCCTCGACAACCGATTAGGGGGTTTAGGGTTTTAGGGTTTAGGAGGCCTAAACCCTAAACCCTAAGCCCTAAGCCCTCAGCCCTAAGCCCTAAGCCCAAAGCCCTAAGCCCTAAGCCCTAAGCCCTAAGCCCTAAGCCCGAACCCTAAACTCTAAACGCTAAAACCTAAGCCCCAAGCCCTAAACCCTAAACCCTAAGCCACGGCTTGTGCTGCCGATCCGGTTCCCAGCCAGGGCGAAGTGCTCCGAGGTGAACTCGCCGAATTACAGCTGCAGCGCCTGCATTTTTAGAAAGGAGGTTAGAACAATGGGGTTTATGGTAGTTTAGGGTTTAGGGTTTAGGGTTTAGGGTTTAGGGGTTTCTAGGACCCAGAGTAGGCCCTTATTCTCTTTTTTTGCTGTTTAGGGTCCCTTCTGAGCCCCTTTAGACCAACAGGGGTACCCTTTGCATTTTTGCAAGGAGTTTAGAGTAATAGGGTTTCTAGGACCCAGAGTAGGGTTGTAGCTTGGACCCTCAAGGGTTTAGGGTTTGGGGTCTAGGGTTTAGGGTTTATGGTTTCTCAAGGGGTTGTACCTTGGACCCTTAAGATTAAGGTTGTACCCTTGGAGTAGTTGGGTGTTTTTTAGGATACTTCAGGTAGTGTATTAAGGGGAATCTTTAGGGGCACAACCGTAGGGGTTACGAGTCTTAATCCCTTGAGTTTAAAATAGGAGGGTTTGCTCAAGGCATTCTACCTTGGACTTGTGCCCTTCTTTGGGAACCCTTGTACAGAACCCTTAGGGCAACTTAGGGTTTAGGGTTTAGGGTTTAGGGTTTAGGGTTTAGGGTTTAGGGCAACTGGGGGCATGGTAGGAGTAAATTGAGGGAGCCCTTTTGGGTGGAAGACCGAAGTAGGAGCTTGCATAGATGTAGTCTAGGGGCCTTGATGATTAGATTCGTTTTTTTTTTTTTTTTTTGGGGGGGGGGGGGGGAGTGGGGGGGTTATTATAGCATAATTTTAGAGGGATCGTAGGGGGAATAGAAGTCGTAATTATTCCGACTCCTATATTCGCCTGCCTTAGGCAAGATACTTGTAAATCTACTTCCCAAGACCCTGAGTCCAACTTACGGTTGAGGGTTTAGGGTTTAGGGTTTAGGGTTTAGGGCTTCGCCAAGGGTCCATGTACCTAAGTAGGGAATACTTGGGGACGGTTTAGCACCTCCTACATAGGGATTTTTTGGGCCCAAGCATGTAATGATGAGGTACATGGACCCTTAGGGCTTTGTGATTAAAGGGAAGTGTGCCAAAGTCTAAGGTACAAGTACCCCTAAACCCCATATAAGCCCTAAACCCTACTTAAATAGGCCCTATTTGCCTAGAGGGTCAGTGGCTTGAAGCTGGTTTAGGCCTTGCTCACCGAAGATAGCTGCCTGCATTAAATACAGGGGGACAATCTATGTAGGGTTAAGGGTTTAGAGTTTAGGGTTTCGGGGTTTAGGGTTTAGGGGCATTGGGGGCTATTGAGGGTGGATGAACAAGGGATTGTCCAGTTCAAGCTAGCTCAACTGTGCCTCACCCGGCCCGAACCCCTCAATGACACGCACCAAAGCTTCGAGATACCGCAGGCCCTTGATTCTTCACTTGGTGACTGGGTTTAGGGTCTAGGGTTTAGGGCTTAGGGTTTTGGGTTTTGGGTTTAGGGTCCCAAATTCGAAAATACTCCGGAAGCTTCTCCTGGTTTCCGGACTCGTGCCGATGTGTTTGCTGAGCACAGTAGCTGTGGTGGTACCAGGGTGCCATACTCCCTGAGGTTTAGGGTTTAGGGTTTAGGGTTTACGGTTTTAGGGTGTTTAGGGTTTAGCGGCCAACCTGACTTTGGCCTCCGAAAGCAGTATATTCGCATTAATGCCCAAGTGCACCTTGCTTTAGGCGCAGGGACAGAAACCGACCCCCCCTAAACCATCTTCTCCTCTCAGGGCAGTTTCTGATGTATGAGCCCTTGGGTTATATAGGGTAAATATAAGGGGTCCCCTTTTTAAGGGCCCCTTACTAAGGGACCATGTAACTACCCCAAGATTCCCCGCATCTTACAAAGGTTGAGCTACGCAGCCCTTCACGAAGAGGCCCAGGCACTGAGTGCTGAGCTGGCACGGCGGAGCCTCGACGAGGAGAGCGCTAGGGTTTAGGGGGGTTGAGGGGTTTACGTTTTTATGGGTTTAGGGCTTGGGCTTTAGACTTTATAAACCCTAAACCCTATAGGGTTTGTGAACTCTGAACTACAGGAAGCCAAACCCTTCAGTCTGGGGGCTAAGCTCTTCGTCGGTGTCTTTTCTTGCAGGGGGCAGGGTTGAGGATCTGCAGCGTGAAGGCTGTTTCCAGGGTAGGCGCAGTTTTGATTTTGAACACGCCCTGGTCCTGAAAGCCTAAGCCCTTAACCTGTGGACACAAAACTCATACACACGAGACCCTGAACCCCTAAACCATCCTAAAATTTAAGAGCCTCCGGCTCAAGCCGCCGACCCCGCTGGAGCATAGTTGAAAGGTTTAAACGCGCTCGTCAGCTCAAAGGATGCCAAAAGTTGATTTGCTTGAGCCTCTGTGAAACGTTGGGGGGGGGGGGGTAGGGGGTAGCACCAGGACCCAAACAGGAGCTGAAGCCAGCTTAAAGGAGGGCAGCCCCATCAATTCAAGCCCAACAACCGGAGAGGGGGGGGGGGGGGCGGGGGGGGGGGGGGGGGGGGGGGGGGGGGGGGGGCAGGGGGGGGGGTTGGGGGAGGGGGTTGGGGTGCTGCTACAGAAAGACGTTGGGCTTAAGCAAGCCCCCATCACTTAGCCCAGCAACCGGGAGGGGGGGGGTAGGGGGGGTTGGGGTGGGTTTTTTCCGTGAGTTTATGCGGTGTGTGGCCTCACCCTCCATGAAAGCTGGCCCGGCCTACCCCCCCGCCCCCGCCCCCGCCGGCCCTCCCGCGTTTTGGGGGGGGTAAGGAGGGAAAGAGGGAGGTTTTCACCTCCTTTTCCCATCCAACACGCCGCCAGGGTCGGCGGATCCTAAACCCCTAAACCCGAAACCCCAAACCCCTAAACATAAACCCATACGCTCAAAAAAACAATCGAACCCCAAAACCCTAAACATAAACCCATACGCACAAAAGCAATCGAAGAACGTTTGCGCCTAAGGAACAACACAACGACCCACGAGTCCCAGACCGAGATCACGGGCTCTCAGATGCCCAGCTCAGATTTCGCTCGGGTGTTGGGGGGGGGGGGGGGTTCAGGGTTTAGGGTTTAGGGTTTAGGGTTTAGTGTTTAGGGTTTAGGGTTTAGGGTTGCTAGTCAGGCTTAGGGATTAGGGATTAGGGATTAGGGATTAGGGTTTAGGGTTTAGGGTTTAGGGTTTAGGGCTAGGGTTGGGAGCGGGCTCCCATATATGAACAGCCCATGCAACCACCCTAAGAGGGTCCTAAAACCGACACCCAAAAACCTAAAACCCTAAACCCTAACCCCTAAGCCCTAACCCCACTGAGTCCGTCTCTCCATGCAACCCTTCATTTTAAAAGACCTGCTAAAGCCTAAACCCTACACCCTAAACCCTGCAAGACAGAAGAAGCGACATCGACCAATGTCGCCCCCCTCGTAATCTTGTCAGGGTTTCGGATATAGGGCTTAGGGTCCCTTGCTAGTTCTGATTCATGTTCACTACCCAAGATATCCATTTAAATGCAAAGGCCCCGCTTATCTATTTTTCTTGGACACCGAATCCCGGCTGAACCCCAAACAACAAGCGCGCCCGCCCCTGAAACCTGCCTAGACCACACGCTGACACATACTTCCCGGCCAATGTGCACTGTACTTAGGGTAGTTGCATGGCCCCTGAATATGGTCACTTACCTTCTTCAAATGGTTCTGATGTATGAGGGCCTTCCAGCGCAGGAGAAAATCGTAGCTGTATGGTTTAGTTTTTTGGCGGTGTTTTAGGCTTTTTTTAGGGTTTTGAGTTTCCGAGGGTAACGGGACCCCTTACATACCTCTTACATACCCCAAACAACGCAAGGGTCATTATATGGCTGGTTGATTCAAAGGTACAAGCCCCAGTCTCAAGGTAGTCTCATGGTCCCTTAGTAGGGTCTAGCGTTTGGGGTTGGGGGTGTATCTTAGTTTGCCTCTACCATTGCCATTTTCTAACCTTGCAAAAAC
Organism: Symbiodinium natans; assembly: GCA_905221605.1. Classification (NCBI taxonomy): domain Eukaryota; class Dinophyceae; order Suessiales; family Symbiodiniaceae; genus Symbiodinium; species Symbiodinium natans. The sequence continues at coordinate 778,541 of CAJNDS010002646.1, forward strand.
CCCCCTAGGCCACCTGAAGACCCACACCACAACAACCTATGTCTCAACCTTCAACTCGCCAACAAAACCCAACCCAAGACGCACCTGAAGAACCCATACTACGGCACCACGCACCCCCCCCCCCCCCTAGGAAGTTGCATACGCAACCCCATATCATGCCCCACCCGATAGAAACCCACAACACCCAAGCCAGAAACCCCAACAAGAGAAACTGGAAGTGGTCAGTTCTAATAAAATATCCAAAATAAGAAGGTCTAGGCATAAGGTAGTAAATAAGAAGCAAGAATAATATTTTTTGTTGAAATGATACTATGATTGGTCTATTCTTAGGTTTGAATAGATTTGAATAGGTGGCTATAATCGTTCTAAATGTCGTCGTTTCTTAAATAACTCCACCCAGAGGCGCCCTTTGGTTTGGGATGTGAAGGACGGAAAAATTCCCAACACCACATACTGTTGGGTTTCAGCCTCTAAAGAAACGAGGCCTGGATCAAACTCTTGCGGCCGGCCAGAACTTGTAGGAAGACGGAAAAAACCCGGAAATGATGGTGGGTTTAATGGTATTGCTACATTTATTGGTGACATTTATGTAGATACTAATGGTAGGTTGTTCAACGAGCAGACGCTGGTAAGTCATTAAATGTACTATCACTGAAGAGACAAGCCTTTCATTAGAAGCGAATACAACAACCGACCCGACTACTGGCAGCATTGCTTTACAATTAAACGACACTTAACGCAGTGGTGAATAATCTTACTTCCAATAATACAGGAACATAACAGCAGAAGCAGATCTAGCTGTTTGGGGCGGTGTGTATTTTCAACATTCATCGGCAGCAAAAGAAACTTTAAATCGGAACGATTATGATTTAGATATCAGAATTGGCGACACCGACAGAGCAATTACCTTTATGATAGGAACGACAGGAACGCACACCCGAATTATCATGAAACGAAGCAAAGGTTGAAATAAAATAAGTTGGAAAACACAAGAAGCAAGAAGCACCGTAGACCAGATACGGCTTTTAGATACCGACGCAGGAGTCCTACTAATTTTATTTTGGTAGTGTGAAAGCAGGGAATGAAGTTTTAGAAATCACGCCCAGCGGTGTTAATATTGATGGAACTTTGGATATTCACCAGGCTGTGTTATTAAAGATAATGTGAAGGAGGTTGATAATACAACATGTTATGAACATATTAAAAAATGTAAAACCCTAAACGTTTAACTTTGCTGCTGTAAATGAAGAAAAGATCAAAATCAATCATTCGTTTTTCTAGCACAGGAGTAAGGGACCATATTTAGGGCCCATGAAACTTCCTTAGAACCAGGCCCTGGACCCCTGAAGACGACTTCTAACACCCTAACTACCCATTGCCCCCAATGATGGGGCCACTTTAAAGACAACTTTCTGGACATGAGTCTGAAGGTACAACGGCCCTTGTAGATTCCTTCAACCCAGAAACCCTGAACCCACTGTTTTTCTGACGTTTTGCTCGGGCGTTTCGTATGATTTCTTTTTTGCCCCTATTTCCTCGACTACCGACCTTTCAAGGGCTTGTAAAGTATTTTCAACCTAAGCAACCGAAGTTATAACACGCGGAACCCAATTCAGGGTTCTCAGAATTCTACGTACAACCCTCATAAGCCCTAACACGTAGGAGTTCGCTTTCTTCCTTCGAGGATGGACGAAGACAGCGCCGAAATCCGAAGGCTCAAAGTGATCATGGAGGACCCCGGCGAGGGTGTTGAAGAAACTTAGGGTTTGGGGTTTAGGGTTTAGGGTTTAGGGCTCAGGGGGCCTCAGGGGTTCTAGGGGTTAAGGCCAAAATCCTGACCCTTGCACTTTCACCGTAAGGCTCCCAGGGTTGTTACTGAGCCAAAAAGCAACCCCAAACCCCAAACCCCAAACCCCAAACCCCAAACCCCAAACCCCAAACCCTAAACCCTAAACCCTAAACCCTAAACCCTAAACTGCTCTTCTGTGGGCTTTTGGAGCCTGGGGCTTGCCAACCTCAAAGCAAGTTGAATGGCTTCTAGGTTTCAGCGTTTGCGCGGGGTGAGTTCTAAACCCTAACCCTAACCCTAACCCCAAACCCCAAACCCGAAACCCCATTCCTAAACTTCCCTAACCCCCACTCCAAGTCCCCAATCCCTGAGCATCCTGAACCCTCTTCGGGTAGGGTTTAGGGTTTGGGGTTTGGGGTTTGGGGTTTGGGATTTGGGGTTTGGGGTTTGGGGTTTGGGGTTTAAGGTCTAGAGTTTATGGTTTAGGGTTTAGGGTTCATACAGTTTAGGGTCTAGCGTCCTTCCCGTCCACGGAAGAAGTTCCCAGGAGATGCAGATGAAGGTGCGGGACGTGCTGGAGCGTTTCAGGCGCCGATTCGGCAGCGAAGCCAAAGAGCTTTGCAGGGCACCTCGGCATTTAATTAGGGTTTTGGGTTTTGGGTTTGGGCTTTAGGGTTTAGGGTTTAGGGTTTAGGGTTTATTAACATGGAAGCGTTTAGGATTTAGGGTCTAGGGTTTGGGGTTGCCCTTAACCATAAACCCCAAAACCCCCAAACCCCCCAAACACTCAAAGCTCTGGATCCCCAAACTCTGGGTGTTGTTTTTGTTCAACCCGGCCCTAAACCCTAAACCCTAAACCCTAAACCCTAAACCCTAAACCCTATACCCTATACACCCTGAACCCGAAGGCAAGAAGCCACGCACGATGGACATCCAAATCTCCGAACACCTTCTGGGAGTGCTATAAGCCCCCCTTGCGACTTCTTTGAATATCCTTTAGGGTTTCGGGTTTAGGGTTTAGGGTTTAGGGTTTAGTAGTATGCATGTATATATGACCATTGAATATCCAAAGAAACTGGGTCTTGGAGTACTATACTTTAATACCTTTTTTTGGTGCTGGGTTCCTATTAGAGCTACTTATACCAAAAAAGTATATATTTTTTCCAGGGTCTACTCCAAAGCTAAGGAAATGTAGTATGCATGTATATATGACCATGCGTGCATCTTTGACTTGCTACTTATTCTTTAGGAGTACGTGCTATGCTTTCTATGAACTGTCGTTGCGACGTTTGGATAATAGAAGTTTGAAAAATGAACCCTGAAGTGGGAGTGTGTACCTAGAACCCTTAAGCTTACCCTTGTAAACCACATGGTACAAAACCCAAAAACCTTAAACCCTAAACACTATACCCTGCTAAGTATCCATTGAGGCACATTAAAGTAATTAGCCGGTGCCAAAAAAATCCAAAAGTCGGGAAACCCTAAGCACTAAACCTTAAACCCTCCCAAGTTCAGTCTCAGGAGATGAACCTCGATGAAGTGCTCCGCCGCTGGGATGGGTCTAGGTCGGTTTCTAGGGGTTCAAGGGTTTAGGGGTTTAGGGGTTTAGGGGTTTAAGGGTTTCAGGGTTTCAGGGTTTCAGGGGTTCGGGGTTGGGGTTTGGGGTTGTGGGACTTCTTGCTCAGAGGTGTCCCAGAGCCACAAACAGTCAAACAGCATGCTGTTGGGAATAATCCCCAGGACTGTTAGTATAAGGGGGAACACCCCAAAGTATCTTTGGTCGGCCACATCACTGAAGCCTGCGTGCCTAGAAGCCCTCGCAATGGAGAGCTTTCAAGTTTGTTTTTCGTCAACTTCATGGCATCCAAGTCCTGTCCCATGTTTCCGAGACCCTGAACCCAAAACCTGAACCCCTAAACCCCAAACCCTAAACAGACACTTGTTTCTGGAGCCTCAATAAACACATCGAGGAGAGGACACGGCCCTCCAGACACTGTACGACGATTGTCTGGCCCGCGTAGACCTCCTTGAAAAGCTGCGTGAGAAGGCCTCGACGCTGAAAGGTTTGGGTTTAGGGTTTAGGGTTTAGGGTTTAGGGTTTAGGGTTTAGGGTTTACGCTTTAGGCTTTAGGGTTTAGGGTTTAAAGTTTAGGGTTTAGGGTTTAGGGTTTAGGGTTTAGGGTTTAGGGTTTAGGGTTTAGGGTTTAGGGTTTAGGGTTTAGGGTTCAGGGTTCAGGGTTCAGGGTTCAGAGTTCAGGGTTCAGGGTTAGGTAAGGTTGAGGGTTGAGGGTTGAGGGTTTAGGGTTTGACGTTCGGAGGTTCGTCCGCAGGTATGGCTGGAATGTTAAGAAGTTGCTTATAGCTACCCATGAACCGTGTCATGGTTCGCGATGATAGGCGGTAGACTGAGAGAAGAGCAGATTTCATTGACCGTGTCTAACCCGGCACCATAAACCCTGTACCCTTTACCGCAAACCCCAAACCCTAAACCTCAAACCCCCAAAGCCCCAAACCCCGAAACCCTTAACCGTAAACCCCAAAACCCTGATCCCTCTACAACCCTCCCTCAACCCTAAACCCTCAACCCTAAGCCCCCAAAACCCTAGACCCTCTACAACACTCCTGACGTTGCAGGTCAAAAAGGAGCGGACCAAGTTAGGCCTCAAGGATGTCGACGAGGCCGCTGGTGGGGGTGGGGGGGGGGGGGGGGGGTAGGTTGAAGTGGGTTGAAGTGAGGGTTTAGGGAATCCAGGGTTTAGGGTTTAGGGCTGAGGGTTTAGATGATTTAGGGTATAGGTGTAGGCTTTGGGGATTTGGGGTTGAGGGATTTCGCTTTCTGATCGAGAAAAGAGCTCTAAACTTATTGGGTTTGCTGATTCAGTAAGAGTAGGAATCATGACTGTTAAGTTTTCCTGTTTCATTTGAGAAGTAAGGAAAGGTTTAGGGAACTAGGGTTCATGGCTTCAGGGTTAGAAGCGGCATAAGGGCGTTGGGGGATTTAGGGGCTCTAGGGCTAAGGCCGGTTTAGGGTTTAGGGTTTAGGGTTTAGGGTTTAGGGTTTAGGGTTTAGGGTTTAGGGTTTAGGGTTTAGGGTTTAGGGTTTAGGTTTTGGGGTTTAGGGTTTAGGGTTTAGGGTTTAGGGTTTAGGGAGCTAAGTTTAAGGGATTTAAGGTCCTTTTTGGTCTATAGGTGTTTAGGGTTTAGAGTGTTCAGGCGTTTCAGGGGGTTTCGAGGCCTGAGCAGGATTTAGGCTCTAGGGGGTCTTTTGAGTTTTTGGCTCAGGATTTTGGGCTCAGGAGTTTCAGGGACTGAGGCCGGTTTTGGAGCTGGGGGTGCGCTTGCCTTGAAAGGAAGCTACCCTAAACCCTAAACCCTAAACCCTAAACCCTGAACCCTAAACCCTAAACTCCTCCCCCTACAAAGGGGGCCCAGAATTTTTGTCGACTCTCCAAGAAGAACTACCCCCACTCACCCTAAACCCTAAACCCTCAACCCTCAACCCTCAAGGCCTCTGTGCTTGCCTCAGTGGAGCGCAGCGACCTACGAGGACGAGCGTGGCAACAGCATTTCTGGGAGTTTGTTTAGGAGCTTAGGGGTTTAGGGTTTAGGGTTGAGGGTTGAGGGTTTAGGGGTTTAGGGTTTAGGGTTTAGGGTGGCAACAGGATTTCTAGGCTTTTGTTTAGGTTTAGGGTTTAGGGCTTAGGGCTTAGGGTTTATGGTAGATTTGCAATTTCTGTGTTGCCTTCTAAGGTTTTTTCAAAATGTTTGAAGGGTTTGTTTTTTTTTGAGGTTTTGTTGTAGGGTTGGTTTAGAAGCTTTTCGGGGTGTAAGGTTGAGGTTTTTGGTGGGTGGGGGTAGGGTTTCTGCTGGTTTCTGGGCATATTCGGGCGTTTTTGTGCATATTCGGGCGTTTCTGCGAGGTGGGATCCCGGGTGTAGAATCTAGTTCAGAAGCTCCAGATGTCTCCAGGGAGGAAGCATCCAGTGCATCAGAGTCTTTGCTTCCGCCTGGAGGCTCAGGTTTTGGAATGTATGGCTTGGGTGGCTAACACCTGGAGGGCACAGCAGCCACTTCCCTGCTTTTCTGATCTCTTTAGGGTTCATACACATACTGAGTCATTTGCGGTCGTATTGTGGGGGCGGGGTCCGAAACAGACCGTCGTTTGGAGAATTGACCATGCGAGGGGCCCTGGCGTCCTGGAAGTTTCTGCACACTGAGCCGCGTACGTGTGTCTGTGGGGGCTGAGGCAACCTGATTCCTACTGTCCTGTATCCGTACATAACTAAATAAGTGAATATGAAAAATATGTGTGTGTATATATATATATACACATCTTGGGTTCTTTTGTTCATACATTTTTTGTACTCCCAAGCTTTTGGAGCTCAAGCGCCCAGGCGTTCCAAGCTCCGCCGCCCTTAGAGCGCTGGAGCCTTAGGTTTGAACCCTAAACCCTAAACCCTAAACCCTAAACCCTAAACCCTAAACCCTAAACCCTAAACCCTAAACCCTAAACCCTAAACCCTGTACTTCAAGATTCAAGGGTAGCTATAAGTCGGGCTAGAAGTACCCTTAATATGGTGATAGCCAGTATATGCTGATAGTTGCCTTACTTATAACCCCACTTCTAACTACCGGCGAACTTCCAAGCAAATCCTAAACCCTATAGACCCCAAACCCTAAACGCTTAACCCTAAACCCGAAACCCTCAAACCCTAAACCCCAGCCCTAAACCCTATGCGCAGGCGTCAAGAAGCTCCTCAGCTGCGACACGGGCTCTCAAAGCTCGGAGCGCTCCAGCGACACAGGGCCGCCTAGATTGATTTCAGTGGGTTCAGCCAGGCGTAGGGTTTTGTGTGGTTAGGGTTGAGGGTTTAGGGTTTGGAGTTTAGGGTTTAGGGTTAGGGTCCAGGTCCAGGTGTTTCCGGATTTAGGCTCTGGGGTTTTTAGGCGGTCGCGCTTGTTCGACTATGGCCCTAGACCCTAAATAAGCCCTAAACCCTAAACCCGTCATGGCTTCAGTGTGTCCTAGGCCCAGCTTTGCGATTCTGAATGCATTTTGGGTGGGTCTGCGGGGGGGGGGGGGGTCTTTCAAAGTTCGAGCTGGTGGTTGCAGATTAGATTGCTAGAGTATTACTTGATTCTGTTGCTATACGATTGTATTGTAGCTTTGTTGTTTTGTTATTGTGACAGTATTGTTAGAATGTGATATTGTCATATATGAAGTGGGGCTGATAATTCTTGTACCCCCTCAAAAAAAAGGCACCAAATACAGACACTCACCAATATTAAACAGGAACCTTATATACACTCACCACGAACAGTAATATATAAACCCTGCTTCATATGCTTATGCTGTTCTTCTTCTCTCATGACTTTCTTATTCTGACCTCGTATCTCATATATAATCGGGAGTGTCCATGAAGTTGCGGGGCTTCGTTGTCCAGGGATTAGCTTAAGGTGAATCCGCATCCATGTGTCCCAATTCGCACATCCTCAGTCCCCTGCAAGCATCGGAATGATCTCGGGATTTGTGTGCCGAAGGAACCCTAAACCCTAAACTCAAAACCCTAAACCCCCCTAAACCCCCCTAAACCCTAGACAAGTTAAGCTTTAGCACTTTTGCTTGGACACGAGCACGGAGTACGTAAGTAAGCCGTGGTTATAAGTACGCTCATTGCGATGCGAAGCCAATGCAGTCATGGTGTAAGTCCCATACACTGAGCCCTAAACCCAAGCGAGTAAAGGAGGGACCCTTGTAAGGGACCTTGAGGTTTATTTAGAGGTCATTTAGGGGCTACTTAGGTATTATATCGGGACGATCGAAGGTGTATATAGGAGTTATATGGGGGAATAAGATTACATAAGGGTCTCTTCTAGAGGTCTAACCCTAAACCCTAACCCCTAAACCCTAAACCCTAAACCCTAAAGCCTAAAGCCTAAACCCTGAACCCTGAACCCTGAACCCTGAACCCTGAACCCTGAACCCTGAACCCTGAACCCTGAACCCTGAACCCTGAACCCTAAACCCTAAACCCTAACCCTAAATCCTAAACCCTAAACCCTAAACCCTAAACCCTGAACCCAATCCCAAACATGAAGCAGGTACCCCATGGACCGCGCAGCCACGGAGGCCTGCCCGCTGCACTTTAGGGTTTAGGGTTTAGGGTTTAGGGTTTAGGGCTTAGGGCTTAGGGCTTAGGGCTTAGGGCTTAGGGCTTAGGGTTTCATGGTGCGTTGAGACTCAGCCGTTCTGGGTGGAGTTCAATTTTGGAGTTTGGTTTTTTTCAGAGTCCCCGTTCTTGCAGGGATATGCACTCGAGGCTAATTTGGGCACACCCTAAACCCCAAACTCAAATCTTAACCCCAAACCCTCAGACCCAAACCCTAGCCCCAAACCCGAAACCCCTAAACCCCTGCACCCCTAACCCCTTAACCCCCTAAACCCCCAGCCCCCAAATCCCCTAAACCCTAAGCCCTAAGCCCTAAACCCTAAACCCTAAACCGTAAACCCTAAACCCTACCTCAGCCGCCCTCAGGCGCCCCATCCTGCGCCGAGAGCTCCTGGAGCCCAGAGCCTGTCGCGCATGAGCTCCTCAGTGTGGAGCCCCAGGAGAGTGATCGTTTAGGGTTTAGGGTTTAGGGGTCAGGGTTCAGGGTTTAGGGTTCAGGGTTTCGGGTTTAGGGTTTAGGGTTTAGGGTAGAGTTGGGAGGGTTGGGGCTTTTAGGGCTTCAAGGGTTTCGGGGTTCGAGGGTCTTGGGTTTTTGGGAAACGTTTTGGGGTTTTAGGGTTCTAGGGCTTTAGGATTTTTGACTTGCAAGGTATTTGGGTTTTTTTTTAGGGTTTAAGGGTTTAGGATTTAGGGTTGAGGGCAGGTTTAAGGTTTAGGAGTCTGGGGTTGGTAGGGTCAAGGGCTTCAGGGTTGCAGGGCTTTGGCTTCCCATTTTAGCGTGGGGCCCTAAAGGGCACGCAGGGTCTGCAATGCCTTACCACTAAGACGGAGACGGTTTATAGGCTTCAGGGGTACGCTTTACGTGATTGGGGTTGAGGGGTTCTAAACTCTAAACCCTAAACCCTGACCCCAATAAACCCCAGTTAAAACGCCAACAGTTTAGAGTTTAGGGTTCGGCTTACCGTATCCCTCAAGGCCCTAACTCCCGGTGTGCAGAGTCCAACATCATCCTGCACTTCTTAGAAAAAATGCCTAAACCCTAAACCCTGTATAAACCCTAAATCCTAAACCTTAAACCCTAAACCCTAAACCTAAACCCTATATAAACCCTAAATCCTAAACCCTAAATCCCAAAACTTAAACCCTAAACCCTAAACCCCATCTCCGCCCTGGCGTTTGGGCGATTTTCGTGCTCATAGTCCCTGAAAGAAGCCATCCCTCAACCTGCCTGTGTTTTTTGGAGGTTAAGGTTCAGACGCAGTAAGTAAGCTATTTCCCTAAACTAGCCTAAACCCTGAACCCTAAACTTTCGCCCTTCTCCAGTTGTAGGTCAGCGGGCCTCTGGAACCCTAAACAGGCACATGCCCTCGGCAACTCAACCTCCAGCAGCACGCTCATCCCAAGCCTTCATCCATTGCTAACGGGGTTTAGGGTTATGGCCCAATCCCCAAACCCCAAAGCCCCAAGCCCTAAACCCTAAACCCTAAACCCTAAACCGTCGCTCTATCCAGGTCTCGTTGCCTTCATTGCTCTTTGGCTTTGAAAGCGGGCTCCCTTGTTTCGGGCTTAGGGTTCACAAAGCAACAGAAGGCAACTCCTGGTTTCATAGTATCAGGGTTTAGGACCTTAGGGTCTGGGATTTTCGGATTCAGGATTTTTCGGGTTTTAGGATGTAGGGGTCGAAACCCTAAACCCTAAGCCCTAAACCCTAAACCCTAAACCCTAAACCCTAAACCCTAAACCCGGGAGAAGGGGCGTGGGGATGATCTTGAGCACTTTTTGGGCACGTTTTAGACCCATGGCCCCAAGTCCTCCGTCCTAGCGGCTGACGTCTGAAGTCTGGTCGTTTGTTTCGGGGTTAGGGTTTAGGGTTTAGGGTTTTAGGGCTTTAGGGTTTTAGGGTTTTAGGGTTTTAGGGTTTTAGGGTTTTGGGGTTTTGGGTTTTAGGGTTTTAGGGTTGTAGGGTTGTAGGGTTTTAGGGTTTTAGGGTTTTTTGGGTTTCAGGGTTTTAGGGTTTTAGGGTTTTAGGGTCTTAGTGTTTTAGGGGTTTAGGGATTTAGGGTTTTAGGGTTTTAGGGTTTTAGGGGCCTGAACCCTAAACCTTCTTGGGGTGTCAAGGCGTTTCTTTGCAGCTTGGTGGCTTCGGTTGGTGATGTGTTCTTTTGGGTCATGGCGTTAGAAGAAAAAAGGTAGGATTGTATGTGCCCCAAACAAGGTCACACAAAACATAATAAAGCAAGCATCATGATGACTGTACTTGTGATCACACGGAGTACTGTTCTTGTTGTTCTTCGCATTCCTGCAATGGTTGGGATCGGACATGGACGGCCCCAAGGTACAAGGCCCAATATCGACCGCCAACGGGGTTCTTGTGTTGTCCCACATACATATGGGAGGGAGTATGAGGACAGCTTGTGCTACTTGTAGGACGCACAGAGGCGAGACTCAGGGTGTTCAGGGTTCTGATACAGATCGTACCTTGCACCCTCAACCCTAAACCCAATAAGGTCTTTGGGCTTAGGGCTTACTCTCCTGCGCTCAAGATCTCTAACTTCCAAACCCTAGTTGTTGTAGGGTTTTGGCATCGGTGTTCAGGTCTTCCAATCTACGCACCCAGCACCTACACCCCTAAACCCTAGGCGCCCCAGACCAGAACCTCAGACACAAACACCAAACCCCAAACCCTAAACCCTACAGGGGTAGGTTTGAACAAAAACTGTAATTCCCCCTCAATACCCTATACCATCCTTATGAAGCCCTTAAATTCTTAAGGGGCCCCCAAACCCACCCCAGCCTAGCCCTTGAGTCTTGAGGCTTGGGATGTTTCCCCTTGCACTAACAGTCCTTAGTGGGGATTATAATCGGGGGTACAAGAATCCCTAGTAAGGACTGTTGGTATAAGGGGGAACCCTAAACCCCGAAACCGGAAACCCGAAACCCGAAACCCGAAACCCGAAACCCTAAACCCTAAACCCTAAACCCTAAACCCTAAACCCTAAACCCTAAACCCTAAACCCTAAACCCTAAACCCTAAACCCAACTTGAGGCATGGGAGCAGCCAGAACGTCGCAGTGCTGAATCTGAATTTAGGATCGGCTCGGCGGCGCTACAGCAAGGGCTGAAACTTCCTTGGGTTAAGGGGGTTTAGGATTTAGGGTTTCGGGTTTAGGGTTTAGGGGCCCCAAGAGCCAGATGAAGACAAGGATCCTACTATTGGGGTACGAGGGCTCCCTAGAAGGGGGGGGGGGGGGATTCTGGAACACCCTGTCTTGTAGAATCCTTCCCTAAACCAACCCTAAATCCTAAACCTTAAACCCTAAACCCTACACCCTAAACCCTCATGTTTATGTGGTTTCTTGGGCCCCTATTGCAGCAAGGGTCCAAGCACTTCCTTCGTTCACCAGTCAGAGTTTAGGGTTTAGGGTTTAGGGTCCGTGCAGCTTAGCTAGTGCATACTTGGAGCCTTTCAGTCGATACCTTAGCGCCCAAAAGAACTTTTTCCCTCTTCCTAGAGTATCCTTTATTCCCATACAGAAAGGTACCAGAATGATTTGGAAATTCTATTCACCCGGTTTGAAGGTACACGATTGCTCTAGGTATGGCTACATTGCCGACGTTTGCTATAGGGATCGGAGTCATTGCTCATAGCAATTCCTCACTGTCCTCATAACCCCCCCTCCCCCAAACAAAAACAAAAAAAAACTTTTTTCTAATTATTCAGGCCCCCATATTACCTAGTTCAGTTACCCCAAGACACCCTATGGTAGACCCTGCTCAGGGAAGAACCTGCTCTGCGCAGCACCATGGCGGGTTGATCTAAATCTGGGACGGTTTAGGGTATAGGGTTTAGGGACTTGGGGTCTAGGGTTTAGGGTAAAATGATCTCTACTTTGAATGTTTAAGAAGACCAACAAGTGCTCGCTATTTAGATCGGCCTCCATGTAGAGGCATGCCCACCTGCTTCTGGCTCAAAAGTGATGCCTGAGCATGGTTAGGCGATGCTTCCAAAGAAAGGAGGGGGATGAGTGGCTCAGGGTAGTTGTGCGGGTGCATGTTTGCAGAGCCTTTGAACCCTACTTGGAGGTTCATGTAAGTGGGGTTATAAGTACCCTAAGTGAGGTCAGAATAGTATAGTTACCCTACTTGTAACCCTACGTATAAGTACCCATATGAGCCTCCAAGTAAACCATGCAGCCAGGAATTGAGGTTGCACAGGGAAGGATTCACTTTTTGCTCCAGGGTTTAGGGTTTAGGGCTTAGGGCTTAGGGTTTAAGGAGAAGCTTTGGGCCCACCCTGCCCCCACAGCCTTTGAAACCCCCTCGTCGCGAAGCGACGCATCTTTGTGGGTTCGTTGTTGCTGGCTTGTCTGCCGCGAAAAGAAGGCCCCGGCGGGTAGGGTTGAGAATTTAGGGTTTTCGGGTTTATAGGGTTTAGGGTTTATAGGTTTATAGGGTTAAGGGCTTAGGACTGAGGACTTGGGTGCTTTGGGCTTGGTCAGGGGCAAGTTGCATGGTCCCTTAATACGGTCCCTTACCTTCTGTGAACAGTTCTGAAGTATGGGTCCTTGCATTCGAAAGGGTATATGAGGGGTATGTAAGGGTTTTCTATTTAGGGCGCATACTGAGAGACCATGGAACTACCCTAAGAGTTTACTGCCTTAAGAACCTACAAACTCTATAATAGCCTCAGTTTTTGGCCAAGGACCCTTAAGGATTCCTCACCATCCTAATAAGTGGTTTGAGAGTTTAGTGTTTAGGCACTTCATGTCTTTTGAGGTTCAGGGCTTCTGGCTTTTTCAGGTTTAGGCTGAGGGCTTTGGGTACGTATTGCATATTGCTTCCCTCCCCGGCCCAAACAGTGTTTTAGGGGCATGTGCTAGAACCCTAAACCCAAAGTCCCTCAGACCATCAGACCCTAAGACCCCCAGACCCTAAGAACCCTAGAACCCTCAGACCCTAAGACCCTAATAACCCCAAGAACCCTAAGAACCCTAAGAACCCTAAGAACCCGAAGACCCGAAGACCCTACGTCTTCCCTCGACTCCTTGTCCCCTGACTGTGAGGTGCTTCAGTACTTCATCTGAATTCTGCCGGGTTCTGCGTGTAAAGTTTGTTTAGCTTATGGGTCGGGTCTAGGGTTTAGGGTTTCGGGTTTAGGGTTTGAGGGTTTAGGGTTCAGGGTTTAGGGTTTAGGGTTTTGGCTTATGCGGTTTAGGATTTAGGCTTTAGGGCTTGCCGTGGGTACTGATGTTTGGAACCTAGTTGAATGGCATTTGAACCCCGACTTGCCTACTCCCGAAAGTCTCATGCCTCAGCTAAATATAGGGGTCGGAATAATTAATTACAGACAATATTCCCGTCTGGTTCCTTCATATTTCTACTATCAAAACCCTATTCTCATTATGCAGGCCCCTATATTGCCCTAAACCCTAAACCCTAAACCCCAAACCCTAGACCCTAAACCCTAAACCCTAAACCCTAAACCCTAAACCCTAAACCCTAAACCCTAAACCCTCTTCTAATTATGAAGGCCCCTACATTACCCTGCTCGGGCTCAGGTCCTGGGCTTCTTTGCCTGCACCGCGGCGTCCTCGTTCGACAGGGATGTCGCAGGTTATGGGTCTAGGGTTTAGCGTTTGGGGTTTAGGGTTTAGGGTTTCATGTACTGGGGTTTAGGGTTTAGGGTTTCATGTACTGGGGTTTAGGGTTTAGGGTTTCATGTACTGGGGTTTAGGGTTTAGGGTTTCATGTACTGTATGCAAAAAGAAAGCAAAGAGTGACCAGAGAGCGCCGCGACATACATCAAGGTAAGTTTCCTGATTACCTGGTGTTTGGGCCTTCAGGATCTTAGTTGTGGTTGGCGTGCCCAGCCATGTTTCCTCATAGAAACAAATACTTGATTATTTCAGGGAATCGACTATTGATACGCCTGGCGACGATTGGGGAGATCAAGGGACTAAAGGAGGGACCCTTAGCAGGGACCTGAGGGGTTATTGAATTTGGGGGGGGGGGGGGGGGGATTTAGGGGCAACTTACGTATGTGGGGACTATGCAAGGTAGAGATATATATATATATATATATAGGGGTTCTATAGGAGAATAGGATTAAGGGTCCCTTCTAGGGGTCCCTCTTTTTACCCCCTTAAGGAGACCCTTTGGGAGCCCCCATCTTCGCGCTGAGGCCATCGAGAGACTTCTGGACTGCGCAGAGGCGCACTGCCTCGTGCAATACGAGGCGCAGCCTGAGCCCATCGGGCCCTAAAAACGAGCCCCAAAAAAGCCCTAAACTTTAAACCCTAAACCCTAAACCTCAAGCCCTAAGCCCTTAACCCTGAACCCTAAGCCCCGAGCCCTAAGCCCTAAACCCTAAACCCTTATTGCCCCCAGAGCCCCAGGAGATGGAAGGGATAGCCCCTATATTAACGCCCCCACCCACCCCCTAATAGTAAACACCCCCATGTACTGCAATACCACCCTGAACCCTAACCCTAAACCCCAACCCTAAGCCTTACAAGCCCTATAGGGCATAGATGGGGGGCTTAATATGATGGGGAAGGGAAGAAGGCCCCCCTGCACAGTCAAAAAAAGCGTCTCACTCCCATCTTTAGGGGGCCCCAGGCTCCTTGGGAGCCGGGGGTTTAGGGGTTTAGGTTTGAGTTAGGGTTTAGGGTTTTGAGGGTTAAGGTTTAGGGTTTTGAGGGTTGAGGGTTTCGGGTTTAGGGTTTAGGGTTTAGGGTTTAGGGCACCCTTAACCCTCAGGCAGCTCTTCTGCGTTCTTAGGCCCATGCCTGAGCTACATGTACTTCATAACGGGTTTATCGCTTACTGTAGGTGCTTTTACTGCCGTTTCGAGTGCAGTTACCTTGCTCATGACACCACTCAGAAGGCACCTAGGATCTTTCAAGTAGGAAGTCCTAGGCGCGAAACCCAGTCCTTAACTAGGACCCAATATCAAAAAAATAATTTCGACGAGAATGGCTAGTCTCTGATGTTGACGTCTTTGTTGTTTGATGTCTGCGCCTTGGAGGACTGAAGGTCCGTGCGGTGCACTGGGATGAAGCCCGAGTATAGTTGCATGTATAAATCTACCTATCTGTCAGTCGCTCTAGGCTATCTACCTGTTCTCGAATTGCTATTCGTCTGTTGCAAGCACTATGACTATGCTCTGAACACCAATTACGTACTATTTCATTGGTTATGTTTTCTATTTTGATTGTTATTTGACATCATAATCGTCCCCATCATCACCATCATCATCATCATCATCCCTATTGTTACTATTCTCGTCAGTATTACCTGTAGTTCGGCTCTCGGATCTTTATGTGCATCAGGGTGTAGGGGTACACCGTGAATCTTTCAACCCTCGACCCTCAAAGCCCTGAGCCGGAACCCAAAAAAACCCAAGCCCTAATTCCTAAAAACGCCCTAAACCCTAAAAAGCCCTAAAGGCCCTACAAACCCTAAAACACCCTAAACCCCAAACAGCCCAAGAAACCCTAAACCCCTAGACACCTTCAAAACCCACTAAACCCCAGCTGAGCCTCCGCCAGAGGAGATTGCAACCCTTAACCCTAAAGACCCTAAACCCTAAAAGCCCCACAGACCCTAAACCCGAAAACCCTAAATTTAAGAGCCTCCGGCTCAAGCCGCCGACCCCGCTGGAGCATAGTTGAGACTCGCTCGCATGGAAGATCATCCCCGGCAGAGTTCTGTGAATCGTTTGGGGGGGGGTAGGGGGTAGCACCAGGACAAGCTCAAGCCAAAAAGACAGGTGGGTGGGGGGGGGGGGGGGGGGGTAGGGGGTGGGGGGTGGGGGGGGGGGGGGGGGGGGGGGGGGGGGTGGGGGGGGGGGTGGGGTTGGGGGGGGGGGGGGGGGGGGGGGGGGGTGGGGGGGGTGGGGGGGGGGGGGTTGGGGGGGGGGGGGGGGGGGGTGGGGGGGGGTGGGGGGGGGGGGGGGGGGGGGGGGGGGGGGGGGGGGGGGGGGGGGGGGGGGGGGGGGGGGGGGGTGGAGGCGGGAAACGCTGATTTTGCTGAGGGCGCCCCTACCCCCCCGTGCTGAACCCCCTGTTTACGCTGTGCGGGTGGCGCGGTCCTCCACGAAAAAATTGTGCACCGACCCCCCCCCCACCCCCCCCCCTCCCCCCCGCGTTTTGGGGGGGTTAGGAGGGAAAGAGGGAGGTTTCACCTCCTTTTCCCATCCAACACGCCGCCAGGGTCGGCGGACCCTAAAACCGAACCCCTAAACCCCAAACCCTAGACCCCTAAACCCTAAACCCTAGACAGGAGATTGCCAACCGCGCCTTTGGCAACGCCGGCCAGGCAGCGATGGCCACGGCCTTGGGCGAATACTTCGCCTGAGCACTGTTTAGGGTTTAGGGTTTAGGGTTGATGGTTCAGGGTTTAGGATTCAGGGATTTGAGGGCGGGGCGGGGCTTCGGGATTTACCCGGGATTTAGGGTTTAGGGATTTGGGACTTAGGGGTCTAGGGTTTGAGGTTTAGGGATGAGGGCTTAACGGTTTGTAGGGTTTTGGGGTCTAGGGTTTAGGGTTTAGGGTTTAGGGCTAGGGTTTGCAGCCGACTGATTTGCGGGGGTGCTGTCCACGTCCGGCCGGAGGAAGGCGCCAAAACGTTGAAGGTTTAGGGTTTAGGGCTGAGGGTTTAGGGTTTAGGGCGTCTCGCCGCGCAGCGGCAGTAAGTGCCATGCGTAAATGGCGCCCCTACACACCCAGGTGTGGGGGGGCGGCATGTCATGCGAAGGCATCTGGGTTCTTTCTCCCCACCCGCTGTGAGCTTTCTCAGGCCACCACCCAAACCACTGCCTTTTAGGGTTTAGGGCTGCCGCCCTCAATTCCCACCATGCCAGGGTAGGGGGGGCGGGCCAGATGGGGGCAGGAGGGCCAGGGGGAAAGGGGATTCTGGATTTCAGGATTTTCGGGTCAGGGACCAAGGGGGCCTCCAGAAGGGGGGCTTTTGTATCAAGGGGAGTATCGGAGTACTGCTGTGCTGGGTGGCCAGCGTCAGCTGGCCATGGGCGAGGCGAGCCCTAGGGGCTTTCTGTTCGACCATTCTCCAATGGCTCCACCCATTGTCCAGTGTCCATCACTGCCGGGTATCTTCTGGGTCCAGGCACCCTAAAAAAGGGTGGGTACGGCCTAAGGAGGCCGGGTGGGAATTTCGGGGGGGCGGGGGGGGGCTTGGCAATGCGGACAACCCTAAACTGTAGGCGCCTGAAACTGACCCTATACCCAAGAAACACTAAACCGTTTACTCTAAACCCTAGGCCCTAAACCCTAAACCCTAAGCCCTAAACCCATCTAAATCAGCAAGGGTCAAAACGGTGGTAAAGGCGACTGAACCTTGGGAAAACATTGGCAGCTGAAGGTCCGAAAACCCTGTAAAGCGACGGGTAACAGCGACAGACCGCAACAGTTGACGTCCCAAGCTGCATACGCGCTGCAGGCCAGGTGTTTCGGGGGCGTTAGAGCTTTAGGGCTTCGAAACCCTGGGTGTTGGGTTTTGGGTTTGGGGTTCAGTTTCGGTCTTGGGTTTTGTTCTGTCTTGTTTCCGTTTCGGGGATTTCAGGGGCTTGTGCTTGGTCTTGGGGTCTTTCTCTGTGTGTGTGTGTGTTTTGAGATTCCGACTGAGGGGTTCAGAGTCATCTCGCCACCGGGCTTGGAACGCTTCAAGGGCGCAATGGGGCTATATAAGGGTTTTGGGTTTAGGGTTTTAGGGTTTTTAGGGTTTTGTAGGGTTTAGGGTTTTTAGGGTTTAGGTTCAGGGTTAAGGTTGTGTTGGGTTCGATTGGTTTGCAGGGTTGTGAGGCTTTGAGGGCGTAATAGGGTTTAGGTGTTTGTAGGGTTTATGTGGTTTCTAGGGTTGTGAGGGTTTGTGCGGTTTGTACGATTTTACACGGTGCATGGGGTTTACCGGGTTTATAGGGCTTAGGGTTTATGGGGGCTTACATGCACTTTAGGGTTTGTATGCTTGAGGGTGGGATTACGTACCTCCCTTCCGTGAACCCCTAAACCCGAAGCCCAAAAACCCTAAACCATATGTTTCGGGCTCTAGTGGCGAGCCAAGGCGGTCATCATCTCCATCACCACGCTGATTGTTGGAAGCCGAGCATGGGTCGGTTGGGAAGACGAGTTGTAAGTGGGGGTTGGGGTTTAGGGTTTAAGGCTACTTGAAGATTCATGGGTACTTATATCTATAACCTTGAAGTAGGCTTTGTTTAGGGTTCACGGTTTAGAGTATGATCATATTCAGCCTAAGCTCTACAGCCCAACTCGCAGCATGCGCCCGACACACAATGACCAACCTGAAACTATAGTGGGATTTCCACCTTTGTGGCAGCTCCCCTGAGTTGTCATTGAACAAGCGGCAGCTGAGCTTCGAGAAGAAGGAGTCACCGTGGAAATCGTCCATCACGAGTCGGGGAGCTGGCCTCGAAGAGATCGATCGGCGCCAAGGATAAGCCCCAAACCCTAAACCCTAAACCCCTCTTCTGCTGAGCCGGTGCCAGTGACCTTAAAACCCCAAAACCCCAAACCCCAAACCTTAAGCCCTAAACCCTAAACTCTAAGCCCTAAGCCCTAAACCCTAAACCTAAACCATAAGCCCTAAACCCTAAACCCAAAGCCCTAGACCCTAAACCCTAAACCCTAAGCCCTAAACCCTAAATCCTACCACCCTCCCTGAAAAGCATCCGAGCCGAGGCCTCCTTGAGCTACCTGTCGGCAGCCGCGGAGCTGCTGGCGGAGGGCTCAGGGGATGCCAGGGTGTTTGGGGTTTGGGGTTTGGGGTGTGAGGCTTGGTTTAGGGTTTGGGGTTTAGGGTTTAGGGTTTGGTTTGGGGTTTAGGGTATAGGGTTTCGGGTTTGGGGTTGAGGGTTTAGGGTTTAAGGTTTGGGGTTTACGGTTTGGGGTTTAGGGTTTGGGTTTCGGGTATGGGGTTTAGAGTTTGGGTTCAGGGTTTGGGGTTTAGGGTTTGGGGCTTGGTTTAGGGTTTTGGGTTTGCGGTTTGGGGTTTCGGGTTTGGGGTGTAGGGTTTGGGGTTTAGGGTTTGGGGCTTTGTTTAGGGTTTGGGGATTAGGATTTGGGGTTTAGGGTTTGTGGTTTAGGGTTTGGGGTTCGGGGTTTGGGGTTTAGGGTTTGGGGTTTGGGGTTTAGGGTTTGGGGTTTAGGGTTTGGGGTTTGGATTTAGGGTTTGGGGTTTAGGGTTCGGGGTTTGGTTTAGGGTTTGGAGTTTGGGGTTTGTGGTTTGGGGTTTGGGGTTTAGGGTTTAGGGTTTGAGGTTTGGGGTTCAGGGTTTAGGGTTTAGGGTTTGGGGTTGGGGTTTTGGGTTTGGTTTAGGGTTTTGGGTTTTGGGCAGGGTTTTGTCTTTGGGGATTTGGGTTTGGGATTTTGGGTTTTTGGGGCTTGGGGATTGGTTTAGGGTTTAGGATTTAGGGTTTGGGGATTTTGGTTTTTGGGTTTGGGGTTTGGTGTTTGGGATTTAGGGTGTGGGGTTTGGGGTTTAGGGTTTGGGGTTTCGGGTTTCGAGTTTGAGTTCAGGGGTTGGGGTTTAGGGCTCAGGGTTTAGGGTTTTTGCGTGTAGGTTTTAGGTTTTGTGGTTTAGGGTCTGAAGTGCAGGGTTTGGGGTTTAGGGTTAAGGCAAACCCCTGCCCGCGCCACCCCTTTATAATGTCTCATGCGCGTTCTACAGCCCGTACTAAGTGATCTTGTGGCGCTAAGTCCGTGCTTTGGGAGCTTAGCAGCTTCGTAACCTGATATGCAGGCAAAGGGTTTAAGGTTTAGGTAAGATGCTGACTCTGCAATCCAAGGCTCTGTTTGCAGCCTAACCCTAAACCCTATTCCCTTTGAGTGATAGGCCAGAGTACACGAAGAGCCTCAGACCGCTGGATGCTGACGCCTTGTGCCACCTGCAACCAGACAAAACCCTTGTGAACCCCTACACCCTGGGTAAACCCCAACTTAGGCCGCCATGCAACCTTAACCCTAAATCGTAAAGAACCCTAAACCCTGAACCCAAACCATGCACCCCCCCCCCCCCCCCGCCCCCCTGGAACCATCGATCCTGCTCATGCCCGTCCTTCCCCCCAATACTGCTTCAAGCTCAAAGCCCAAGCCCGACGAGGTATGTGTGGCTGTGGCGTTCTTGGCAGGCCTTTCCGCTGGCCTGGTTTGGACAGAGTAGAGCTGGGAGTACGAGTAGGAGGAGTATTGGAGAAGGAGCAGGAGAAGGAGTCGTCGTCGGAGTAGGAGCAGCAGTAGTAGACCCACTCGCTCCGACTGCATTGAACGCAGGTGTGGACATCGACGCCATAGGCGGGGGTTCTTTGCGAGCAAAAGCCCCTCAACCTATCTTCACCTCCTGGGGTTTATGGTTTAGGGTCGTTTGACCCTCCCCTCCCCTGACTTGCCCTAGAGGGCTTCATCAGAGTGTAACCATCATAATCATAGGGTCTATAGAGTCCCCGGGCCGTAAGGCCTGAGCCCAATTGTAAACATCGCTTCGGGGTGCCAGCAGTTAACCCCTTTCTTCAAGGATCAGCGTTCAGCTAAGTGATGGCTGTGCTTGGCCTCAAGAGGCCAGAAAGCCTGGGGCCCAAAGCTGAACGTGAAAAGAGAGTCTCGCGACATTCCTTTTAGACCGGGTCCTTGCAAGCCCGTGCTGGGGAGCCGATTTCACATGGTCAGTTCCCTAAATTAGGATCCCTTTTTTGGTACACTGAATAAGAGGAGCCGCCTTTGAGGACCGGCCGGGAGTTTCGGTTGTCTAGGGGTTTGAGGTTTAGGGTTTAGGGTTTATAGGGTTTAGGAGGTCTGGCTTTACAGCCGGCCTGGCCGCCCCCCTCCCCCCAATGTGTCCACAGGTCGTTTTGAGTCGGCAAACTTATATTTCTTGGGGAACTCCCAACTAAAGCGGGTTGGACATTGCATGACCCGGTCATGCTGAGACGCCTGAAACCCTTAGAACCCTGACATTCCCCGAAACCTTAGAGGAACTTTGCGGACCCTATAACCTTAAGAGGCCGACATCCGAAAACCCTGCGCACCCCGTCTGGCCCTACACCCTACTTAGAGGTTCACGGGTAGCAATAAGTAGGGTTATAAGTACCCTATGTAAGGCTATATGTTTTGTTACCCTACTTTTTGCCAACCATGAACCTCCAAGTATAGCCCTTGGTGCCAGGCGGTTCTGCAGCGGTCCTGAGCCGCCTCCGGCGGATGGTTGTTCTGCCGGGGCCTTTAGGGGCTTGTTGTAGGGGCCAAGGTGTAGTGGCTTCAGATCAAAGCGGGTTTTGGATGTTTTCTTTTTTTGGTTTGGGCTAGGGTCGCGGCTTGAGTCTGTTATCCATTCGTTATCACCGCATAGCTACACTAAGCCCTAAACCCTAAACCCTAAATCCAAAACCGGTTCTGATTGAAGAGGTCTCTGTGTCTCTATTGGGTGGAGTTTTTCTACGGCCAAGGGACGTTACATGGTCCCTTAAAATGGTCCCCTACCTATCTTTTTGTTTGGGTTCTGAAGTGTGGGCCTTCGGTTTTATAGGATACATAAGAGGTGCCCATTTAAGGTGTCCCCATTTAAGGGCCCATACAAAGGGACCATGTAATTACCCTTATGTAATTACTTTGGATTACAGTTCTGGGCCCGAAACACCCGCAAGCCATGCGAAGCTTTGGAAGCTGGTAGCGAAGTGTCTCAAAACGCTAAACCCACCTCCAAATTCAAGAAAAGTTGTATTTTGAAAGACCACATCCCTGAACATTTGTTAAGGCTGTCTTCGTATCGCATGGGCAAAGGAACGAATCTGGTGCCAAGTCGTCTTCACTCAGGAAGGCAGCGGCCAATAATCACGTCCGAAACCTGCCGTACATCGTCAGCGTATTTGCTGGCAGCCTTTCACCCTCAACCTTGCATCCTGCGCGTTACATCCTGAACCCTCCACACTGAAACCCTAACAGCCCTGTACCCTCAACCCCGAGTTTAAACCCGACAGGCTCTGCAGCCTAAACCCTAAGTCCTTAAATCCGCAAATCCCCAAACCCTTTTCCCTAAACCCGAAAACTTGAACCCTGCAGGCGCTGCTTCCTACTAGAGGGTTCATGCGTAGATATAAGTAGGGTTGTAAGTACCCTTAGTAAGGTCATAACCTGCTAGAATTATAGTTACATAACTTCTAACCCCACGTATAACTACCCATGAAACCTCCAATGAGACCCTAAGCCCTTCTTCCCGGATGCCATGAGGCTCCTCTTGGTGTGCCTCACAATGCCGTCGGAATCCCGGTTCCACAGCTCTTTGCGAGTCGGGTTTAGGGTTTAGGGTTTAGGGCTTAGAGTTTGGGGTTTAGGGTTTAGGGTTAGGATGTACCCCCTTAATGTACTCCTACTATGGCCCTTATATTCCCTCAGAGGATTCTTTGAAAGGGTTCCCAAACCCAAGGACAGGCCTCGGGCTTAGGTGCTCAAAGCCTGAGGAAGGCTCCAATGTCCTTTTCGGGATAGTTAAAGGGGGTTTAGGGTTTAGGGTACGGGGTTTTTGGCATGCTATACCAAAACCGTACTACGTTAGGAAGCTTTCCCAAAGGGCCCTTGCACCTATGTAGTATACCTGGGCCTTAAAGGGCTTTCTAAATAGTAGCTCTAGGGCCCAAGTCTATACTACATACTTATAAGGGCACCATAGGGATTATGATCTGGGATTCTCGGGAGTTCTAAAGCAAATAGTAGTAGGGTGTGGGATTCATTCTGGTCCTTTTCGGGTTTAGGGCGTAACGGTGAAGGGGGTTGAATATATAGACCCTAAACCCTAAACCCTGAACCTAATTGCGGGCCGGTTTGTGGTCCCTAAATGTAAGTAAATACATCGAATTGCCCCGTAGATTTTTTAGGACTTTATTATGGCTTTAAGACTTTATATATAAGACGCTAAACCCTAAACTCCTAAACCCTGAAACAGGGCCAGCTGCTGGTAGGATGACATATTCTCCACAAGCCTCTGATGCTGCGGAGGCGTTTGCTCAAGCGCTCCATGGGCGACAACGCTCTGAACTGAGAGTGTGCACCGCCATGCGCATGCTATCTAAGCTTCTCCTGAGGGTCTATGTACCTATACAGTACATTCTTGGCCCCTAAAGCCATTTTTCGAAACCCTGTAAGGCCCAAGCATATACCATATGCATACAGGTCATAACTAACCCCTGAGTTGTTTTTAATGTTCACACGAAGCAATTGACGAAACCTCTGCTCTCTGACGAGGGCCTGAAACTTGACAGGCCCAAGCCCTAAATCCTAAAGCCTAAAAATTAAACCCTAAACCCAAAGCCTAAGCTTATTGGCCTTCACCTGCTTTTTCTCCGAAGGGAATGAGGGAACTAGGTACCTAATATCCCCCTATGCACAATTCCTAATGGCGTGTGCCTAGTAGACTTGGGCCCTAAAGCTACAATATGGGGGTTTACGAAAATAGAGGACGCCAAATTTAAATCCCCAAAAAGTAAGGATTCCCGTGTAACAAGGGCCCCAACATGGTACCCCTAATTTCGGAAACCCCTGTATAGGAACCTCTCCAAGGCCCAAGTATATCACACTCAGGCACATGGACCCTTTGGGAATAGAAGGCTTGTCACGTACGAATCCCGTTCCTCGCATTTTGCGCGCCTTTGGCGCCAACCCAACCCAACCCCAAGACCTGAACCTGTAATCCAAAAACAGCTTGGAGCTAGCTCGGGTTTTGCTGACCCCATCCATTATTTGCAGTCACTTTCGTAAACACTTTCAGGATGGCAAATTCCGTAAACTAGTGAGCTCATCCGAGGCGAGGTTTCGTTATTTCCGTTCGCGATGTGTGCTTTGTACTTAAGATGTTTATAAGGTTTCGGCTTCACAGTTTCGTGATGGGTTCAACACTTAGACTTCGGGCTTGATAGGGTTTAGGGTGTATGATTCAGTGCGCAGAGTTTATACACTATGTATGTAGGACCTTTATGCGTTATTTGACGGTCCTGCTTCGCCTTCCAAAACTTTAAGGATTTTAAGGAATTTAGGGGTTTTCCAAAATTTTAAAAGAACCACAAAATCCTTAAAATTTTGAAAGCCCGGACCTTTCAAAATTTTAAGGATTTTAAGGAATTTAAGGCCTTTTAAATTTCTTAAAATCCTTAAAATCCTTAAAATTTTGAAAGAAAATTAAATTATTTTCCGGAAAGAGGCAGGCCCATTTAAAATTTTAAAAATCTTAAAAATCCTTAAAATCCTTAAAATTTTGAAAGCCCGGGCCTTTCAAAATTTTAAGGATTTTAAGGAATTTAAGGCCTTTTAAATTTCTTAAAATCCTTAAAATCCTTAAAATCCTTAAAATTTTGAAAGAAAATTAAATTATTTTCCGGAAAGAGGCAGGCCCATTTAAAATTTTAAAAATCCTTAAAATCCTTAAAATCCTTAAAATTTTGAAAGCCCGGGCCTTTCAAAATTTTAAGGATTTTAAGGAATTTAAGGCCTTTTAAATTTCTTAGAACCCTTAAAATCCTTAAAATCCTTAAAATTTTGAAAGAAAATTAAATCATTTTCCGGAAAGAGGCAGGCCCATTTAAAATTTTAAAAATCCTTAAATTTTTTAAAAATTTAAAAGGTCTTAAATTCCTTAAAATCCTTAAAATTTTGAAAGGCCCGGGCCTTTCAGAATTTTAAGGATTTTAAGGAATTTAAGGATTTTTAAAATTTTAAATGGGCCTGCCTCTTTCCGGAAAATAATTTATTTTTCTTTCAAAATTTTAAGGATTTTAAGGATTTTAAGAAATTTAAAAGGCCTTAAATTCCTTAAAATCCTTAAAATTTTGAAAGGCCCGGGCTTTCAAAATTTTAAGGATTTTAAGGATTTTAAGGATTTTTAAAATTTTAAATGGGCCTGCCTCTTTCCGGAAAATAATTTAATTTTCTTTCAAAATTTTAAGGATTTTAAGGATTTTAAGGATTTTAAGAAATTTAAAAGGCGTTAAATTCCTTAAAATCCTTAAAATTTTGAAAGCCCCAACCTTTCAAAATTTTAAGGATTTTAAGGATTTTTAAAATTTTAAATGGGCCTGCCTCTTTCCGGAAAATAATTTAATTTTCTTTCAAAATTTTAAGGATTTTAAGGATTTTAAGAAATTTAAAAGGCCTTAAATTCCTTAAAATCCTTAAAATTTTGAAAGGCCCGGGCTTTCAAAATTTTAAGGATTTTAAGGATTTTAAGGATTTTTAAAATTTTAAATGGGCCTGCCTCTTTCCGGAAAATAATTTAATTTTCTTTCAAAATTTTAAGGATTTTAAGGATTTTAAGGATTTTAAGAAATTTAAAAGGCCTTAAATTCCTTAAAATCCTTAAAATTTTGAAAGGCCCGGGCTTTCAAAATTTTAAGGATTTTAAGGATTTTAAGGATTTTTAAAATTTTAAATGGGCCTGCCTCTTTCCGGAAAATAATTTAATTTTCTTTCAAAATTTTAAGGATTTTAAGGATTTTAAGAATTTAAAAGGCCTTAAATTCCTTAAAATCCTTAAAATTTTGAAAGGCCCGGGCTTTCAAAATTTTAAGGATTTTAAGGATTTTAAGGATTTTTAAAATTTTAAATGGGCCTGCCTCTTTCCGGAAAATAATTTAATTTTCTTTCAAAATTTTAAGGATTTTAAGGATTTTAAGGATTTTTAAAATTTTAAATGGGCCTGCCTCTTTCCGGAAAATAATTTAATTTTCTTTCAAAATTTTAAGGATTTTAAGGATTTTAAGAATTTAAAATGCCTTAAATTCCTTAAAATCCTTAAAATATTGAAAGGTCCGGGCTTTCAAAATTTTGAGGGTTTTCAGGATTTTAAGGATTTTAAAATTTTAAATGGGCCTGACTTTTCCGGAAAATAGATTTATTTTCCAATAGTTTTACTGAGTTTAATTTTTTTCATTTAAATGGGCCTGACCCTTTCTGGAAAATACTTGAATATTAGTTTAAAATTTGATAGATTTTAAGGAAACTAGGGGCATTTCAATATTTGGAAAGGCCATGAAGTTCCATGGGTACGTTATATTTTTGGATTTTTGTTTGTAATTTTTAGCAAATAAACCATTTAAGTTTTTTTTTGCAATTTTCCTGAAATTCTGAAAGCCTAGGCCTTACAAGAAAAATAAAAAAACAGCAACACAAATACTCATTTAAAATATTTAAATGCGCTTCTTAGTCCTTTTAAAAAAGAACATTTTGTTTTGTTAATTCATAAGGCTTGTAAAAAAAGCCGGGGGTCCGGGGACGAGCGTTAACAAAAGCATTCCCCTTGAATATTTCTCCCGCGAAACTTTTCTCCCGCGAATTTTGGCGGGAGAAATTCCCGCGAGCTCTCCCTTGAGTTTTTCTGGTTTTCCCGTGGTTTCCCTTTGATGTTTTTTTTGGTTTCCCTTCAGTTTCCCGTGAGAGTCAAATCTTCCTTTTACTGTTCCCTTGGACTTCCCTTTGAACTTCCCTTGGTTTTCCCTCGGATCCCCTTCGAAATTAAAACGTATCCCGCGAGAAATCTCGCAAGACTTCAAAAATAAGGGCTTCCTTTTCCCACGGGATTTCCCGCGAAGCAGGCCGTAGGCCCCGAGCTGTGGCTGTAGTCTGCAGGCCCCCGAGCTCTCTGACTGTAGAGTCTCCAGGCCCCCAAATGGGCCTGACCCTTTCCGGAAAATACTTGAATATTAGTTTAAATTTTGATAGATTTTAAGGAAACTAGGGGCATTTCAATATTTTGAAAGGCCATGAAGTTCCATGGGTACCTTATATTTTTGGATTTTTGTTTGTAATTTTTAGCAAATAAACCATTTAAGTTTTTTTTGCAATTTTCCTGAAATTCTGAAAGCCTAGGCCTTACAAGAAAAATAAAAAAACAGCAACAAAAATACTCATTTAAAATATTTAAATGCGCTTCTTAGTCCTTTTAAAAAAGAACATTTTGTTTTGTTAATTCATAAGGCTTGTAAAAAAAGCCGGGGGTCCGGGGACGAGCGTTAACAAAAGCATTCCCCTTGAATATTTCTCCCGCGAAACTTTTCTCCCGCGAATTTTGGCGGGAGAAATTCCCGCGAGCTCTCCCTTGAGTTTTTCTGGTTTTCCCGTGGTTTCCCTTTGATTTTTTTTTGGTTTCCCTTCAGTTTCCCGTGAGAGTCAAAGCTTCCTTTTACTGTTCCCTTGGACTTCCCTTTGAACTTCCCTTGGTTTTCCCTCGGATCCCCTTCGAAATTAAAACGCATCCCGCGAGAAATCTCGCAAGACTTCAAAAATAAGGGCTTCCTTTTCCCACGGGATTTCCCGCGAAGCAGGCCGTAGGCCCCGAGCTGTGGCTGTAGTCTGCAGGCCCCCGAGCTCTCTGACTGTAGTCTCCAGGCCCCCGGGCTCTCTCGTTGTCACCAGGGTCCGGGCTGTCTGGCTGTAGTCTGCAGGCCCCCGAGCTCTCTGACTGTAGAGTCTCCAGGCCTTTGGGCTCGCTGTAGTCACCAGGGTCCCGGGCAGTCTGACTGTAGTCTCCAGGCCCCCGGTCTCTCTCGCTGTAGTCACCAGGCCCCCGGGCTGTCTGGCTGTAGTCTGCAGGCCCCCGAGCTCTCTGACTGTAGTCTCCAGCCCCCCGGGCTCTCGTGCTTGCTTGGGTTTATATTGTTTTTTACTTAATTAGATTGACTTAAGTAATTGAAATAATTTAAAGAATTTAAGTATCGAAATTTATTTAAATAATTAAATAACTTAAATATGACGGGCAGGTTTCGGATTTAAATTACTTAAGTTATTTAACTTCGGCCGGGAATTAAATAATGTGAATAATTTGTAAATAATATCAACAATTTACATAATGTAAATAATTGAAATAGTTTAAATAATTTAAATAATTTAAATCCGAAAAGGGGGGGACCACCCCCCCCTGCCCCCTAAGACTTAAATAATTCAAATAACTTAAATCCGAAACCTCCCCGTCTTATTTACACTTTTTGAATTATTTAATTCTGGGGAGGGGGGGGGGTGGTCGCCCCCCCGCCCGCCGGATTTAAATCATTTTTCATTATTTAAACTATCTAAATTCTTTAAATCGCCTGGGAATCAAATAATTTCAATTTGAATATGACGGGCAGGTTTCGGATTTAAAATATTTAAATTATCTAATTCGGCCGGGATTTAAATAATTTAAATAATTTAAACAATTATTTAAGGCTTCGAACGGATTTAAATTATTTACATAATTTCAATAATTTCAATAATTTAAATCCGAAAAGGGGGGGGGGGCCACCCGCCCTGCCCCCTAAGGATTAAACAATTTAAATAATTTAAATCCGAAACCTCCCCGTCTTATTTAAATTATTTAATTATGTAATTCTGGGGAGGGGGGGTGGTCCCCCCCCCTTTCGGATTTAAATTTTAAAATTATTAGATTGTTTAAAATATTTGAATTATTTAAATTATGGCACGGCTCTACTGACACATATTCCGCGGAAAGATTGTCATGTTTTTGGTGAAATTTACGAACACTTACCCCCCGATAAGCAAGATCTTGGAACCACTCCGCGTACTCAGCCTTTAAGAGTTTAAGGGGGTTTCAAATTCAGGGATACTTATATTTGCTCCTGTAAACTTACGAACACTTACCCCCCGATAAGCAAGACTTGAACCTGCGGACAACAACAAACAGGTCTGTCGCAAAACCGCGACCATTGATACATACCCCCTGTAACGGGGTATGTCGCGTATGTGGGCCGCGGCCCGGTTACAAGCAATTAATATTGGCACGCGGCCATTTGTTTGCAAGAAACAGGGGTCTGCATACCGCAGCAAAACATAAACACATGATGACGATGCGAACAAATGACTAGATGATGAAGATGATGAGGATGAACAAGATCAAGGAGCTGATGAAGATGATGAAGATGATGAAGATGATGATGCTGCTGGGAAAGCTTTATGCAATTGATGCAGTGAAGTTATGCCAGTACAATGAAAGGACTCATGCAGATGAAGAGTGTGATGACAATGATGATAGAGCTTTGCGCTTTATTTTGTCACCCCGTCTCCTTGCTTCCTGTCTCTTCTCTTCTTTCCAGTACCCTTCCAGAAAAATGGCATCCTTGTTCTCTCGCCTCTCTCACTTCCCTTTCCCTTCTCTCTTTCTGTTACTTTTTGACTGATGAACAACAAGAAAGAAACTTGCAGGATAAAACAGTGGCAGGGTAAGCAGACGTTGCGCGTGGACCTTGCCGTACTTCATCATATCCCTCTTCTCGGCCCATCTCTTCTGCTCCTTTCCTTACTCTTCTCCTTTTCATAATTATTCCTCTTTAGTTGTTCTTATCTGGAAAAGAAAGAGGGAAGGGAGAGATAAGGGAGGGAGGATAGATAAAGAAGAGTGCCATCTTCTCTGCGCCTTGTTTTGTCTCTCCCTCTTCTCTATTCATCTCTCTTCTATTCTTTTCTTTGCTGTTCTATTGAAATTGGATTCCCTGTATCTCTCCTCTGTCCTTCTCTCTCGCTCCTCTTCTCCTGTTCCCCTCTAAACGATTGCTCTTTACAGATAGGTGCCCTCCCTCCTCTTCAGGAAATCTCTTTTCGCTTATTTTGCTTTTTGAAGCGAATAAAACAACGGATAAGAGAGGAAAGGGAATGACTAAGTAAAGACAGGAGCTCTTCAATAGGTGCCCTCCCTCCTCTTCAGGAAATCTCTTTTCCCTTATTTTGCTTTTTGAAGCGAAGAAAACAACAGATAAGAAGAGAGGAAAGGGAATGACTAAGTAAAGAGAGGAGCTCTTCAATTTCCCTCCCTATATCTGATGTTACTTTTCCTTCTTGGGCGGTGCCCTTCTTTCTCCCTTGAAGATGCAGAAAACGATCAGGAAGGACACCCGTTCCATCGCCCATATATAGACAGAGATAAATCATGAGCATCAGCTGGGTTTGCTGCCGATCCAAAATGGGCGTCCCTTTTAATCGCTTTCTGTGTCTTGAAACGAGCAAAAGGGGCACCCTTACTAAGTGTTTTCTTGTGGTGTCCCTTTTCTTCGCCTGAAGATGCAGAAAACGATCCAAAAAGGACACCCGTTCCATCGCCCATATATGGGGAGAGAGATAAATCATGAGCATCAGCTGGGTTTGCTGCCAATCCAAAATGGGCGCCCCTTTTAATCGCTTGCTGTGTCTTCAAACGAGCAAAAGGGACACCCTAAGTGTTTTCTTGTGGTGTCCCTTTTCTTCGCTTGAAGATGCAGAAAACGATCTGAAAGGACACCTGTTCCATCGCCCATATAGAGGGAGAGAGAGGGGGAGAGAGAGAGAGAGAGAGAGAGAAAGAGAGAGAGAGAGAGAGAGAGACAGAGAGAGAGAGAGAGAGAAATCATGAGCATCAGCTGGGTTGGCTGCCAATCCAAAACAGGCGTCCCTTTTAATCGCTTTCTGTGTCTTCAAACGAGCAAAAGGGACACCCTAAGTGCTTTCTTGTGGGGTGTCCCTTTTCCTCGCTTGAAGATGCAGAAAACGATCAAAAAGGACACCCATTCCATCGCCCATAGAGAGAGAGCGAGCGAGAGAGAGAGAGAGAGAGAGAGAGAGAGAGAGAGAGAGAGAGAGAGAAAGAATCATGAGCATCAGCTGGGTTGGCTGCCAATCCAAAATGGACGTCCCTTTTAATCGCTTTCTGTGTCTTCAAACGAGCAAAAGGGACACCCTAAGTGCTTTCTTGTGGGGTGTCCCTTTTCCTCGCTTGAAGATGCAGAAAACGATCAAAAAGGACACCCATTCCATCGCCCATAGAGAGAGAGAGAGAGAGAGAGAGAGAGAGAGAGAGAGAGAGAGAGAATATCATGAGCATCAGCTGGGTTGGCTGCCAATCCAAAATGGACGTCCCTTTTAATCGCTTTCTGTGTCTTCAAACGAGCAAAAGGGACACCCTAAGTGCTTTCTTGTGGGGTGTCCCTTTTCCTCGCTTGAAGATGCAGAAAACGATCAAAAAGGACACCCATTCCATCGCCCATATATATATATAGAGAGAGAGAGAGAGAAAATCATGAGCATCAGCTGGGTTGGCTGCCAATCCAAAATGGACGTCCCTTTTAATCGCTTTCTGTGTCTTCAAACGAACAAAAGAAAACACTTAGGTTCCTCACTTGAAGATGCAGGAAACGGCCCAACAAGGACACCCGTTCCATCGCCCATATATGAGAGAGAGAGAGAGGGAGAAAGGAAAAAATCATGAGCATCAGCTGGGTTTGCTTACATGTTCATTGTTATTCCTTTTGTTTTTTCTAACGGAAATGAACAAGAGAAGAGAAAAATAAGAACCAGAGGAAAGATGAAAACGAGCACCATCTTTTCTTTGCCTGATTTTTGCATTTCGCCTGTCCTCATTTCTCTTCTATTCTTTTCATTGCTCTTCCATTTAGAGTTGCATTCCTGTTGATCTCTCCTCTCTCCTTTCTCTCTCCCTTCTCTTCTCTTGTTCTCCTTTAAATCTCAAAAACACACAAAAGGAAGCTTCTTTTCCTTGTTGAATGAAGAATGAAAAAAGAAGAAAAGAGATAGGGAAAGAAATTGAAGAGCTCCACTGCCTATTGGTTCATTCCATTTCCTCTCTTTCTATGTGTTGTTTTCCTTGTCGTTTCAGAAAGCAAGCAAAATAAGGGCAAGGGGGCTTCCTGAAGAGGAGAGAGGGCACCTATCTGCGAAGAGGTCTTGTCCTTTTTAAGAATAGAGGGAAAAGGGAACAAGGAAGGGAGAGATGATAGACAAAGAAGAGTGCCATCTTCTTTGCGCCTTGTTGTGTTCCTCCGTCTCCTTGTTTCTTGTCTCCTCTCTTCTGTTCAGTACCCTTCCAGAAAATTAAAATGGCCTCCTTGTTGTCTCTCCTCTCTCACTTCCCTTTCCCTTCTCTCCTTCTGTTTCCGTTTAACTGACAAAGCACAAGACAGGTATGATAAAGCAGTGGAAGGTAAAGCAGAGGGTGACTCCTTGCGCTTGGACCTTGCCGTACTTCATCATGTCCCTCTTCTCGGCCTATCTCTTCTGCTCTTTTCCTTACTCTTCTCCTTTTCATAAATTCTTCCTCTTTAGTTGTTCTTATTTCGAAAAGAAAGAGGGAAGGGAGAGATAAGGGAGGGAGGATAGATAAAGAAGAGTGCCATCTTCTCAGCGCCTCGTTTTGTCTCTCCCTCTTCTCTATTCATCTCTCTTCTATTCTTTTCTTTGCTATTCCATTGAAATTGGATTCCTGTTATCTCTCCCCTCTCCTTCTCTCTCGCTCCTCTTCTCCTGTTCCCCTCTAAATGACAAAAAACACAAGAAAGGAAGAACAAGAGGGGCATGTGTTGCAATAAAGCAGGAAGGGAATTGAAGAGCTCCTCTCGCTACTTTCTCATGCCCTTTCCTTTCTATCTACCACAATCTACCACACCAAAACACGACTCTCAGCTTCCAAATATACTTCATCATGGGGAGAAGGGACATACTTCATCACAGACTTGGCCCACAGGGAGAGGGGATATACTTCATCACGCTGCTGGGGGGCTGGATCACAAACATGGCCCACGGGGCGAGGGGACATACTTCAGCCACAAAGAGAGGGAACCTACTTCATCACGCTGGTGGGATGCTGGATCACAAACCTGGCCTACGGGGAGAGGGGACATGCTTCATCACAAATTTGGCCCACGGGGAGAGGGGACATACTTCATCACAAATTTGGCCCGCGGGGAGAAGGGACATACTTCATCACAGACTTGGCTCACAGGAGGCGCCAAAATAATCTAAATAATCTAATTATTCAAACCCATTGGTTCCTCTGGAAACCCAACCATTTAAATAATTTAAAGAATTTAATTATTCAAATACCTGGATTTAAATATTTTAGTTCTGGGGCGTCCCATCAAAAGGGAATAGGGAGAGACAAGGGAGAGATGATATATATAGAGCTTTGCGCTTTATTTTGTCACTCCGTCTCCTTGCTTCCTGTCTCTTCTCTTCTTTCCAGCACCCTTCCAGAAAAATGGCATCCTTGTTCTCTCTCCTCTCTCACTTCCCTTTCCCTTCTCTCTTTCTGTTACTTTTTGACTGATGAACAACAAGAAAGGAACTTGCAGGATAAAACAGTGGCAGGGTAAGCAGAGGTTGCGCGTGGACCTTGCCGTACTTCATCATATCCCTCTTCTCGGCCTATCTCTTCTGCTCCTTTCCTTACTCTTCTCCTTTTCATAATTATTCCTCTTTAGTTGTTCTTATCTGGAAAAGAAAGAGGGAAGGGAGAGATAAGGGAGGGAGGATAGATAAAGAAGAGCGCCATCTTCTCTGCGCCTCGTTTTGTCTCTCCCTCTTCTCTATTCATCTCTCTTCTATTCTTTTCTTTGCTATTCCATTGAAATTGGATTTCTGTTATCTCTCCCCTCTCCTTCTCTCTCGCTCCTCTTCTCCTGTTCCCCTCTAAATGACAAAAAACACAAGAAAGGAAGAACAAGAGGGGCATGTGTTGCAATAAAGCAGGAAGGGAATTGAAGAGCTCCTCTCGCTACTTTCTCATGCCCTTTCCTTTCTATCTACCACAATCTACCACACCAAAACACGACTCTCAGCTTCCAAATATACTTCATCATGGGGAGAAGGGACATACTTCATCACAGACTTGGCCCACAGGGAGAGGGGATATACTTCATCACGCTGCTGGGGGGCTGGATCACAAACATGGCCCACGGGGCGAGGGGACATACTTCAGCCACAAAGAGAGGGAACCTACTTCATCACGCTGGTGGGAGGCTGGATCACAAACCTGGCCTACGGGGAGAGGGGACATGCTTCATCACAAATTTGGCCCACGGGGAGAGGGGACATACTGCATCACAAATTTTGCCCGCGGGGAGAAGGGACATACTTCATCACAGACTTGGCTCACAGGAGGCGCCAAAATAATCTAAATAATCTAATTATTCAAACCCGTTGGTTCCTCTGGAAACCCAACCATTTAACTAATTTAAAAAATTTAATTATTCAAATACCTGGATTTAAATATTTTAGTTCTGGGGCGTCCCATCAAAAGGGAATAGGGAGAGACAAGGGAGAGATGATATATATAGAGCTTTGCGCTTTATTTTGTCACTCCGTCTCCTTGCTTCCTGTCTCTTCTCTTCTTTCCAGCACCCTTCCAGAAAAATGGCATCCTTGTTCTCTCTCCTCTCTCACTTCCCTTTCCCTTCTCTCTTTCTGTTACTTTTTGACTGATGAACAACAAGAAAGGAACTTGCAGGATAAAACAGTGGCAGGGTAAGCAGAGGTTGCGCGTGGACCTTGCCGTACTTCATCATATCCCTCTTCTCGGCCTATCTCTTCTGCTCCTTTCCTTACTCTTCTCCTTTTCATAATTATTCCTCTTTAGTTGTTCTTATCTGGAAAAGAAAGAGGGAAGGGAGAGATAAGGGAGGGAGGATAGATAAAGAAGAGCGCCATCTTCTCTGCGCCTTGTTTTGTCTCTCCCTCTTCTCTATTCATCTCTCTTCTATTCTTTTCTTTGCTGTTCTATTGAAATTGGATTCCCTGTATCTCTCCTCTGTCCTTCTCTCTCGCTCCTCTTCTCCTGTTCCCCTCTAAACGATTGCTCTTTACAGATAGGTGCCCTCCCTCCTCTTCAGGAAATCTCTTTTCGCTTATTTTGCTTTTTGAAGCGAATAAAACAACGGATAAGAGAGGAAAGGGAATGACTAAGTAAAGACAGGAGCTCTTCAATAGGTGCCCTCCCTCCTCTTCAGGAAATCTCTTTTCCCGTATTTTGCTTTTTGAAGCGAAGAAAACAACAGATAAGAAGAGAGGAAAGGGAATGACTAAGTAAAGAGAGGAGCTCTTCAATTTCCCTCCCTATATCTGATGTTACGTTTCCTTCTTGGGCGGTGCCCTTCTTTCTCCCTTGAAGATGCAGAAAACGATCAGGAAGGACACCCGTTCCATCGCCCATATATAGACAGAGATAAATCATGAGCATCAGCTGGGTTTGCTGCCGATCCAAAATGGGCGTCCCTTTTAATCGCTTTCTGTGTCTTGAAACGAGCAAAAGGGGCACCCTTACTAAGTGTTTTCTTGTGGTGTCACTTTTCTTCGCTTGAAGATGCAGAAAACGATCCAAAAAGGACACCCGTTCCATCGCCCATGTATGGGGAGAGAGATAAATCATGAGCATCAGCTGGGTTTGCTGCCAATCCAAAATGGGCGCCCCTTTTAATCGCTTGCTGTGTCTTCAAACGAGCAAAAGGGACACCCTAAGTGTTTTCTTGTGGTGCCCTTTTCTTCGCTTGAAGATGCAGAACACGATCTTAAAGGACACCTGTTCCATCGCCCATATATAGAGAGAGAGAGAGAGAGAGAGAGAGAAATCATGAGCATCAGCTGGGTTGGCTGCCAATCCAAAACGGGCGTCCCTTTTAATCGCTTTCTGTGTCTTCAAACGAGCAAAAGGGACACCCTAAGTGCTTTCTTGTGGGGTGTCCCTTTTCCTCGCTTGAAGATGCAGAAAACGATCAAAAAGGACACCCATTCCATCGCCCATATATATATATAGAGAGAGAGAGAGAGAGAAAAAAAATCATGAGCATCAGCTGGGTTGGCTGCCAATCCAAAATGGACGTCCCTTTTAATCGCTTTCTGTGTCTTCAAACGAACAAAAGAAAACACTTAGGTTCCTCACTTGAAGATGCAGGAAACGGCCCAACAAGGACACCCGTTCCATCGCCCATATATGAGAGAGAGAGAGAGGGAGAAAGGAAAAAATCATGAGCATCAGCTGGGTTTGCTTACATGTTCATTGTTATTCCTTTTGTTTTTTCTAACGGAAATGAACAAGAGAAGAGAAAAATAAGAACCAGAGGAAAGATGAAAACGAGCACCATCTTCTCTTTGCCTGATTTTTGCATTTCGCCTGTCCTCATTTCTCTTCCATTCTTTTCATTGCTCTTCCATTTAGAGTTGCATTCCTGTTGATCTCTCCTCTCTCCTTTCTCTCTCCCTTCTCTTCTCTTGTTCTCCTTTAAATCTCAAAAACACACAGTGAGGAAGACAAGCTTCGAGGCGCTGGAGCCGTGCCGTTTTCAGGCATCGGCTTGGTCAACGAGTTGCTATTTGTTGTCCGCAAAGTTAGTGTCTTAAGATTGTTCACCGATTGTTGTATGATGGTCACTGATTATCCGAGAAGTTTTCGCGGGTCTTTTGCAATGGGTGCTGTCGTTGCTTTTTTTTGGTTGGCTCCTTCTCGGCGGGGCAGTGGCTTCTGCGGTCATGGGAGTGTCCGTGGCGGAGGTGGACTGTAGCGGGTTGTGCGGCTGCATGATTCCAATGCTTGCGGTAAAGGCATGTGTCTCAAGGTGATTTTCTGTGGGAGTGTTTTCTGCACGAGACGGTTCAGGGCACTGCAGGACTCGCGTCCACTTCAGTTTGTGAAGAAGAGTACGAAGTTCGACAGATTGTCGAACCGACGTCTGTACGCGTTGAATGATAATGTAGATGTCTTGAAAGAGTTAGGGCATCTTCATGAGAAGAAGCCTCTTTCAGTAGCAGTGATCTTTGTCGACGCACACCAAGCAACAATTGTGCACGACAGCTGGCGAGACTTGGCGTCGGCCGCAGCAGTTTCCCGAGTCAGGAAGACAAGCTCCGAGGCGCCGCAGCCGTGCCGTCTTCAGGCATCGGCTTGGTCGACCAGTTGCTATTGGTTGCCCGCAAAAATAGTGTCTTAAGATTGTTCACCGATTGTTGTATGATGGTCACTGATTACGCGAGACGTTTTCGCAGGTCTTTTGCAATGGGTGCCGTCGTTGCTTTTTTTTGGTCGGCTCCTTATCGGCGGGGCAGTGGCTTCTGCGGTCATGGGTGCGTCCGTGGCGGAGGTGGACTGTAGCGGGTTGTGCGGTTGTATGATTCCAATGCTTGCGGTAAAGGCAGTGATTTTCTGCGGGGGTGTTTTCTGCACGAGACGGTTCAGGGCACTGCAGGACTCGCGTCCACTTCAGTTTGTGAAGAAGAGTACGAAGTTTTACAGGTTGTCGAACCGACGTCTGTACGCGTTGAATGATAATGTAGATGTCTTGAAAGAGTTAGGGCATCTTCATGAGAAGATGCCTCTTTCAGTAGCAGTGATCTTTGCCGATCCACACCAAGCAACAATTGGGCACGACAGCTGACAGGACACTTCAATGTGCGCACAACGGTGCGCAGCCCGACCCGAGAGACCGCTTGGATCATCCCCCACGCAAGAGCAGAAGTGATAGCTAGTATTCGTTGCCAACATCTGACTGCGCCTGTACGTTCACATCAAAAAAGAGTAAATTATAAATCGTAAACCCTAAACCCTAAGAGAACGAAATTGGTGAATTTGTGCTTCAGGTTTCTTGGATTTAGTTTGTTTATAGGTTTTTAAATACAAAACAAGAGAGAACGTCAAATAATACATAAAGGTCCATGCCACTTATACACTATAGGTTTCGGGTTCATCTATGTTTTTTTTGCTTCAGGGTTCATAGTTTGTCGTGCAGAAAACGTGAGTTCGGACAGGGCTTATAGTTTTGACAAGGCTCGTGATTGTGAACACCCTGAGTAAGCCCTAAGCCGTGCGTGAAAGGCCTCAGCCTCAGCACTACACCGCAATGCCCTGAACTACTCCTCAACTCAACCCCATAAACCCGACACCCCTGTAATCCCCTCACCGAGCCTGAAATCCTGTAAGCCCTAACCTGCCCCGAAACTCAAGTGAAACCTTAAACCGTCATCCCTTAACCCTCAGCCCGAATTGAGCCCTTAACCCTCAACCCCCTTTTCGCCCTAAGCCCTGCCAGCCCCAAAGATCCCAGAGGCGTACATCTCCACTGGCAGCGTCTTTGCCATGAGCTTCGCCGGAACCTGAGTAGGGCCTGGCGGCTTCAGACTTCAGGATTTTTAGTGTTTAGGTGACATTTTTCTCCACTAGGTTTAAGGAGGATAACATGTAAGAATCTATTTCAGAGAAGTTTTAGGGTTTAGGTTGTTTTCCCCTTACTGGGATTAAACTGTAAGAAACTATCGTTTAGGAAGTAGATCTCAGCGGGCTAAACCCTAAACCCGAAACCCTAAACCATCCTAAACCCTAAACCCTGAACCCTGAACCTTAAGA
This sequence comes from Symbiodinium natans, assembly GCA_905221605.1. Lineage (NCBI taxonomy): Eukaryota > Dinophyceae > Suessiales > Symbiodiniaceae > Symbiodinium > Symbiodinium natans. The sequence continues at coordinate 816,654 of CAJNDS010002646.1, forward strand.
GACCTGAACTCTCCTTCCTCTCCTTGCGAGTAAACTTCGGGTTGAGGGGGTTTTAGGGTTTTTAGTGCAGGGTTAGCGTTTAGGGGTTGAGTAGGGGTTGAGGGGTTGAGGGATTTGGGGTCTGGGGGGTTCAGGGTTAAGAGGTTTCAGGGGTTAGTTTTATATAGTGATAATTGTGCTTCTTGCGTACTTGAAGAATCATGGGCAATCTTAACTGAGGTTATGCATAGCAAGCACTGCGTCAATACTTATCATGGGCTAAAGCCCGAACTCCTCCTCCTACTGCCCATGAGCCACTTGGTTCATGCCGCAGGAGGTCGAGGTCGCGCAGTTTCGCCCACATCGCCGTGGACGCTCATGGTGCCGCTGCGCAAGACGGCAACCGGCGGAGAACAGACCTTGGCCAGACGCACGCTCAGGGACCCAAAAATCCACCTACCAAACGTCCGGCAGCACGTCGGCGGTTCGCCGACATGGTGGTGGTGGTCCTTACCCGCGCCGGGCTGAACTGCCTCTTCCAACTCTGGCCATCCTGCGTTTTACGCCCTAAAGCCCAAATTCTAAAGTCTATAGGCTTTGGGGGTCTGGGGTGTAGGGTTTAGGGATACAGCCCGAACCCAAAACCCTAAATCCCTAAATCCTTACTTGTTTAGGTCTTACACACAATGTAGGATGGGACCCCTATAGGGTGCCCGAAAAACCCCCCAAACCCTAGAACCCCAAAACCCTAAACCCCTAAACCCTCAAACCCTCAAACCCTCAAACCCTCAAACCCTCAAACCCTAAAACCCTAAAACCCTCAACCCTAAAACCCTCAACCCTAAACCCCCCCCCCCCCCAAAAAAAAAAAAAAAACAATAAAATCCCCAAACCCCAAAAAACCCTAAGACCCTCAAACCCTAAAACCCAAAACCCAAAAGCCTAAAACTAAAAGCCTAAAAGCCTAAAAGCCTAACCCTACCCCCCCCCAAAAAAAAAAAAAAAACAAAACACTAAAAACCCAAAAGGCTGCGGTGGTGTTCGTGTTCAGCTGCGTGCTGGCCATTGCTGAGGGCTGCCAGAAGGACCAAAGCAGCTGAGTTGAAAACTTTTGGGTTCAGCGTTTAGGGTTTAGGGTTTAGGGGTTTGCATGGTTTCAGGGCGTTCTCATGTTCTGTGATCCGTGGTGTGCCTCTTTTTAGGGTTAGGTTCCCTTACAGGCCCCTTTCAACCAACAAGGGCACCCCTTTTTATTCCTAGGTAGTTTTTTCTGTGGTTTAGTGGTTCAGGTGTAGGATGCAGTCAACCTGGTCAACCTTTCCGATTTGTTCAACCCCATCTGTGTGGTCTTCATGTTGATCACGTGCACTGCAGAACAAAGCCCCCCACGTTCGAAACCCTAACCCATACACACATGAAACCCTAAACCCGCCCTAAACCTTCAACCCTACACCCTAAGCCCTAAAACCCTTAAATCCTCAACCCCGAACCCAAAACCCCAAACCCTAAACCCTGAGCCCTATAACCGATAAATCCGACTTCCCGGAAGCCCTCCACTTTGCTGTTGCAGGAGCCCTGTCCTCATCCGCCACCCCTTGCCAGCGGCACTGTTCAGGATCTGTTCGAGGACTGGGCCCCCCAATGCTGGTTTGGGGTTTAGGGTTTAGAGTTTGAGGCTTCAGGGTACCTAAACCTCAAACAGAGCTCCTCTCAATCTCCTGTGGAAGCGCTGTATGAGGGGAGCTATCCCTAGGCAGAGCAATACAACGAACAACCTTGGTGACCTGCGTTTGAAACCCTAAACCCTAAACCCTGAACCCTAAAACCTAAACCATAAACCCTAAACCCTAAACCGTGGCCCCGGCAACCTCCTGAGCACCAAAGCACTCGAAGCAACCCAGATTTCCAAATGCCTGCACCATGCTTCGTTGTCCGGACCCTATGTTATATCATTGGCCTATTGGCAGTAAAGTGTGTGTGGTTCCTTAAACCCGAAACCCCAACCTTAAACTTGAAGCTTCTCATCGAAACTTCTAGCTCCTGGAAGCTGTTGGTACCTACAAGCATGTCCTGCAGAACGTTGCAACGCTGGCCTTCTCATTCTCCATGGTCTTCGCGGTGTTCCCAGTGGTCCCCTCAGCAGGAAAGGCAGCATGTGTTTCACAACTTGCAGAGCATGTTCTTGATTTGTAATGTTGGACCTGCTTTAATAAGTTACCCCCCCCCCCCTCAACAGTCGCGAGCCTGAATAAAAAAAGACCCCAAACAGTCGGGGGGGGGGGGGTCCGGAGCCTCCCTAAGCTACCCCGCGACCCTGGAAAGGTCGAGGCTTCAGGCTTCAAGTATCCCTTCTTCTCGAGAAAGCTTATGCCTTCCTGAAAACCGAAGGACTGAGCCCCTGGCCCCGGGAGACTTGCATTATAGCGGGCCCCCAAACAAAGGTATTAAAGTGTGTCCGGAGGCCTCCGTAAGGTACCCCCTTTCCGGATATGATTCGCCTATGGAATCATCTAGTTTTAAGTAAGGAATTTATAAAGAAAAGGCGCCCTGAAAAAAGAAGATTGTCGGAGATCCTGGACAGGTCGAGGAGGGCTTCAAGTATCCCTCCTTCTCGAGAAAGCTTATGCCTTCCTGAAAACCGAAGGACTGAGCCCCTGGCCCCGGGAGACTTGCATTATAGCGGGCCCCCAAACAAAGGTATTAAAGTGTGTCCGGAGGCCTCCGTAAGGTACCCCCTTTCCGGATATGATTCGCCTATGGAATCATCTAGTTTTAAGTAAGGAATTTATAAAGAAAAGGCGCCCTGAAAAAAGAAGATTGTCGGAGATCCTGGACAGGTCGAGGCTTCAGGCTTCAAGTATCTCTCTTTCTCGAGAAGCTTATGCCTTCCTGACACCCTCAAAAAACAGTCACGGCCCGAAATCTTTTCATTATAGCGGACCCCCAAAACAAAGGGTCCAGATCCTGAATAGCCGGAAAACTTTTCATAATAGCGTCCCCCTAGAATATTGCGGGTGCAACATTAAGGAGCTTGCAGCCTCGCAGTCAACCTACTACTTCACAATTGTTGAAAGCGTTCTTTTTGCCCATCTCTGTTCTTTGTGAACAAAACCGCCAGTGATCTCTTCAGTTCCAGGGGCTCTTGATGGTCCTCACGGACAAGTGGGGGGAACTACAGTTGCTAACGGAAAGCGTTTTCGTCAGTACTTTGCTCGGATACTTACAGCCATCTAAAGCGCCACACCCCCACAAAACCTTAAATCTCTGAGTCATCTCCAGGGGGCTCATGAGTTCATGCGGGTTGGTTTGTTGGGTACCGTGTCTTGGGACGTTTCTGGGCTTCTGAGCCCCGCTCCGCTTCAACCCGGAAGTCCCCCTACACACTAATCAGCAACCTCAAGAAACATCAGCTGCGACCTAACTTGCCCCACAAACCAAAGCAGACCCGACACCCTAATCCCAAACCCCCCCCCCCCCCTCAAAGGCCTTGGAGCGCGCTCAAGAGAAACCCTTGAATCAACAACCAGATGAAACGAAACCTCATAAAAACCCACTGACCCCTTTTAAGCCACCTCAATCGCGCAATCTCCTGACAAACCCCCACGCACTTCCCAAGGTGTTTAGTGTCCATCCCTAAAGACCCACAAGCTCCTGAACTCAGGCTGTGATGAGCTTCATATTGTGGCGAAGGGCCCTTTGACCCATCCCCTAAACCCCAAACCCTCAGGGCTTCGAACTCGAAGCCGTAATTATAAACCCTGAAGCCTGGACCCTCAACCCCCGCAAGCCCTAAGCCCTAAACACTGAAACTCCCGTAAACCTAAACACTAAACCCTAAACCCTAAACCCTGAACCCTAAATCCGAAACCCTAAATCGTAAAGCCTAAACCCTAAACCCTAAACCCTAAACCCGAGAAACCCCGAGGTGCTCAGCGACCGGGCCATAGCCTGCGGCTCCATCGGGGCGGCGGCCGGGTGACTCATGCGTTTTTGTTTTTTGTCTTTCTGTTGTTTTTTTTTTTTTTTTTTTTTTTGGGGGGGGGGGGGTTGGGTGCAGGGTTTAGGGTTTAGAGCTTAGGGGGGATTGTTCTTGTGATAGTTTCTGCGATATGAGCGCTGTGAACCCTCAACCCCCCTCATTTAGAGATTAAATTTTGAGTTTAGGGTTAGGGTCGGGTTTAGAGATTCGAGCTTGGGATAAAGCGCTCAATGCTCCAAAGCCCTAATGCCTAAGTCACAATTTCAACCCACAACTCTAAACCACCAAGAACACTATTAGGGTGTAGGGTCTAGAACGCCTAAAGCCTCAAACCCCTAAGCACTTCAAACATACAAATCCTAACGCCTTGGTAGCACAGTGGTACCCTTGTTTCATATTTTTGGTTCTGGGTTTCCTTACAAGCAACCCCAAAAGGGTACACTTACCACAATGTAGCTACTGGGCCACAAGGAGAAACCCTAACCCTCACCATGCCCCCAAAACCCTAAACCCTAACCCTTAACCCCCAAACCCAACTCCTAACCCTACACTTCACTGTGCCCTCAAACCCAAAACCCTGGACCCTCAATCCCTAAATCCCTAAACCCGTAAACCCGTAAACCCCTAAACCCCTAAACCCCTAAACCCTAAACCCTAAACCCTAAACCCTAAACCCTAAACCCTAAACCCTAAACCCCTAAACCCCTAAACCCTAAACCCTGCAGCTCACCATGCCCCGAGGTCAAGCCCATGCGGACCGTGGTGAGGCTGAGCATCGGGTTCAGCCCGGGGCTCACAGTGGAAGATTCATGGCTCATAGCTCTTGGTAGGCTTTAGGGTCTAGGGTTTAGGGTTAGGCTTTAGGGGTTCAGGGGCTTAGGGTTAGGGGTTTAGGGTTTAGGGGTTCGGGGTATGTAGGGCTATAACTTGCAGGTTCATGGGCAGCTGTATGCAGGTTTTGGTACCCTAAAGAAGCTCTGTAGATACTGCTCTGACCTCCCTCCCCTCCCCCCCCCTCCCCCCCCCTTCCCCCTGGAAGCCCCCTTGTTTAAGAACCCTATACTGAAGGATCAGGGGCATGGGGCAGGGGGTCCCAGAATCTCCAGGTGTTTGCATCTACTTGATCGTGGGCGGCATGGGCGTCTTTGCTTTCGGCAGCAATATAAGGCCTCAGACCCTAAACCGCTGGACCTTAACACTGTTCAGGGCCTGCATGGTTCCAGGGTAGCAGGGTTCAAGAATTCACGTCACTCCCTGCCCGCCCGAGCAGCCCAAGCATGACAGTCCCAGCTAAGACGATCTCAATCGCTTTACCATGTCAAGGTGTTATAGGGATCTTGCGATTTAGGGCTTGGGAAGTGTTTTATTCGATTCAGTGTCTGAGCTTTTCAACGCTTCTCCCTAAGCCATTACTGTTCTTAAGTTTATCATCTGGGATCTACGCAATACAGCGTAAGATGCGTAAGAAAGCTTCAGGGGAAACTCGCTTTCGAGCAGGAAGCTGTCTCTAGCGAGCTTGTCATTGGAGCGGGGGGCCTCAGCCAGCTTGCAGGCGTAGGGTTTAGGGTTTATGGTTTAGGGTTGAGGGTTTAGGGTTTTAGGGTTTTAGGGTTTTAGGGCTTTAGGGTTTTAGGGTATTAGGGTTTTAGGGTTTTAGGGTTTTAGGGTTTAGGGTTTAGGATTTAGGGCTGAGCAATGCAGGGTTCAAGGTCCAGGCTTAGGCTAAACGGGTTTACGGCGGATGACTGAGGCAGGCCCTCCCACAGCTGACCTTTGTCGTGCGGCCCTCGGCGAAAGGGTGTGCCGCTAAGCTAGCTGGGTAGGTTTGGCTTTCGGCGGTTTCCCTAAACCCTAAACCCGAAACCCTAAACCCTAAACCCTAAACCCCTACGCCCGTGCGAAAGACACTCCCCAGCCCTCTGTAGAGCTAGCTTGACAGGTCTCAAGGTCCGGGCTTTCAGGTTGGGCTTGTAGGTTTAGGCTTTAGGCTTTAGGGTTTAGGGTTTAGGGTTTAGGGTTTAGGGTTTAGGGTTTAGTTTTGGGGTTGAGGGCCTCGGAGTAGGACCCTGTTTGTTAGGGGGGCTAATGGGGTGTAGTAGGTCTAGAGGTTTGGGGCTCCTGCCTTCGGGGTGGGATCCTGTTTGCTTGGGGGTGGGGGGGGGGGGGGGGGGGGGCATCGGTTTCCTGTTACATCCCTTTCTAACTAACCCGCAACCTGTAGACCTTAGCCCTTAAGCCTTATACTCATAAACTCTTTTGTTCCCATACTCATGGGTCTTTCTCTGAACCCTAAACCCTTAACCCTTAAACCCGAAACTCTAAAACCTTAAGCTCAATAACCCTAAACCCTAGTTCCTAAACCCTAAACCCTAACCCCGAAACCCGAAACCTTAAACCCTAAACCCTAAACCCTAATTAAACCCTAAACCCTAAACCCTAAACTCACGACTAGGGGGACCTCCTGTTAGCACCAACCTGAAAAGCCCTGCGGGTCCAGCCCTCGCTCGTACAGAGAGTCTGGGCCCACACCCTAGAAACCCTAGAAACCCACGTAGGGTTTATGGGGTTTAGGGTTTAGAGCTCTAGCCCTAAACCCTAAACTCCAAACCCTAAACCCTAAACCCTAAACCCTAAACCCTAAACCCTAAACCCTAAACCCTAAACCCTACAAACCCTAAACCCTACAAACCCTACAAACCCTACAAACCCTACAAACCCTACAAACCCTACAAACCCTACAAACCCTACAAACCCTACAAACCCTAAACCCTACAAACCCCTGAGGGCTCCTCAGGTTGTGGGAGTCTGCTCGCTGCTGCTCGTGGCCATCGTGGGCTTCCCAGCCATCGGCTCCATCGAGCTTCTTTGCACCATGGCCCGGATCTCAGCCACACTTTTTGGGGGTTTGGGGTTTAGGGTTTGGGGTTTAGGGTTCAGGGTTTAGGATTTAGGGTTTAGGGTTTCGGGTTTCGGGGGCCTCTTCAAAGCTTGAAGGATTGCGGGAGTTTAGGGTTTTAGGTTTTGGGGAAGCTATCAACGTAGCCTCAAGCCCTGCACTCTAGAATGCGACACCTCAAGCCCTGCACTCTCAAATGCGACACGGTTTAGGGTTTAGGGTTGGGGTTTAGGTTTTAGGGTTTGGGGCTTAGGGTTTGAGAATGTTCAGCATAGACCACAGTGCTCGTGCATGCGAGCAGGCAGCCCCGACTCGAAACCCATAGTCTGACTGTTCAGTTCCTTCCGGTGCAGAAAGGGGTTTAGGGTTTAGGGTTCAGAGTCAGAGCCATCAGTAAGATCGTCGGCAGGCAGTTGAACTGGAGTTGGTTCAGGGCCGTCCCCTTCCCCGGCGCGTTTCTGCACATGCCGCTCAATCTAAGCCAGAGGAAAAGCACCGGAGCATTCGGTTTGTCCGTGCAGTGCTCTAGATCGGTTTGGTTAAAAGCATTGTTTTTTCATGCCTTGTTTGGCTACTCTGGAAAGCGAATTTAGAACTGAGATTGCTCATCTCTTGAAACCCGGCGTCTAGTTTGCAAACTCCCATATTCAGGCCACATCAACTGAACTTTTCAGGTCTTAGCTGTATCGCCAAGGGCTAGCTATTGTTTAGCCTCCGTAGCCCAGTGGTGCCCTTTACCCTTTTGTTGGTTCAAGGTTCCCTTACCAAGTAACCAACCTCCAAAGAGTGTGCCCTTATCGTAATATGGTGGCTACCCGAAACCCTAAACCCTAAACCCTAAACCCTAAACCCTAAACCCTAAACCCTAAACCCTAAACCCTAAACCCCCAACAGGGGTGCCCTGATTACAACAGGCTTACACTTACTGGGCTACCAAGTTAAGGCTTTGGGGGCCATACCGCTTTGTAAGGTCTCTGGGCTGAGTTGTTTTGTTGAGCCTAGGGGCTCCTCAGCCCTGTAAGCCGCAAGTAAACCCTTCAGTAGGGTTTAAGGCCCTAAACCCTAAACCCGAAACCCGAAACCCTAATACCCAAATACCCTAGTACCCTAAACCCTAAACCCTGGTCGCTTGAAGGCCTGCCCTGGCTTGCAGAGAGATATCCGCCCCGTCGTCGTTTGCTGCGCCCGGGAGCTCGGTTTCAGGACTTTGGGGTTGATTCTTCAAGGGTTTGCAGCCCTAAACCCTAAACCCTAAACCCTAAACCACAAAAAGGGCACAGACCTGAAGGTCAACGAAAACCTAAACTGCATGGCTGTTGCTTAGGGTTAGGGCTTGCGGGCTTCAGGGCTGAAGATGCAATGTGGGCCGTTTTAACGCGACAAGTAGCTAAATCATGTGTAGATACTTGTAACATATATAAATAGCAACTGACTCTTGCTGTACTTGGTTGCTTGCGCAATTATGTGATACGAGAATTGTCAAAAAAAACAACACAAAGCACTCTCACAATCCCCCCCCCCCCGCCGACTCTCAAAAAAAAAACTAAGGCCAAGCATAAACCCTGAAACCTAAAACAATGCGTCCAAGCATCAACCCTGTAGAGTCCAAGCCAACCCTCAACCCTAAACCCTAAACCCCAAACCCGAAACCCTAAACCCGAAACCCTAAACCCTAAACCCTAAACCCTAAACCCCTGATTTGGAGCTCCGAAGGTCGGACTGGTGTGTGTTTTCATCGATGCTTTCATTGACACAAAGATCGCCTTTGCACTCACAGGCGGCTCGGATCATATGGAACCAGGGTTTGCGGTTTTGGGTTTAGGGTTGAGGGTTACCGGGTTTAGGGTTTAGGGTTTAAGGGGTGCAAGGGAGTGGGGGGGGCCAAGGGACTGAACCCTAAACCCCCCCAAAACTCTAGATACACCCTCATCAAGGACCGGGAGTAGGCCCTTTTTTCCGTTTTTTAGGGTTGGGGTTCCCCTATCATCCCCTTAAAACCAAAAAGGGCACCCTTTTATTCCTAGGCTACTCCCGGGCCTAGCTTATCAAGGCTTGTGGAGGCCGTGTTTGGGGAATAGGGGCCGTCAAGAGGCCTTCCCTTGCATGCCCGGAGATCCTTCTGATCAGAACATCTCAAACCCTTTTAAGGTTTGGGGGTTAGGGTTTAGGGTTTAGGGTTTAGGGTTCGAAGCACCCCACGGTGACGGCCTTTCAGTCCCCAAAAAGGAGTTTAGGCTGCATAGGCCATGATCACTTGAAGGTTCATGGGCAGTTGATTAATCAGCAGGGTAATAAGTACCCTAAACCCTAAACATAATCCCTATTATGGACTGATAGTATAAGAGGGAACATCCCAAACTCTAAACCCCAAAGCCGTAAACCCTGACATCTAAACCCTGAACCCCTAAACCCTGAACTCTAAACCCTAGACCCTAAATCCTAAAGCTAGGGAGCTGGGGTGCAAGTCTCGCGCGTGAAGGTTGCAGGGTTTGCAGCTTCGGTTGTAGGAGTTTAGCCGAAACTTTTGGGGGGTTTAGGGCATAGGATTTAGGGTTTAGGGCTTACGGTTTAGGGTTGATGGTTTAAATTTTAGGAACTAGGGTTTGGGCATGGGATTTTGCTAAGCCCGATAAGCCCTAAGCATTCATGACCGAAACTAACCCTACATGTTCCTCAAACTTCCCTAAATCCCAAACCCTTTTGCGAATGGCTTTCGTCTCATAACCAAGGTTGTCTCTATGGGACGCTGCTGGAAGTGGGGGTGGTGTTGGCATCAGACCAGAATTCGTGATAGCTCTACTTGGAGGCTCATGGGTTGATACAAAAAAACACTAGGGACTGTTCGTAAAAGGGGGGAACATCCGAATTTAGAGTTTACAAAACTGAGCCCTAGACAGTCAGTGTCCCAGCTGTCGGTGCCAGGAGCGCTGGGCTTGTCTTTGGGAGCCTATGCCCGGTGCCCAGGTTTCGGGTTTCGGGTTTAGGGTTTAGGGTTTAGGGTTTAGGGTGAATCGCGAACGTAGACCCCGAACCCCCTTTACGGTCTGAGTAGGCCGTCCCTCGTAAGCCCTAAAACACAAAGCCCCTCAGCAAAAACCCTCGGGCTATGCTAACCCACCCTTTTCAGGGGCTGTACCTAATGTGCAGAAGGGCTGGGGGGTTAATATCGAAGGTATGTTTTTGTTTTTTCATGACTCGTATCCTCAAACAGACACCCGACACCTACACCCCCCAAGATTTTGGCAAACACCCATACTTTCACTCAACAAGAACAGCTGGAAGTAAGCCATATCCCCGCAACCACTTGTGGGCTCTGCGGGCCTTCGAAGCGAAGGAGGTAGGAGTAGCCCTGATATTCCCAAGTCGAAGGGGAGTCCCGGTCAATCAGGGTTTAGGGTTTAGGGTTTAGGGTTTAGGGGTTAGGGTTTTGGGTTTAGGGTTTAGGGTTTAGGGTATCAAGGGCTCTTAAGCTCTTCTTCAAGTCCTTAGGGGCTGAGCTTTCGGACCCTCGGAGGTTGATCCAGAATCCCGTCCAAAATCGGCAATTCGCCAGAAAACCGCTAAGCCCCCACAAACTCTACACGCCCTTCAAACCGTATAAACCCCAGAACCCCACAATCTCCAAAAACACCTGCGACCGTAAACCCTAAGCCCAAGAACCCCTGCAAACCCAAAACCCAAAACCCTAAACCCAAGAATCCCTAACAGCCAAATTTAAGAGCCTCCGGCTCAAGCCGCCGACCCCGCTGGAGCATAGTTGAAAGGTCTAAACCCGCTCGCATGGTTCGAAGATCATCCCAGCCTTTGTGAAACGTTTGGGGGGGGGTACAAGCTCAAGCCAAAAAGACAGGTGGGTGGGGGTGGGGGGGGGGGGGGGGGGGGGGGGAGGGGGAGGGGGGGGGGGGGGGGTGGGGGGGGGGTGGGGGTGGGGGGGGGGTGGGGGGGGGGGGGGGGGGGTGGGTGGGGTGGGGGCGGCGGGTGGGGGGGGTGGGGGGGGGGGGGGTGGGGGGGGGGGTGCCGAAAAGCTGATTTTGCTGAGGGCGCCCCTACCCCCCTGTGCTGAACCGCCTGTTTACGCTGTGCGGGTGGCGCGGTCCTCCACGAAAAAATTGTGCACCGACCGCGTTTTGGGGGGGTAAGGAGGGAAAGAGGGAGGTTTTCACCTCCTTTTCTCATCCAACACGCCGCCAGGGTCGGCGGACCCTAAACCCTCAACCCTCAACCCTAAACCCTAGCATCCCTAAAACCCCTAAGACCCTATAAACCCCAAACCCTAATCCCTATAAACCCCAAACCCTAAACCCTAAATCCTAAACCCTATAAACCCTAAACCCTAAATCCTAAAACCCAAGACCCTAGAGGTCATGCCTTGTTTGCTCTACCTGCGGCTGCGGGATGCGCAGACCGAAGCCGCAGGAGGGAAGAGGAGGCTCCAGGGGGGTGGGGTTTGCGGTTTGTTGTTTGTTTTTGTTTTTTTTTTTTCCTTGGGGGGGGTAGGCTTTTTGGGGTTAGAGTTTTTGGGGGTTTAGGGTTTTTTGGGTGTTTTGGGTTTAGAGTTTTTGGGTTTTCGGGTTTTTTGGGTTTTTTGAGTTTAGGGTTCAGGGGAGGGCAAGGGACTCTTGGTTTAGGTAAGAGGCAGAAATTGGTAGGTTGCTAGTTCGCCCCCCCCCCCCCCCCCCCCCCCCCCCCCCCCCCCCAACTGCCCAAAGGAGAGGTTTGAAAGGACCTTGGGCAGACCTTGGGATGTTCCCCCTTGCCTGCTAATCTGAGTAGCGATTGTAGTACCCCCTGTTAAAAATCCCTATGACTTACTGGCTCCAAACCCAACTTTTCAACTTTTGGGCTTCCTATAAGGTAGTTGATTCGGAAAGTTTCAACTTTTATTTCCTTGGGTTTTGGGCCAGTAAGATGAAGGGCTGTTAGTATAAGGGGGAACATCCCAAGGTAGACCTTACAAGGAGGGGCTCACCTTACAAGCCGAGTCATAAAAGCGCGGAGCCCGAAGATGGGCTGTAAGTAGTGCAACTCAGGCTAGAAGTCATGTGCCCTAGCACAAACCCTAAACCCTAAATCCCTAACCCCAAACTTGCAGGTCTAGATTCTGAGTCCTAAGTACAGCAATGTTCTCTATTCTCCAAATCGTAATTAGTGCTATGCTATGTCAAGGATCCGCTGGGATGGCAATTTTGATCAGGCATGTTTAGCTGTCTGAGTCAGGCACGCATTGTATTGCTTGCGCGGCTGTTCTGGCTATTAGTAAGACTGTCCGTACACCGTGGTTGTTTGTATAACTCTCATTTAGGGTTTAGGGTTTAGTGTTCAAGGTTCAGGGTTCAGGGTTTAGGGTTCAGGTTTAGGGTTTAGGGTTTAGGGTTTAGGGTTTAGGGTTTAGGGTAAGATGATCTGTACTGTGGCCCAGGCTCTTCAGCGCGTGCTTGGTGCTGACCTTTGGCGTTGTCGTACTGCTGGGCGGAACCCCTGCCACCGCCCGGGGCCCCGGCTGGCAAAAGCATGCAAAAGCGATGTCCAAGGTTCAGGCCAAACCTAATCCCTCAACCCTAAGCCCTATAAGCCCTAAAAACACTAAACCCGCCCTCACCCCAATCCCTAAAAGCCCGAAACCTTCTTGAGGTGCCTGAAGTTTCGTCTTTCCAAGCACCACTACAAAAAGCAAACATGTGGGTAGTTCTCTAAAGTGGGGTACCAAATGGGCTCCCTATTCTACGGGTGCCGTACTATAGAGGGGGTCCAAAAGAGGGACGCGCAGATAGAGAACTACCCATTTGACTGTTCCTGCACATTCTCAGTTTGTTTGCCGCATTTTTCTTGTGGAAATTGTTCCTGCTACAGACTATGACGACCACCCCCTCCCCCCACCACCACCAAACCCTCCCCAAACCCTTAACCCTGAACCCTTAAGAAAGAACTCCAGACCCTAAGCCCTAAACCCTAATTAAGCCCTAACTAGACCCTAAACCCTGGACCCCAAACCACAAAGCTTAGAACCTAAATCCTACTCCCTAAACCCTAAACCCTAAACCCTAAGCTCTAAACCCTAAACCCTAAACCCTACAAACCCTAAACCCTACAAACCCTAAACCCTAAACCCCTAAACCCTAAACCCTAAACCCTAAACCCTAAACCCTAAACTCTAAACCCTAAACCCTAAACAGAAAGAGGTGCTGGCAGCCATGGAGGCCGGCAGCGCTGTGGCCCCCAAATCCTTGGCCGCCAGGCTCTCAGCCGCCGGTTTGCCGGGTCTAGTTCATGCTCGGAGGTTCATGGTACCCTTTTGGGGGGTTTAGGGTTTAGGGTTTAGGGTCTAGTTTATAGGGTTCATAGGGTTTATGGGGTTTTATAGGGCTTTATAGGGGGTTTTCGGGTTCATAAACCCAAATCTTTGGCCGGCAGGCTCTCAGTCAGCGAGGGGGGGGGGGGTGTTAAGGCTGCGGTTTAAAGTTTGAGGTTCCGGGTTTAGGGTTTAATCATAGGGTTTATAGGATTGATGGGGTTTGTGGGGTTTATGGGCTGTTTACGGGTTTTTAGGTGTTTCGGAGTTTATGATGTTTTATGGGGTTTATAGGGCTTATAGGGTTTGTAGGGTTTATAGGGTCTGTAGGGTTTATAGGGCTTATTAGGCTTCTAGAATAGAGTAGTTATGAGGTTTTTATGGGGTTTGTAGGGGCCTGAGCCCCTAAACTTTATGGTACTTTGGGTTCTTAGGGTTTTTAAGGGTTTAGGGTTTAGGGTTTAGGGTTGTTAAGAGCAGTTTCGGGCTGAAAAAGGTGGAGGGTTGAACCCAAGCCGCAGGATGCCACAGCGGACACCTTGTTCATCGATCGGGGGTTTAGGGTTTGGGGTTTAGGGTTTAGGGTTTAGGGCTTAGGGCTTAGGGTTTGGGGTTTAGAGTTTAGAGTTCTTGCTATGGATTCCTTGTCAACAAGACCCAGGTTTTCAGAGCGTTTAGGTCGTGGGGTTGTGGATCTTCGCTTGGACCCTAAACCCTAGAACCTGGTTTTGGGTTTGGGGTTTAGGGTTTAGGGTTTGGGGTTTAAGGTTTAGGTTTAGGGTTTGGGTTTAGGGTTTAGGGTTTACGGTTCGTTGGGATTTCGGGACTAGGGCGAGTTTCAACCGCTTTCGGGGCAGCTGGGGCAGCAAGCATCACGAAGCGGCAGCGTCCCTGGCAATATGGCAGCATGCTGGCTATACTTGGGGATATGATGCCTGGAAAAGAGTTGACCTCAAAGCCTAAACCAACATCAGCTTGATCCCCAACATACACTTTGTCATCCGCCCCGGCTGCCACAAACCCAAAGCTCCATAAACCCGAAAGTCTCTCACCTGTGATCTGTGTGCCCAGGATCTCTTATGCCAGAAGGCGCGGAGCAAGGGCGGGAGCAGTTCTGACTTGGGCCTCTGAGGTGGTATTCCTAAACCCTAAACCCTAAAATCTAAACCCTAAACCCTAAATGAAGAGGTAGGTCACCTTCCCAAAAGCCCTCGAGATCTAGAACCTGGGTTCTAGAGCCTTAGGGCGTTTAGGGTTTAACTTGGATTGTCCCCCCTTTTTTTCTAACAGTCCGTAATGGGGATTAGAACATGCCAAGGTTTACGGGTTTACATGGTTTTACCCTAAACCCTAACACGAAACCCTAAACACTCAACCCTAAATCCCAAACCCAAAATTTGAGTTTCAGGGTTTTAGGGATTATGGGGTCTAGGGAAGCCAGCCCTAAGCCCTGAACCCCACAGTCTGAATTACATGAGCCCCGGGTCGTTCCTTGAAGGTGCACGGGTGGGTACTGGTTTAGGGTTTAGGGTTTAGGCTTCAGGCTTCAGGGTTGTGCTTCCCAGGCGGCCGAAGAGCTCTGACGCCATGCCCCGCTCAGGGCCTACCTACTGGCTCTTCGTAGGGAATGATGGAACTGGGTACCTGATAGAGCTCCGTACAGGGTTTAGGGTTTAGGATTTAGGATTTAGGGTTTAGGGTTTAGGGTTTAGAACTTTGGGAAAAAGAGCTGCGAAAAGGGTGACCCTAAACCCAAAAACCCTATAAATAGGGGGATATAAGGTACCCCATTCCCTCAGTCCCTACTAAGAGCCACTAGGTTTAGGGAGCCTGGGGTTTGTAATTGGAATGTTTGTGTTTAATAAACTAAGCAGAGGATATGGGCAGTCTCCCCGGCCATGTCTTGCGAGAATAAATTGAAGATAACTGAAGCGCATGCGGTAGACATGTGCTTGAGCTACGACTAGGCAAAAACGACTAGGCAAAAACAGCCAAAAACAGGCCTGTTTAGGGTTTAGGGTTTAGAGGGTTCAGGGCTTAGGGTTGCAAAAACAGCAAACATACTTTTCCGGTGACGCCATAAGTTTCCTCAAGCAACCCACAAGGTGTTTCTTGAAACAGTCCAAGCATTGAGTGCTGCCCGTCCGGTTGTCCGTTGAACCATGAAACATGTACAAAGACATGCTGGTGGGAAGTCCACCACTGCACGGAGAGATGCTCGTCCAAAGCTGCGAGCAAAAAAAAAAAGGTTTAGGGTTTAGGGTTTAGGGTTTAGGGTTTAGGGTTTAGGGTTTAGGGTTTAGGGTGCAAATTTTGTTTCGTGGCTTGGGTGGAACTTTCGGAAACCTCTTGAGCTCGCGGTGGGCTCTGGTGTCCTTTTTTGAGGTGTTCTTAGTTCTTGACAAAGCTACCCAATATCAAGAAAGGGAGCCCTTTTGATTCCTAGGTTACCGGGGATCCTAAACCCTAAACCCTAAACCCTAAACCCTAAACCCTAAACCCTAAACCCTAAACCCTAAACCGGGGGTCCTAGAAACCTCAGACCCTGAGCCGCTGCCACTACACTGCGCACAACCCGAAGAAGCCGCAAGCTTGAGACCGGAGGGGTTGCTTACCAACCCTAAGGGGGTTTTGATAGGGTTTAGGGTTTAGGGTTTAGGGTTTAGGGTTTAGGGTTTAGGGTTTAGGGTTTAGGGTTTAGGGTTTAGGGTTTAGGGTTTAGGGTTTAGGGTTTAGGGTTTAGGGTTTAGGGTGACTTGGAGGCTCTCCCTGCCCCCTCCTGCCCCAGATGAGGCCATGAGATGGCTCCGTGGCGCCTCCTTGCTGGCGGCTGGTAGCCCTCAACCCTAAACCCTAAACCCTAAACCCTAAACCCTAAACCCTAAACCCTAAACCCTAAACCCTAAACCCCTAAACTCTAAGCCGGAGAAGTGACTGAACCCTCCCTTGCATGGTCAGTTCTCTAAAATGGTAGTCCTTGGGGTTTAGGGTTTAGGGTTGAGGGTTTGGGGTTTAGGGTTCACAAAACAGAAGGTGGGCCGCAAGATGACAGGGGCCCAAGCAAGAAGCCTGCTTTAGAGAACTGAGCGTCTTGCTTCAAGGCGAGGATTGATCTGTCTCACCCCCTGGGCTAATACCACCCTCACCCACGAAGCGATGGCCTTCAAAAGAAACGAACCCTGCACCCCTAACACATCCTCGTTTTGCCCTGGACCCCTGGACCCTACACCCCAAACCCTGAAACCTAAACCCTAAACCCTCAACCCTGAACCCTAAACCCTGAACCCTAAACCCTGAACCCTACACCGTCAACCCTGAACCCTAAACCCTGAACCCGAAACCCTTAACCCTAAACCCTGGCTGTCACCTTGTCGACAACCCTATAAGCTCTAAACACCCCAGCCTAAAGCCTCACTTCTTGAACATCTTAACTCCCCACTTACTCTAGCCCCCTTACGAACACAGCAATAAATAAATAAATATATATATACACATATTTATAATTTTTTATTCATTTATTTACTTTTCATGTATATAAAACCCAAGGGAATATTGAGAGCATTTTGCTTTGAGGTTCTAAGGGGAGTATACTCTACACGACCTGTCCCAGGCGTCCCTGGCCCCCTGCCCCCCGGCCCCCATTCTACCGCCCTGGGGTTTAGCGCTTACGCATTACAGTTTAGGGTTAGGGTCTGGGGTCCACCTCAAACCCCAAGACCCTGAGACCCCAACAACCAAATTAGCCCTGCAAGCCTGAACCTCACAAACCTCACCAAGCCTCTCTACAACGCCATTAAGCCCTACAAACCGCAATGACCACCCCAAAACATCCCACTAAACCACCAGGTCCCCCAATTGAACCCCAAGACGTCTTAAACCCTGTCAGCCCCATAAACCCGGGGACCCCCCCTCCCCCCGCTAAAAGGAAGTATCCCTAAGAAAACCCAAAAGACCCGAAACACTGGCCACCCAAGATTCCGTATACCCACCCCTTCGTGCCCGAAGCCCTAAACCCAAAGCCCTGAACCCTAAACCCTAAACCCTAAACCCTAAACCCTAAACCCTAAACCCTAAACCCCAAACCCTAAACCCTAAACCCTAAACCGTAAACCTGCTGGCAAGCTGGCCACTCCCGGAGGTTCCTGGCAGAGTCCCTGAGGGCATCGCGACCACGGGCGCCTCGGCGGGTGACCACAAATTTAATGTTTAGGGTTTAGGGTGTAGGGTTTAGGGTTTAGGGTTTAGGGCCTGGGGTTTGGGGTTTAGGGTTTAAGGCTTAGGGTATAGGGTTTAGGGTTTAGGACTTAGGGCTTAAGGTTTGGGGTTTAGGGTTTAGGACTTAGGGTTGAGGGTTTGGGGTTTAGGGTTTCGGGTTTAGGGTTTAGCCGGTTCCATTCGGGCGAGCCACATCTCCGGTGCAGCTTTTTAGGATTTTGAGGTTTGAAGATTGCTGGTTCGAGCGTCGGACGTAGATCTCTGCTTACCTACTCTTGCTTTCGAGCTGTTGGGATCAACACCTGCTACGTGTAGGGCGTAGAGGGTTTGGCGTCTCATGGCTGACAATGCAATTGCACCAAGTTCATGTCAGGTTCAGGCCAGTTAGGGAAGTTGTGCTGTAACATCGACGTTGGGCATCGCCCTACACCCTAAGCCCTACACCCCAAAATACCGAAGCGGTACACCTCATTCAACCCTTACTCACGGGATTCAAGGTCGCTGTGTCAGCCCTCAACCGTATGAACCTAAACCCTAAACCCTAAACCCTAAACCCTAAACCCTAAACCCTCCAAAGCAAAACCCCGCCATCCTCAGGTCATACTGCTGGCCGGCGAAGCTCTGTTCCGCAGGCGGCGGTGCTTCAACTTTTAGGGTTTAGGGTTTAGGGTTTAGGGTTTAGGGTTTAGGGTTGCTATAGGGTTTAGACTCAACTTCGTCGTTTGTCTTATAGGAATTGTGCAAATCCTAGGCCTTTTGATGGAGAGTTGCAGGTCCTAGCAGCTCTCATCGCAAGCTTTAAAGACTTTCAACCCGAGATCCCTAACCTAACCCAACCCCCAACTCCCTAAACTTTAAACCGCAAACCCTAAGCCCCAAACCCTTGAGAGCCCCCAAACTCTTCTCCCAGACTATGAGGAGCTCCAGCCTCAAACCTCCCCAAGCCTGAACACCTAAACCTCCCAAGCCCTAGGCCCTAAACTCAAAACCCTAAACGCCCCAACCCTAAACCCCCAAACCCTAAAACCCTATAAACCCTAACCCCCCCCCCAAACGCCCCCCGCGTTAACAAAAAGAAAGAAACAAAAACACAAACAAACTCAAATCCAGCTTTCAGGCTCGCCCTCCGCTGGGCTTCGCTCGTGAGGCAGGTCACGCATGCTTAAGTGGGCTTTCTCAAGGTGACTCGAAAGGGTTGGGAGTTGAGGGTTTGGGGTTGAGGGTTTAAGGTTCAGTGTTTAGGGTTAGGGTTTGGGGTTTAGGGTTTAGGGTTTAGGGTTTGGGGTTTGGGGTTTAGGGTTTAGGGTTTAGGGCTCAACAGAGGGGAGTTGGGGTTTGGGGTTTTGTGTCTGTGCTAGTGTCCTGTGAGCGCCCCTCGAGCTCTGTGTGCTTGTGCTGACTGTGTCCTACCACACTACACACAACTAGGATGCCCAGTAGTACCCTTATTCCCTTTTTGGGGGGTTTAGGTTCCCTTATAAACCCCTTTAAGCAAAAAAGGGCACCCTTTTTAAGCCGTGGTTAGCCTAGCCAAAACCCTAATCCTGTAATTTTCGACCTGAAGAACCCGAGGACCCTCCAGAACCCTGAGAAGCAGAAGTGCCCTAAAAAACTCAAGGAATCGCAAGAACCTAAGAGCCCTTGAACCCTAAACCCTAAACCCTAAACCCTAAACCCTAATCCTCACAACTTTCAGAAGTTTCAATGACCTAACAACCCGAAATTACTCCCAAGTCAACCCGAAGAGAGCCCTAAGGTTCCCTGGTTCTGACTAGGAAGCGGGCGAATGTTTAGGGCTTAGGGTTTAGGGTTTAGGGTTTAGGGTTTAGGGTTTAGGGTTTAGGGTTTAGGGTTTAGGGTTTAGGGTTTAGGGTTAGGGCTCAACATAGGGGAATCTAAGGTGCCTAGCTCCCTCATTCCCGGCTAGAAAACCAGTAGGTAAGTCCCGATGTGGGGGTTACGAACATAGGGGACCCCTACAAGAGACCCCCAAATAGTAGATTCCCCTGATAATAAGGAGCCCAATAAGGTACCCCCAATTTCGGAAATCCCAATGGGTGCAGGCGACTGATCCGGATGTCGCGACGCAACGCCTCTCCGTGGAAGCGGGGAGGGTTTGGGGTTTAGGGTTGAGGGGGGGCTGTTGTCGTTCAGGACTTTCAGGTTGTGGCACAGGTTTTAGGGAGTAGGGGGTTTCGGGTTGAGGGGCCTTCAAGGGTTTTCGGGTTTTAGGGCTTAGGATTTGGTGTTTAGGTGAAAGAGTTCGGCAGAAGAAGCAGCTAGGGGTACCTCCTTGTTTACGGACATGTCGTGGTCGGGCACGCACCTACTCGCAAGCATCACCTTCAGAGGTACCGGCATGGTGGCAAACCTTGACCCTGAACCCTGAACGCTAAACCCCAAAACCTAAACCTTAAACCCTAAACCCGAAGCCTTAATCCCTAAACTAAACCCTAGACCGCCTGCCGATCTTACCGGTTTTTATGCCCATGCGCACTGTCGGACGTCTGATCCGGGTGACGATCATGGTGACCTCGCGCCAGCCAACGCTGCCGCCGAACCCTAAACCCTAACCCTAAACCCTAAACCCTAACCCTAAACCCTAAACCCTAAGATGGGCCCCTTCATGTGCAACATTCAGCATGGCCACCAAAGACAAACCCCCAAGCCCTAAACCCACGGAAAAAGTGGACGTGCTCACCAAGAAGAGGCCCCAATTGAAGAACAACCCCTCCCCACCCGCCCCCCCACCCACCCACCCCCCCACCCACCCACCCCCCCACCCACCCACCCCCCCACCCTTTTTGATGCAGCTTTCGGGTTTAGGGTTTATGCTTGGGGCCCTACCAAGTATCTACCTTTAGCCCTTCTTTTGGTCTCTTGAAAACCAGCCTGGGACCCGGAGGAGTAGGCCCCTTTTTTACTTTTTTTTGGGTTGGGGTTCCCTTATAATCCCCTGAAAAACCAATCTGCTGCCTCGAAGACCCCCTAAGCCCCTTTTTCCTCAACTTTCGGGTTTGGGGGTTGGGGGGTTTAGGGTTTAGGGTTTAGGGTTTAGGCTTAGGGCTTAGGGCTTAGGGCTTAGGGCTTAGGGCTTAGGGCTTAGGGCTTAGGGCTTAGGGTTGGGTTTGCCCGAAGCGCCTGAAGCCCCTGAACCCTAAGCCCGCCTCGAAGAGAAGCCCCATGGTGCCAGGCCTTAGCAGTGAGGAAGTCAGGTGCAGCCTCCTGCAAGGGTTTAGGGTTTAGGGTTTAGGTTTTGGGGTTTGGGGTTTAGGGTTTGGGGTTTGGGGTTTGGGGTTTGGGGTTTAGGGTGCTGCCGTCCACCGGGCTTCCCAGGGCTCTCAAGTGAAGTGGTCCGGAATTGGGGCCCAGGGTTTTAGAGGGGGGGAGTCTTAGCCCTAAATCCCACAATATCGTGCCTTACTCGCCGTAGTCATTTTTACTGCACTACGAACCTCCTAGGGTTTAGGGTTTAGGGTTTAGGGTTTAGGGTTTAGGGTTTAGGGTTTAGGGTTTAGGGTTTAGGGTTTAGGGTTCCTCCTGCCACAAGTTTTCTGGGCTCTAGGTTTCAGTGGCTTAGAAGGATCAAGGCATCCCGGGAAGACTTGCGGTTCTGTTTTGCGGGTCTAGGGACATCTGCCTGCAGCTTTTGCTCGAAAGAGGTCCAGTGTTGAAAGAATCCATGGGCGCAAGAGGAGTCGTCTAAGGTTGAGGACTTTAGGGGTTTAGGTCACCAGCAAGCCGAAAGCAGCCACCCCCACCGAGCTTTAGCCGCCAGTGTCGACGCCTCGCGCTGCGCCATGTCGGGACGAAATGTCCCCAACATACAAGATAACATCCTCTGGACCCAAAGGACCGTTTAGGGTTTAGGGTTTAGGGTGGAGGGTTTAGGGTTTAGGGGCCAAGGGGCACGGGGCTTAGCCTTTCCCAAAACCCTGAGTTCGGGGTTCAGGGTTTTGGTTTTTGGGTGGCGCTGAACACTCTAATCCCTGCATCCAGAATAGAGAAGGAGGAGAAGGTCAGCACATTTATGAGATCGAAATTGCCCTAACGCCCTAAACCCCCAAAAACGCACCTTAGAGAACAGGAAAATTTCCCTAACACCCCTAAAAACCCATAAAGCCTGAGTCCAGGATCGAGAAGGAGGACAAGGTCAACGCAGTGTCTAGGACCGGGAGTAGGCCCTTTTTTCCTTTTTTAGGGATTGGGGTTCCCCTGTATCCCCTCAAAACCAAAAAGGGTACCCTTTTTGTTCCTAGGCTACTCCCGGGCCTAGGTGTCCCAGGGTGCCTTCTCCATACGCGCGGCCGTGAGCGTGGCGGGTGTGCCTGAGAAGTTCCTTGGCAGCGGGCAGAGGGTGCTCAAGAGCGCATTTTTCCCCAAAAAATAGGGGGGGTGCCCCGCTTTTGTACCCTGAATGGAATAGAAGCCCCTTAAAGGGGACCCCCCAAACGATCCACCCCCCTAATTTCGGAAACCTTTCAAGTCTGCTCAGTTGAGCTAATCAATACATTGGAGTCCTCCGCAACTCTCACACCCCCACGTGCCGTAAACCCTAAGCCCTAAACCCTCAGAGAACTTTAGCCCCCATACCAAGACCGAACCTTTGAGCCTGACCCCTTTGTTTTAGGGCTCAGGGTTTGGGGTTGCTAAACCCTAAACCCGAAACCCTAAACCCTAAACCCTAAACTCTAAACCCTAAACCCTTTGAAGCCCTCACCGCCAAGGTTCAAGCCGGGCCATGTCAAGCCACAGGAAAATATGGGCAAGGAGGCTTGCCTCAACCCTAGACCCTAAACCCTAAACCCTAAACCCTAAACCCTAAACCCTAAACCCTAAACCCTAAACCCTAAACCCGCATCAGGGGACTCTACCTTGGACTCCTTGGGTTGTACCCTTGGGTTTAAGGGGACTTGCTTTCAAGACCCTTTCTTAGGAGCCCAGTAGGTGAACTTTAAACTTGTTGGGTATACTAAACCCCTACTAAAAGGGTTTAGGGTTTAGGGTTTAGGGTTTAGGGTTTAGGGTTTAGGGTTTAGGGTTTAGGGTGAGCTTTTTGAACTTTTTTGGGCCAGGGTATTGGGCAACTAAGCTTTAATAAAATTAAGGGCCATAAATTTTATGACGGATACCTCTTGGGGGTACATCCTTGTGGGTCCGAGTATGACTCCCTTGAGCCTCAAGAGTATCGGTCCTTCATTGCTCTTGGGTTTAGGGTTAGGTGTGCAGGGTCGGGGGTGTACGGTTTTGGGGTGCAGGGCTTCAGGGTTTTAGGGCTTCGGGGGGTTTAGGCGTGAAGGGTGTAGGGGTGGAGGCAGAGCGGGTGCAAGGGGGGAAGTTTCTTGTTGGTTTCTAGTTCCAGCTCCAGCGGTAAGAATCATAAAACGCTTTAAATCCTGTATACTGTCGAATTTCGTGCTTCTTTCACTCATAACAAATGAGTTTTTAAATGGGGCTTTCTTGCACTCTCTTCGTTCGGGCGGTCTTGACTGAACAGTGAGGAAGAAGTACCGGGACATAGGGTGTTGATGTCAAGAGAGTTCCTGTCACGTAGAAAGACTCTTGATGGTACGGTTTCTAAGTCAATAAGGTACGAACTGGGTGAGAGAGGTGTTCACAGGGGTATTTCCTCACACCCCAATATAATCCTAAACCCTTAACCCTAGACCCTTTGCTTGCAGGTTTCGGGTTCTTAAGGCAAGCGCTCAAACCCTGATCGCGCGAAACCAAGGAGGGCTTCGACCCGGCAAAGGCGAGGTTCGGCTCTGGAAAGGGTTCAGGGTTAGGGTTTAGGGTTTAGGGTTTAGGGTTCAGGGTTCAGGCTTCAGGGTTCAGGGCTTAGGGTTTAGGGTTTGTTTAGGGTTTAGTAGGGTTTGGGGTTTCAGGGTTCAGGGTTTAGAGTTTAGGGTTTAGGGGTGTCCCACAAATCCCTTGCCCCTAATATTAAACCCTCCCTTTGCCGTTGTATGCAATAGTCCCCATACACTTTAATCTAGTTATAGTGGAAAATAGACTTTAATCTAGTTACAGTGGGAGTAAATAATCGTTAGGGGGAAGGGAGGTTTAATGTTAGAGTGGTTTAGAGGTTCAGGAGTTCAAGGTGTTTAGGGTTTAGGGCCTGTAGGGAAAGTCTGCCATTGTTCTTGGTACGTGTTCCCTGCTACTTTTAAGGGTTATAGGTTTCTCTAGGTTTCAGTTAAGGGTAGGGTTTTGGTTTTTTGGGTTCATAGATTCGGCTTTAGGGTTTAGGGGTTCCGGGTTTCGGGCATAACTTACCCTAAACCCTAAACCCTAAACCCTGATAGTTCGTGCCTTGAATACGGCCGAGGATTATGCCTTCGCCCGCAATCCTTAATCCAAGACCCTAAACCCGAAACCCTACAAGCCACCCTAAACCCTAAACCCTAAACCCCGAGCCTTGTCGAGGCCGGCTGGGACCCCCAGGGCAAAGAGGCCCAGGAGCCGCGTGCCTTGAAAAGTTGCCTAAGGCTTGGGGTTTAGGGTTTAGGGTTTAGGCCCTTGTTCCGGGTTTCTGGGTTCCTTCTTAAAGTAACCAACACCTAAAAAGAGTAAGCCTTATTCTAGTTTGATTGCTGGGCTACCAAGAGGGTGGGGGGGGGGGGGGTTTAGGGATTAAGGGTTTAGTTTTCTTTGTGGATTTAGGATATTGGGTCTCAGAAGGTTTCTATGGGATCCTGGGGCTATAGGCAATACTATTATGGGTGCTTTGGTCCAAGTAGAGTTCACGAGTTGTCGGCAACTGGTACGGTTATCAGGGTGACAAAAAGCAAACATCCTGTATCCCTAAACCATATATAACCCTGTACCCTATAGACCCTAGATAAACCCTGTAGACCCTACAAACCCGCAAACCCTGTAGCCTGTAACCCTATAGACCCTGCACCCTAAAACCGCGCTCTTTTCAGGTTTCGCCGCTGCATCGCCATGCAGTCAGCCGGTTCGCGGGCACGCTATGCCTACCCGGAGACATCGCAGCTGGCTCCCAAAATGCTTGCAGGAAGGGGCTTAGGGTTTAAGAGTTCTTGCGTTTGGAGGCTTCAAGGGATTTGCAGGGTTGTTCCTTCTTGCTTGTTTGGCTTTATGGTGTGTAGGGGGTTTACATGTTTGTTTGCTGCCCCGACCTTGTGGGCTGATTTAGTGCCCAACAACTTTCAGCTTGCGCTGCAGTTCAAAACCGTTATGTCCCACCCATTTGGTTCCAGCAGTCTGGTTCTGCGCTAGATGTGTGTGGAGCATTTCATCTATGTCTATGGCTAAACCCTAAGCCCGAAACCCCAAGGGTCGATTTACCTGTACAGTAGGTTTTTTTGGCCATGCTGCCGCTGGATGGGAACCCCCCTTAAGGCCCAAGTATATACTCTGGTACATGGACCGTAAATAACCCCTAAACTCCTAAACCCCAAACCCCAAACCCTAAACCCTAAACCCTAAACCCTAAACCCTAAACCCTAAACCCTAAACCCTAAACCCTAAACCCTAAACCCTGAACCCTACACCCCGAAAGCCCCGAGGTACCAGGAGCACGGTTGGCTGCTCCTCCCTCCCGGGGATGCCACGGCACGGATGCACAAGCGGCTCGGTGCATGGTTGTAGAAGTTTAGGGTTTAGGATTTAGGGTTTAGGGGTTAGGGTTTAGGGTTTAGGGTTTAGGGTTTAGGGTTCAGGGTTTAGGGTTTAGGGTTTAGGGTTTCGGGTTTAGGATGTAGGGATTATATGGGGTTTGCGGGTTAGGGTTTAAGTTTTAGGGTTGGCCTTGGGGATATTCAGATATTTCCTTTGTTTTGGGTAGGTAGGGGCTCCCATGTACTAACAGGGTTTAAAGGGGTTTGAGAAGGCCAGCACAGGTTTGGGGTTTAAATGGTTTGCATGATTTAGACGGGGCTTTCCTGGCTCAGGTGGCTGAGGATTTAGGTTTTTTGAGGATTTGGGGCTTAGGATTCTATGGGATCTCATACGAACCCGCAACCTCGGTACTTACCCTCCCCCTCTGGCCCCCTAGCCAAAATCATGCCCATGTAAGGCAAGGGTTTCGTGGGCTTTGTGTTTAGTAGGGGGTAGCTGAGATTTAGTTTGGGATGTTCCCTCTTAGACTAACAGTCCTTAATAGGGACTAGAGTACCCCCTACTATAATCCCTATGAAGGACAGTTAGTTTAATGGGGAGCATCCCAAGATTAAGGGTTTTTGGGCTTTGGTGCTTCGGGTCATAGACGTGAGGTTCGTTGGATGGGTTTGTTGCCCGTAAGTATACCAGGTTAGAAGAGGAAGCACCCTTGTTCTAAGATTTATACAGGTTATGTCTATATGGGTCCATGCACCTATATAGTATATTACTTGGGCCCTATAGCTTCCTATACAGGAACCTCTTCGATGTCCTAAACCCTAAACCCTAAACCCTAAGCCCCATATACTGCGTAGAAATACTGGCGGGCGACCAAGGAAGAAGATCCGCTACGGACTTGGCTGGGTCTGGAAGCCACCTGCTGCCTCCTGCCTTCTAAGACAGAGGGCTATGGCTTCGGGATTTTTTTTTTTTTTTTTTTTGGGGGGGGGGGGGGGGTTTTAACTGTGAGATTAGGGAAGCTTCACGGTCTTTGGATTTCAGAGTTTTGGGGTTTGGGCGGTTTGAGGCTTTGGGGTTTTTGGGTGAGGGGCTTTGGGCATTTGATGGGAGTTCATAGTCAAGCTTGATGAAGCGCTCCGGAGAAGAGGATCTCGGCTTGAATTTTCAGGGCATCGGATTCGGGAGTTAGGGCTTAAGGGCTTTCAGGGCTTCGAACCCTAAGCCCTTGAGGGGGGGCTTAGGGTTCGAAGCCCTGGAAACCCTGAACCCCTAAACCCTAAACCTTAAACCCTAAACCCCATATCGTGCAACACCTGGTGCAGGTTGGCAGTTCGCTTGGGCTTGGGATGTGATGTGCTTCAAGCATCCGTGGGTTTAGGGTGACTGGCTTGGGATGTTCCCCCTTATACTAACAGAACTTAGAAGGGATTCTAGTACCCCCTGTTATAATTCCCTATGAAGGACTGTCAGAATAAGGGGGAGCATCCCCTTTCAGTCTAAGGCCTAAACCCTAAACCCTAAAACCCAATTAAAGGCTTTTAGGGCTTCGGGCGCAGCCCCAACCGCCCCTGTGTCCCTCCCACAAGAAAGACACTGACCAAGGAATGGAGCGAGAGCAACCCTGCGCTCCTGCTGCGCCTCAGCTGCCCTTTGTGCCTGGGGTGGGGGAGCTGCCGTTAGGGTTAGGGTGTAGGGTTTAGGGTTTAGGGTTTAAAAGGATGAGCTTATATGAATTTAAAAGGGAGACGCGCGAATCGAAAAGGGGTCCGGGATGAGTTTATGAATTTGAAAGGGATCCATAAGCTTTTTCCAAATTCGGAGCCTCCGGGGCCGGGGCCTGGACATTAAAGAGGTCCCGAATCTGTCCCAGTATGGGGGTCGGGGGGTCCCTGGAACCACCCCCCCTGTCGCATTGAGGGGGACCAATTTTTCAAATGGTTCCTTAAAGGAAAATTGGTTTCGAGCCGGTTGGAATTCAGGAGGTTGGCCTTTGAAATCCTAAGGCCCGGGCTTAACATCATAAGGCCCGGCTCTAAGGCCAGACAGCCCCTGGACCACCCCCTTGTCGGATTGAACGAAACCAATTTTTCAAATGGTTTCTTAAAGGGAATTAATGGTTTCGGCCGGTTGGAATGGATGAGGTCGGCTGTTAAAATCACAAGGTCCGGCTTTTAAATCATAAGGCCCGGCTTTAAGCCGGAGCCTCCGGGCCGAACAAGCCCCAAATCCAAAAAAAAAATACCGGAATTCGGGAACCGTTTGACTTTAAAGGGGACTCCCAAACAGTCAGGATGCCTGAATAATTCAGCCTAATTGACTTGAGAAGGCCCCTACTAAACAGGGTCCAACATTACTGATAACCCTACTTATAGCTACCCAAGACCTTCAAGCAGGAGTCCCGATTTAGGACTCCCCACAGGTAGTCAGGACACATCCGCTACCTACAGGACTGAACGCAGGAGCAAGAAGAAGTCCAAGTTTGCAACCTTACCTCCTATACAACCCTAAACCCTAAACCCCTATATCGACCCCCATATAACACACCCACCCACACCCCCCCCCCCCCCAGTTTACTTTTGGGTTTAGGGTTTAGGTTTAGGGTTCAGGATACCTAAACCCTCAACTGCCGAGGTTCCTCCGCCCAGCTACGCAGAAGTCGGCAGCTCCCTCTCGGTGTCTCCACCCTCTGCGCTGTCAGCGATCCCGGCAGCCTGGAAGCAGTAAGCCGCGTTTAGGGTTCAGGGTTTATAGGGGTTACTTAGGGGTTAGAAGGTTTGAAGGTTTAGAAGGTTTAGGGCTGTTTCTATAAGTGAGTTTAGGGATTTCAGGGCTCTGACTTGGCGTATAAGTGTGAAGAAGTAGAACTTACTTTGTAGTCTAGGGCCAGGAATAGGCCCTTGTTGCCTTTTGTTAGGATTGGGTTTCCCTTATAATTTCCTTGAACCAAAAAGGGCACCCTTCTATTCCTAGGCTACTCCTGGGTCTAGTCGTTCTTAACAAAAAGTTAGGACAGAAAGGGGACCCTGTCCCTGTGGGGCTTTGGGCTGTGGATGAGTTCTGAGATGCAAGGCCTTCGCTAAAGCCCAGACCCTAAACCCTCAACCCCAAACCCTAAACTCGAAACCCGAAACCTTAAACCCTAAACCCTAAACCCTAAACCCTAAGCCTGTCAGGAGAGCCATCTTTCTGCCTTGAAGCGGGGCAGCGGTGTCCTACCGCAGCTAGACCGCCATTGCGTGCCGTCTTCACAGGGTCCCAAGAGGGTTTGGGATTTTCAAAGCCCAGAAACCGTAAACCCTAAACCCTAAACCCTAAACCCCAAACCCTAAACCTCTGCAGTAGGTCTCTATGGGCTTTCAGAACGCCTGCCACCACCAAAGAGCCCGCAGAATAAGGCACAGTTCCGATGGACCATGAAGAGATGTTAGAGCCGTTTAAGGAACTATTGAGGGATATTAGGGATTTGCACAAAGGGGTCCTTGTACCCATGCAGTACGCATGTAGACTTGGAGGGGGTGGGGGGGGGGGATGGGGGGTAGAGAGTCTTTGGGCTCAAGTAGTTACATGCTGTATAGGCAGGTACATGGACCTTGAGGGCTAGATATGGCGCATTTCGGGTTTCCTATGTAAGACGGATCCTTTACATAATGGTAGGGGACGATAACGTAGGTTTTAGAGAGTTGCCCTTTCGTTGGAAGATTGGCTTTGTTCATCCTATTTTGTTTAAACATTTTTTTTATGAAACTTACTAAGTAAGGCTCGCTCTAATTCAGCCCTCTATAGAACCGTATTAAGGCCTCGGCGCTCTAATTGCAGCCACCCCTCAACCTTCTAAGTCCCCTAAACCCTAAACGTAATCCCTAAACCCTAAACCCTCAACCGCTTGCGAAGGAAGATCTCCACCTCCAAGCTTGCAGCGTCGGCACCGATTCTGGTGCCCCTTCTTCATTTTGTCTTTGTCCTTGCCAGGGTTTATGGTTTAGGTTTTAAGGTTCAGCTGGGGGCTTATCCTAGAGACTCGATTGCTTCTCACTTGAGAAGCATGACTTG
>CAJNDS010002646.1:848145-975645 GCA_905221605.1 Symbiodinium natans
AGGCGTCCCAGAGTCCTTCGATGACGTGCAACAAGTTGCAAAAACGGGGGTTTGCGAAAATACGGGGCCCCTAATTGAGACCCCAAATGGTAGGATTCCCTTAGAATGAGGACCCGAGTAAGGTACCCCCAATCGGAAACCCCCAAATGGTCGCGAGGTGTCTTGGACAACCCGGGGTACAGACTGTTTGTACAAGGGGAACATCCCAAATAGGGGCCGTTACCACACAAGGGTCCCTGCACAGGCTTGCAACATGCTGGCTGTCAAGCTTCCTTGTGTGTCCCATATTACATCCTGGGTGGGCCTTTTTCCTTCGGCCTTATTCCTTCTGTTTGGGGGAGGCTTTTCGGTTCCCTTGCAAACCTTTTAAGAGTAGCCTCGTTCTTCCTGGGCTACTCTGGGATCTAGACTCTAAGGTAGTTTCATGGGGCCCTTTCAAGATGGTCCCTAACCTCCCTTATAGGGTATATGAGGGGTATACAAGGGGTACCCTTTTAAGGGCCCATACTAAGGGACCATGTAACGACCCTTAGATAGACCCTGTGGAAGTTGAAAAGAGACCACAGCTCGTCGAGGGATCCGACACTGCAGGAACCCATCCCAGATTTCTGCAAAGCAAGCTGAAGCTGCCCTAAGAATGTCAACCACAGCCCTTGGTCTCTAAACCCTAAACCTAAACCCTGAACCTTGAACCCTAAACCCTAAACCCTAAACCCTAAACCCTAAACCCTAAACCCTAAACCCTAAACCCTAAACCCCGCAAACCCATGGTAAGCTGTGGCACAGGCGGCGGGAGGCCAAGCTGGCGGAACGGTGGCGCGAAGCGCACGAGTTCCAGAATACAGGTCGGGCTTAGGGTTTAGGGTTTAGGGTTTAAAGCTTAGGGCTTGGGGCTTACTTGGGGTTTAGGATTTAGGGATGGGGCTTGGGGTTCAGGGTTGTTTTCTCAAGCCCTTGTGATGCTGAGATATCGCAAAACCCCCATCCCTGATATACGCGAAGTCTTAAGTAGGGTAACTTACTTAGAACTGCTAAATAGCCCTACTCAGGGTACTTATAAGCACACTTATAACTTCCAATGAACCCGGCAAGTAGGGCAGCATGGCCAGTCTGGGGGTCTACAGGCTTGAGCCATTCAACCCGCAAGCCAGAGTAGTTCACTAAACCCTTGGGTTCGGTCTGGGGTTGGTCCCGGGTCTTTTGTTGAAGCTTTGTGGGTTGCTTTGGTTTTCAGAACTGGTTTTGTAAGCATGCAAGACGCCCACGCTGTCGTTGCGTCTTGCGCTGGGGCTGAGAACCCTCAACGTCTCCCTCGCAGAGCGAAGCTTTTCCGTCTTTTTGCAATTAGGGTTTAGGGTTTAGGGTTTCGGGTACCGTAAACGAACCCCAGGCTGCAAGCATTACCTGGATTGCTTGATACAGGTTGGCGTGGCAACCGCTACTACCGGCCTCTGGGCCAGACCGATGCCCGCTGCCCAGATGCTCAAGCAGGCGGTCAGGGTTTAGGGTTTAGGGTTTAGGGTTTAGGGTTTAAAGGGTTTAGGGTTTAGGGTATTTCGAAAGGGACAGCGATTGTGATTTCGCCGGTTGGGCATGCAGATTCGATGCGAGCTGCTTGGGCCTCGGAATACGCTCGAGAGCTTTGGAGAATGGGGCCTTGTGTCGGCCGCGTCATTTTCTTTGGCCCACCCACGCCCATAAAGTGCGGCTCCCACCCTTAGCCAGCTCTGCTTTTCAGGGTTGCTTAGTTTCCTAAACTTCTTTTTTAGGAAAGTATCTTGGTTTTTCTTTACATTTTCAATTATATGCTATATGTTGTTTTATGCGTTTTCTGTGTTTTCCTTTCTTTAAAAAAATCGTTCTTTCTGTCTTTCTTTCTTTCCTACCCTATCTCTTTCTCGTTCTCTTTACGCTTGTCAATACATATTTGCAAGAGGAAAATATTCGTTACGTGATTTTGACATTAATTTGCGAAAAGATTAGGCATGCACTTCAAAACGGCAGGCTGCGCGCGGAAGCTGCAGGGGAGTTTACCTGCTGGGCTTGCAGCCAGAACCGAGGACTGCAGCACGCCGTGCCCATGCCGGCGGCGTTTCCCGCTGGCTTGCTGCAAGAATTCTCATAGACACAATGCAGCAAGGCCACTGCCATGGCCTGCTCCCACGCTGGCCTCCGTCTGCACGCAGCAGCAATGCATGCGTGGCTCACCCTGGAGATCACACGGCTGGGAGTGGTGGAGGCGCAGCGCAAGGACAGACTTCTCACTTCTCAGATTGTACAGTGTGTTCAGGAGCTGAATATTGTTTGTCCTAATGTTCACACTGGACAAGGAGTCTGAAGCAGCCGACCGCGAGCCGCCCGCCAGGCGAAGGCGGATGCAAGGAAGCGCGCGGAGGAGGAAAAGAGGCTCCTTGCCAAGGCGGCGCAGTGTGAGAAGGCACATCAGGGCCACTCGATAGTTCGACCTATGTTATGTCCAGAGTAATTATTTTGACCTCAAGAAGCGGATTGATGCCGAGGAGTGGGAACACGGCAACCTCCATTTCTTATAACCCATGCGAAGTCTTGTTTTGGGCAGGGCAAGGCGAAGCTCGAGAACATCCGGGAGCGGGACCGGAAGTGCCAGAATGCGTGCCGCTCAAAGCGGCAGGATGCAAACCGAGCTGTGCTGGAGGAGGTGGAGCGAAGGGCGAAGGAAATGGGGGCAGCGCCAAGATAGATTGGGTGCTGAAAGTGACGTGCCTGCGTGCCTTCTGCTTTGGGCCTGCGAAGCTGAAGTGTAGTCTACAAATTGAGTGTTCAAAGCCGCCGCGCAGAGCCCTGAATCCTTTTCCTAAACCCAATTCGTTGAGGATTTAGGCCCTAAATCCTATTCGTTCAGGATTTAGCGGCCCAGGAATAGGATTGATGGAAAAAATGTCGATTCAGTGAGTTTTTAAAGCACCTTCAGATGGCAAAAATGACCCCCTAACTTTGACGCTACGCGACGCGCCTCCGCCGGGCCCCACGCAGCTCCCGGAGAGGGGGCGGGGTGGGGAGGAGGTGGGGGTTGGGGAGGAGGTGGGGGTTGGGAGGTGGCCTCCCACACACCTCGCGCCTACAAAAATACCCATGCTAGGTCAAGAAGAGGCCAGATAAAGGGCTTGCAGATAAAGGCTCAAGCTACTTGGGGAGAGGATTATGATTAGAGGTGAGGAAACCCCAAACCCTCAACTTTGAGCAACCCACAACGCCACGCCCCAACGTGGAAGGGGGGCGGTCGGCTGTGGGGCGGAGGGGGTTGGGGAGTGGGGGGGGGTGGGGGGGTGAGATCCCGGTCGGTTTCGGGGTACCCATTCCAGGCAAAAAAAAAATGGCCAAGCCTGTTCTCATAACCTAAACACCTTTGGCGTATTTCCAGATTTTGGGCTCTAAACCCTATCCTTTCCCTAAGCCCTATTCGTTTAGGATCTAGCCTTAAATCCTATTCCTAAACCCTATGTGTTTAGGATTTAGCACTAGATCCTTTTCCTAAATCTTATTCGTTTAGGATTCATCCCTAAATCCTATTCCTAAACCCGATTCGTTTAGGATTTAGGCCTACTAAACCCTATTCCTAAACCCTAACCCTTACCCCTCACAAGTATAGTACAATACTAAACCCAATCCCCAACAAGTATACCCTAAACCCGAACCCAATCCCTAAGCCTAAACCCTAAACCCTGAACCCTGAACCCTGAACCCTAAACCCTAAACCCTAAACCCTAAACCCTAAACCCTGAACCCTACATGGTGTGCACGGATCCTTCGGGGACCAAGGCCACCTCCTTCGCCAACGAGTTCGCGAAGGCGTGGCTTAGGGCACCTTTGGGGTTGCGTTTTTGTTTTTCCTTGATTGACTTTAGGGTTTAGGGTTTAGGGTTTATAGGGTTTATAGGGTTTATAGGGTTTACAGGGTTTGTAGGGTTTATAGGGTTTGTAGGGTTTATTGGGTTTATAGGGTGTATAGGGTTTAGGGTCTAGGGCTTAGGTTTTTCTTTGGACTTTCGGGTTTACGGTTTAGGGTCTTTTCAGGGGCTAGGTGTTTTAAAAGGTTTGCTTGATGAACTAGAATATACGCTCCTCATAGTTGACAAGTTCTCCACCCAAACCCTAAACCCTAAAATATCAGAAGCAGCCACCCTCGAAGGGACTGTTGGGTTGGCAACAGGTGGCGTGCGGCGCTTCCTGAGAAGAGAGTCAATGGATTAAGACTCGTCCCCCTAAGGTTGTACCCCTGAAGGCTCCCCATACTACTCCTGGTTAGCCCCTTATACTACCTCAAGGATCGTTAAACCTTAAGGGTTTAGGGTTAAGCAGGCATAGTCGCATCGCATTTGACGCCTTTCTCGAGGCCGTTGGCTTGGGCCACAGGTCAATTGATTAAACGCTAAGCCCTATAAACCCTAAATCCTAACAGGAGTTTCCCCTTAACCCTAGACTAGAACATGTAATGGACAATACAGATCCTGCAAAAGGCGTTTTGCTCCTGTAAGCAGGATGACTTGGCCAAACGGGCTGGGAGCTTGTGTGTTAATCGTGTCAATCGGTGGGCTTGTCAAAAACACGAAACTACTGTTTGCTTAAGAACCCCCCCAAAAAAAAGTCAGTCCCTATATTGCCCTTATACGGAAGAATATTTTTCATCTTATGGGGGGGTTCTTAAGCAACCAGTCGCCCTAAACCCGAAACCCTGAACCCAAAACCCATTTTTGTTGGTATGCAAAGACCAGGCTACTGGCGGCGTGCCGCTCTACAAGTTCGGGAAGAAGCCCAAAGAGTGACGCCGAGACTGGCCAAGACATGGCAAAGAGCCCAATCCCCCGAAACCCTAGGCGCTAAACCCCTCAACCCCTAAACCCCTAAACCCGAAACCCTAAACCCGAAACCCTAAACCCTAAACCCTGAAACCAGACCTTCTTCGAGAGCTTGAGGTTGCTTAAGCCAGATGACGGTCTACGGTGCTGCCCCGAAAGCTTACAAATCAGCAGGCTACCACCCGGTGAGTGTGGTTTAGGGTCTTAGGGGTTGGGGTTTGGGGCTTTACTCCCCTCAAGAAAATGCTACAAGTAGGGCCCCAAGTAGAGTTCATACAAGTCGGAGGGCTCATGAGGTTCATTCAACCACCCTTGAAAAATGCTTATAACAACTGTCATCATTCTGCAAAGAGCCTTAAACCCTAGAACCCTAAAACAAATGAACCCTTAGACCCTTAAGCCCTAGAACCGTAAACCCTGCATCCCTGACAGCCCTTCAACAGTTGAACCCTAGAACCCTTAAACCCTGGAACCCTAAGAACATAGGGGCCTTCAAATTTAGAACAGGGTTGTGGGGTTATTGTGGTAGAACTATATAGGGACCACAAGAGAATACTACTGTCAGTACGCATTGTGGCCCTTAAACCCAGAACCCATACACCTAGAATCCTAAAACCCTTAGCCCTCAGACCCCCAAACCCTAAACCCTGAATCATTAAAGCCTAAACTCTAAAACCCTTAAATGCCCTAGAACCCTATATAATGCCTCCTTCATTCGGCTCAAACCCTAAACCCTTAGACCCCTAACCCTAAACCTTCAATCCTTAAAGCCCTAAACCCTAGAACCCTAAGCCCTGAACCCTAGAACCCTAAACCCTAAACCCTAAGTAACCCTAACCCTAAACCCTAAACCTTAAATTAAACCCTAAACCCTAAACCCTAAACCCTGTAGAACCGAAGTCCTTCATCCTGCTCTGGCATCAGGGCTTGGCCCTGGAGTTTGTCTCACCAGCTCTGGAAGTTGAATCTACAGCTCAGGTCATAGGGGAAATATTGGTTTAGGGTTTAGGGTTTAGGGTTAGGGTTTAGGGTTTAGGGTTTAGGGTTTAGGGTTTAAGGTTTAGGTTTAGGGTTTAGGGTTTAGGGTTTACCCTAAATCCTAAACCCTAAACTCAAGTACTGTAGAAATAAACCGCAGAGCTCCTGTAGGCTAGGAACGGTTTCACCCTCAGCGTGGATATCTGTTTCCACAGAGGTGGCCAGAAAAGCACTCAGACAAGCTGGGAGGCTTTCGAATTTCGCGCTTAAAGCAAGTGCTCCTCAATCCTAAACCCTGAACCCTAAACTGCCCCCTAAACCCTAAACTCTAAACTCTAAACTCTAAACCCTAAACCCTAAACCCTAAACTCTAAACCCTAAACCCTAAACCCTAAACCCTAAACTGCCCTAAACGCCCTTGGGGCTTTCCCTGGCGGGGTGGGGGGCCTAGCCCATTCAGCTTCAGGGCGTAGGGCTTAGGGGAACCCTGATATGGCCCACTAAACCGTAAACCACAAGCCCCAAACTTTTTAAGCCCGACACCGCGAAGAAGCCTGTAAGATCCCTGAATACTCTCTGCAACCCGAGTTCTCATGCTGCCGAACGCCGGAAGCTCTTTCTCCTGAGACTCCAAAACCCGGTCAACCCCCAACCTCGTGCCCTAAACCTTTGCATGTACATCCCAGAGTCTCTACCTACAGCCTGAAACTCTGTTTGTCCCAAGGTCCCAGACCCCTAAACCCCTAAACCCCGAACCCTAAACCCTAAGTCCTGACCCTGAACCCTGAAAAACCCTAAACCCTAAACCCTAAACCACCCTTGAAACTCCCTGAATCCCAAAGAGCTTAACCTGAGATGCGCAGGGGAAATGCCGGTCGCCGGCTCCTTTGCTGCCAGCTCGGGGTCTCAGAGAACCTCTTCTGGGGTTTAGGGTTTAGGGTTTGGGGTTTGGGGTTTAGGGTTTAGGGTTTGGCATTTGGGAGTTTGGGGTTTAGCGTTCGGGGTTTAGGGTTTGGGGTTTAGGACTTCGGGTCCAGGGTTTTGAGTTGAGTGCCGGGATTCATACTGTAGTGCCCAGATCCTACCAAATAGCTTAATTCAGGGATGTGCCTGACACATTCATTAACTCATAAAATGAATATAATAGATCTTCAAGTTAGTCATATTCTTGTTCTTATTATTGGTATGATTATATCAACTGTTGGCATTTTTTCTTACTTCATCTTGTATGTTGTTTAGCTACAAACCAGATTTCCACAAACTGAGCCCTAAACCCTAAACCCTAAACCCTAAACCCTAATCCTTGGAGATTCACACCCTGGCCATGGCTGTGAGGCATCTTCCTTAACTCGGTCGGCCCTTGGGACATTCTATGCTTTGCCTTACTGGGCTTAAGAGGACTATATCTAGAAAAATGTTTCAGAGGGCTTCCACCTGGAGTCTCATGGTACTTCTGAACCAATTATAACTGCACTTATAACTGTACTCAGAACCATATGAGGGCAACTAAGGGGCTTATAAGTGGGTTAATTGGTATCATGAACCTCCAAGTAAGAACCATCCTCGCTAAGTAGCTGCTCTCTCTCTCTCTCTCTTCTTAAGATCCGGGTCTCTTCGCCTGCGGCTAGCAGTTCAAGGTTGGGCCCACTATTATTATTCCCTATCAAGGACTGTTCGTATATGGGAACATCCATAAACCCTAAACCCGACTGCAATTAGCCTCTGAGCTGTTCTTGGTAGGGGGATGGGGGTTAGGCAGGGTTTCGGGATTCGTTGTTGTGGGTTCTTCTGTTCTCTAAACGCCGTACCCTAAACCCTATAAACCCTATAAACTAGAACCCTCAACCTGCTTCATACCTGGGGCATCTGGCTTTAGGACAACATTCCGTTTCCATCCTCCCTCCATGGACCCCGGCGACAGAAACTAAGAGACTCACGACCCACCTCAGAAAACTCAAAAATAAGGTTATAGCCTATGATAGCTATAGTTACCCCTACTTATAACCCCTCTTATAACTACCGCCAAGTAAACCCTAAACCCACACCTTCCGTTCCGCATGCAGGGCTGCCCTCAATGCTCAAGGCCCTGAAGCCCCAAGCTCCTACATCAGTCCGTATAAGCCCGGAAGCCACAACCCCAAAACCCTAAACCCTAAGACCTAAAAACGCCCTCCGCTTGAAGCCGCCATGTCTGCTCCCGCCGCGCCCTCCCAGCAGTTCACGCCGGCGTACCAGGCTGAAATACCCCCCCCCCCCCCCCCCCCCAAGTGCCCTTAAGGTACCCTAAAAGTGCCGTTAAAGTACCCTTAAAGTAACCTTAAAGTACCCTTAATAAGTACCCTTAAAGTACCCTTAAGGTAGCCTACAGTACCCCAGTAGGGTACCCTTCTGCCCTAACCCTAAGGATCATCATTTTGGGGTTTACTTTTAGAAGTTTAGGGCGTTTTTACTGCTTAGGGTGAAAGACCTTGTATTGGGGACCCTTTGGCTTTCAGATGTTTGTCGGGCCTACACGCCCAAACGGGTGCGTACTTAGGCTTTTGAACCCTAAACCCTATAAACCCTAAACCCTAAAACCCTGGGATTCTTAAGTATCAGGGGCTTCCCAGCCTCACCCGACAGGTGTGGCAGGGCAACGTCATCTTCTGCTGCTGTGGACGATGCATAACGGCATACCCAAGAGACCCTGCGGCATGGATTGGGCTTCAGGGCTTTCGGGCTTAAAGCCCTAAACCCTAAACTACCCTAAACTCTAAACCCTAAACCTAAACCCTAAACCCTAGTTTAGGGTTCGGAGTTCCCCCCTAAACCCCTTAAAGCCAGTAAGATTTGGAGGACAGGCGCCTTGCACTGGGCCCAAGCTTCAGCCTTACATCTCTGTGTTGGTTTCTCGCAGGGAATGAGACCTGCAAGCTGCGTTTTATGATTTAGGCTTTAGGCAACTGAACTAGGGTAGGGGTCCTAATAATCTACAATTTTTCAGGGGCCATAAAGGGAAAAACCACAGTAATCATTCCGACCCCTATAGCAATGGGGAGAGGTCTGTGGGTTTTAGAGAGTAAAATGCCCAAGTAGAATGGTAAAACGGATTTAGGGGTTGAGCCTTCATAGCGTACGTTTTGGGAGTGCTTTGAGCTTACAACCAAGCCCGAGACAACACCACATTGCCTCCCCCCCCCTCCGAAAACCAAGAGCAACAACAGAAATGAACCCTAGACATCAAAGGTGGTCCTGCGGTTTGTGCGTGGTCGTTCATTCTCGTGCCCTGTGGGCCACTGGGCTGTGAGCATTAAGAGCACCGAGCCAGTTTGCAGAACTTAAACCCAAAGCCTAAGACCTAAGCACAAAGCGTTGATTCGGTTTTAGGGCTTGGTAGCCCGGTGAAGCCCTTTTGCTTTTGTTGGGTTATAGGTTCCCTCGTAAAGTAACCATTCCTAAAAGGTTGCGGGGCTGCCAAGCGGGTTTAGGGTATAGGAACCCACAGCCTTTACTAACCCTAGTGACTTGCAGGTAAGAACACGGTAAGAAGTGATAACCCCAAGGCCAGGGTAGATCACCCGAAGCCCGAAACCCTAAAACCTAAACCCTAAAATAGTAAGTACTTGAGGAGCCCTCGTAGCCCAAACCTTAAACCCTCAACCCCACCTTGACTCCCAAGTAGTCATAGTCAACACCTGACCTGGAACGAAGGGTGCATCCTTGGACAAGCAACCGTAAACAGTCACACAGCTATGATTCCGGGTTTCCAGGCCTGGGTTTTGGGCTTCAGGGATTTCACAGCTTGTCTGACCTGCAAACCACAGATCTACGACGTTCCAGATTCATGTGGGCTCTAAATTACGGTCCTTGTTGGGGCATCCGAATGACATGGCTCTGCATTGGAATGGGAACCTCAGCAGGAGCAAGAAACTCGCAAGACAAAGAGCTGCACACATCATTTCGTCACCATGCGCAGGTGTGTGGGTACTTCCGTGGTTATCCTGGACCCTATAAGCCCTAAATTAATGGCGGCTACGGGACGAAGCTGTGGGATCACTTGACAAGCGTTATCCTCCATCTACCAGGCACCCTAAACCCTAAATGGCAAGGTTCTACTGCATGTTTGCCGAGCGGCTGTGGAATGAATGGTATCCTGTGGTGCCTATTGCAGCCGCGCTCATGTTCTTCGTGACGACGATGTGCCTCTGCCGCAGGGCACCAGGGCTTTCCTGAAACTCGAACCCTGAGCCGAAGAAAACCTAAACCCTAATAGTGAGCCCTCAACCCTAAACCCGAAGCCCTTATATACCATGCACCTTCAGCAACGACAACTCATGGCCCGATTGTGTTAGGTCTGAGCATGTCCATCATTCTCACCATCATCATCCCTTGGTAGCCCAGTGGTACCCTTTACTTTCTTTTTTTTCTTATTTCTGGGTTTCCTTATAAAGTAAGCAACCAACAAAAAGGGTGCCCTTATTACAATATGGTTACTGGGCTACTAAGCCTCATCCCCCATCCTCACGCCCCTCCCCCGTCATCAGCAGCCGCCTCATCGTCGTCGCTGTCGTGATCATCATCGCCACCAGAACCTGTGTGTCTAAAGTTTACCCTATACTTCCAGGGACCTAACAGTTAGGTTGCTAGAACCCCTAAGGACTCAATCATGAGGTCCCTGGAAGTATAGGCTTAAAGACAAGCATCTTGGGCCGACGGCACAAACCCTGAAACCCTAAACCCTAAACCCTCAACTATCAACCCTAAACCCTGAACCCTAAACCCTTGCCACGATCGAGAGGGTTGGCAGTCTGGAGGTTTGCACGCCAAGACTCGTGAAGGATCCCATCAAACGTGACAAAGCCTCCCAGCTCCATCCTAAACCCCAAAACCCTGAACCCTAAACCCTAAACCTACCCTGAACCCTAATCAAACTCTAAACTTTCGGAGCTTGGGAATGCCGGAACCCCAAGTGGCCTTCACCCTAGAACGCCGAAACCTAAGCCCCTGCCCCCAACAAACCCCAAATTTCAACCCTTAAAGCTCAAGTATAGGGTTCAGGGCTTGGGGTTATTTGAGGGTTTAGGGCGTTGGGCTTAACACCCTGAAGGCCCCCGCCCCCCCCCCCCCCCCCCCCCCCCCCAAAGCCTTGCCAAAGCGGTTGAGGCTGCTTTGCCTCACCTGCTGCTCCGATCCGGGAATCCTTCCGCGCCGGAAATTCATTCTTCAAGCTGGGCCTCTCGCCACGCGCAATGGACTGGGTAGGCCCTTGGGGACATTTTATATTTTCCCTTGTTGGGTTTTACAGGATCATATTCAGGAATATTTTCAAGGGGGTTTTAAGGGGCCACCCTAGTGGTGTGTTCTTGACGATGTCGTTCTGACGTACTTTCAAGGTCCTCTAAGCCTGAAACTTAAATTACTGAACCCGAAACCCCACCCGACTTGGTTCGTGCTTTGATGAACCCTAAACCCTAAACCCTAAACCTTAAACCCTAAACCTTAAACCCTAAACCCTAAGCCCTAAGCCCTAAACCCTACACCCTAAACCCTAACCCTAAACCCTAAAGGCTCAGCCCTAAACCCCCTAGAAAGCTGCCGGAGCTCAGGATGGAGAAAGAGCTGGCGGAGATGCTAGGCCCCGACGCCGACAGCTGAAAGCCTAGACATACATACATACATACATACATACATACATACATACATACGTATTTTAACAATTATGTGTATATGTATGTATATATATATACATTATTTATTCAAAATTTAGATAGATTTTCAGACATTTTTATCGGGGCTGGAGAAAAGGTTGCCCTTGCGGCCTCACGCGGCTTTGCAGTACTTACAGCGGTTGAAGGATTGCGCTGAAGCGGATCTGGCCATGTAAGCTTCCACTGTGGTTCAGGTTCCTACAATTTGCATAAGAACCTCTCAAAAAGAAATAATGTATACATATATATATAGATATTCTTCCTTATAAGG
Source organism: Symbiodinium natans (assembly GCA_905221605.1). Taxonomy (NCBI): domain Eukaryota; class Dinophyceae; order Suessiales; family Symbiodiniaceae; genus Symbiodinium; species Symbiodinium natans. The sequence continues at coordinate 859,917 of CAJNDS010002646.1, forward strand.
GCAATATGGGGGTTATTGTTTTTTTTTTGGGGGGGGGGGTCTTAAGCACGTAGTAGGTTCGGATTTCGGTTTTGGGGTTCGAGGAGTTGGGTCATAAGCTCAAGAGGTTTTTCCTTATGCGATCCTCCACTGCCCCCCCCCCCCCCCCCCTCGGGCAGATGTTGGGGCCTTGAGAGACAGAGTTGGGGGGGTGACCAACCCTAGACTTAGACCCTGAACCCTAAACCCTAAACCCGAAACCCGCATCCCGTGGTCTCCGGCAGGCTACGACGTGTTGGGCAAAGGCCAACCCACTGGGCAGCTAGACGTTGCGGCTCGACTTAACTAGGCTTCAGAGGGTGTCCCTAAATAAATACACATATATATATATATGGTCAGCATATATATATATATATATGGTACCCCCCCCCAGTGACCTACCCTTTTTCGCCTTGTCTCAAGTCACCCAGCTGCACTGCAAGCAAACTCGGTGTGCAATATAGCGTATTTCCTAGGGCGTAGACTAAAATACAACAAAAATCGCATACACGGGACAGTAGAAAAACCAAAAAAACCAAAACCAAAAAAACCAAAAAAAAACCCAAAAAAACCAAAAAAAAAAAAAAAAAAAAAAAAAAAAAAAAACCAAAAACACCAAAAAAAACAATTTTCCTGGACTCTCAGGAAATCCCTATGAGGCTTCTCCAAGAGTCCCGGAAAATTGTTTTTTTTTGGTATTTTTGGTTTTTTTGGTTTTGGTTTTTTTGGTTTTTTTGGTTTTGGTATTTTTGGTTTTTTGGTAAACCCTATAATCCAAATTTTACCAGAGATTCTCCTGAAAAGCTTGCGCTTTTGGATGTTTTTATGTATTTGTGAATTTGCTTGTGTATGGCCTTCACTAAGTACTTTTCTAGGATTCTTGTGCATTTGTTAAGCCTGATTGTGCAAGTTGCGTTTTTCAAGCATAGTATATATGTGGTGTTTATTGAATACTTCAGACATCTTTGTTTCATCGTTATGTAAGTAGAAAGGCTTCTATTTCCATTATTGTGCATCTTTAAGCTTGCTCATGCAAATTGTGCTTTTCAGACATAGTATATAAGTGGTCTTTAGTGAATACTTCAGCAATCTTTGTCTCATTGTTATGTAGGTAGAACCGTTTCCATTTCCGCAAGTGTTTATTTCGTATTTGGTTGAGTATGGTCCTTTAAATAGTATTCACTTGAGTCAAATTGGGCTATTTGCTTAAGAATTCCTCTAGTAGTTAAATTCGCATAGAATGAATACTTCAAAAAAATTGTTTCATGAATATGTAAACATAAGGTGTTTCATTTGACTTTGCAGATAGTACTTCAATAATACTTTGCCTGGTATAAACACAACTGTTTCAATGCATTAGTTGCTCAACAAAGCACTATTTGCCCTTTAAACCACACTTTGCCATATTTTGGTTGAATATGGTGCTTCTTTCGTATTTTGGTTGAGTATGGTCCTTTAAATGGTATTCACTTGAGTCAAATTGGGCTATTTGCTTAAAAATTTTAATTACTCTAGTAGCTAAATTCGCATAAAATGATTATTTCAAAAAGAAAAACGATTCATGAATATGTAAACATAAGGTATTTCAGTGGACTTTTCAGAGAGCATACTTTGCCTAGTACAAACACAATTGTATAAATACAGTATTTGCACTTTAAACGCACACTTTGCCATTTTTGGTTGAAAATGGTGTTTATTTCGTATCTTGGTTGAGTATGCTCCTTTAAATAGTATTCACTTGAGTCAAATTGGGCTCTTTGCTTAATAATTACTCTAGTAGCGAAATTCGCATAGAACCAAGAAAAATGTTTCATTATTTGATTAATACTTTGCCTCGTACAAACACAATTGTATAAATAAATTAGTTGCTCAACAAAACATTATTTGCCCTTGAAACGCACAATTTGCATAGAAAAACACTGATCTAAACATCTAAAAACAGCATTGTCCGCTTCAGATTCAAAATGTAGATTCTTCCAATGCTAGCTTATCGGGGTCTGTGAGGTGGGTGTCCCAGTAACTGTCCTTCAGTACCCGGTGATTAACTACGTGACTTTTGGGCCGTCTTTGTTATTTTTTGTTAAAAAGGCCTAAAAAGGCCTAAAAAGGGCAGGTCGCTGGGGGGGGGGGCAGCATATATATATTTATTTATTTATTTATTTATTTATTTATTTATTTATTTATTATTTATTTATAATACTTGGACATGCACCTTTAGGGTAAGCCTTAATTACCCCGAGCGTGTTCCTAAGACTCTTCGGGTAGTTTCATGGGCCCTTAGTTTGCTCCCTTACCCTCTTAGGGTTTAGGGTTTAGGACTTAGGGGAGATTCGGATTCCTAGAAGGGATGTAAATGCTCATTAAGTAGTCCCTTTGTAAGTGGGCCCTGCGCAAAGAAATCCCGGAGAAACCCTCGCCCTTCCTACAGCCCCTGAAACACTAAGCATCGCAAAGAGGCGATGGGGGAATTGGGCGCAGTTCTCGGAGTTCAGGAAATCAGAGGCCCCCCAAGACCCTAAATCCTAAGTTCAAGAAACACCCCCCCCCCTCCCCAAAAAAAAAAATAAAGAAATCAAACAAACAAATCAACAGAAAGTCCTAAGCTCAACCGCCCAAGAAAGCCCAACAAACAGTCCTAAGCTCAAGAACACCGCCCAGATAGAAGCTTTTGTAACCCTAAACCCTAAACCCCAAACCCGAAACCCTAAACCCGAAACCCTAAACCCTAAACCCTAAGCCCCAAAACATCCAACAACTCGTGCCGGCGTCAAGGACAACACCGCCATGGTCCCTGATGACCTGCGGCGGAAGCCGGGGATCCCATGTCGAAGTTCCTGAAGTTGTTTTGGTTTTGTTTTAAGGTTAGGGTTTAGGGTTTAGGGTTTAGGGTTTAGGGTTTAGGGTTTAGGGTTTAGGGTTTAGGGTTTAGGGTTTAGGGTTTAGGGTTTAGGGTTTAGGGTTTAGGGTTTAGGGTTTAGGGTTTAGGGTTTAGGGCTTCCCTGCCCTAAGGCTCCGAGAACCCTCCTACAGAGGGACTGGGACCTTGGTTGGGAGGATTTTAGGTGTCTCGGTTCCTGGGGTTCTACCCAGAGGCTTGTTTAGGGTTTAGGGTTTGGGGTTTGGGGTTTAGGGTTTAGAGTTTAGGGTTTAGCGTACATGGAGTATGCTTGGTCCCTTAACACTGCTACGTGGGGAAGCCTTCAAGGACCTTAGGGCTAATCAGGGGTTCTTTAGGGGCTACTTAGGTATATAGGGGCTATATAAGGTAGATATCGGGTTAAGGGCTCGGGTTTTGGTTTAGGGCTCTTGACCCCTGGTTCTTCGTAGGGAATGAGGGAATGAGGGCCCTGTATAATCCCTTAAAGGGTATATATAGGGCCCTCATTCCCTCACTCCCTACGAAGAACCAGCCAGTTAATTGGCTACTCTCAGGGAGGAGGTTGTGCGCAAGGAAAGGCTCAAGGACCCAAGATGGACCATCCTCGCACTGTTGGGGCTCTCACAGCTCTCCTTACTCTGAACTGCTTTTTTTAGTTACAGATAGACGCTTTTGCAACCCAAAAACCCTAAATCCTAAACCCGAAAATCCTAAACCTAAACCCTAAACCCTGAAACCCTAAACTGCAAAACCTAAACGCGGGACTGAGGGCTTCGGGTGGGAGATGTACCCCGGCCAACCGGGAACTGTTGAGATTTAGAGCCTCTAAAGGGCTTACCATCTTTCTCAGAGAACCTACACACCCTTAAACCCTAAGACCCTAAGCGCCAATACCATGCTTGGGTTTTATTTTTTGGAGTTTAGGGGGGTTAAGGGCTACTTGGCGGTTCATCTGGTTATAGCCTTCTTTAACTACCCATGAACCTCCAAGTACCGAACAAGCCCTAAGCCGAAAACCGATCGTTCAGCCGTGGCACCTGCAGGGGTTACAAGTGGTGCCGCACGTGCCAAATCGTCCGCCCACCCCGCTCCTCGCATTGCCGCCTGTCGAATGACAAGGATTCAGGCTGTTCACGACTCTGGGGTTCGACTTATTACTCTTTTCGCTCGTCTGGTATTTCTTACTATCATTACCGTTATTACTATTATTCTGTTTTTACTATGACTACTATGATTCCTATGATTACAGTGTTAGTACTAATGCATCGTGTTTGCCTTTTGTTGTGTTGATGTTCCGGTTTTTCGTATGATCTTCAGGCTTTGGCTTTAAAGTCTGCTGGGTACGGGTCGGTGGTTTGGAGCCGCTCCGGCCTCTCCAACGCAGGTTTATTGTTTCGATCGTTGGCGGGTTTACGCAACCCTTAGCCCTTGAAGTACCCTGAATCAGGTCATATCCAAGTATGAGTATAGTAATAGCCACCCTACTTATAAGCCTACTTATCATCACCCATGACCCTGCAAGGAGGGTTAGAGGGAACAGCTCCATTCATGCATCCTAGATACTGGGCCTGTCGTAGCTTTTGTGTTTTGCAGTCATGAACCAGAAAACTGGTCAAGAGTGCAGGCCTTGGTGTTTAGGGTTTATGGTTTAGGGTTTAGGGTGCTTTGGAAGTATGGCCCGCATTGGACCAATTTTCTGGGGATTTCACATGTCTCCTTCAACAACATCCAGAAATCAGGTTTACGGGTATGCGATATCGAAACCCGCTGAAGCTGATTATGCAACAGCTCTCCCCCTTTGAGGTACGGGTCTGAGGTTCAAGGGTAGTTTCAAGTTTCTTTATACGTACCCCAAGAAGGTCATCAGCAAGTATACCTCCTGTTGCCCTGCTCACTTCCATAGACCTACAAGTAGGCGAGTAGAGTTTTGCTGGTGCCCTAAACCCCGAACCCTAAACCCTAAACCCTAAACCCTAAACCCTGAACCCTAAACCCTAAACCCCAAACCCTAAACCCTAAGGCCCCGACTGTGATCAATGCGTCATGCGCTACGACCACCACTGCCCCTTCGTGAACAACTGCATCGGCCAGCGCAACTACATCTTCTTTGCCTCCCGGCCGCTGTTTAGGGTTTAGGGTTGAGGGTTTTGGGTTGAGGGTTTAGGGGTTGAGGGTTTAGGGGTACATCTTCTTTGCCTCCCGGTTGAGGGTTTAGGGTTTTGGGTTGAGGGTTTAGGGGTTTGAGGGGCAACTATATCTTCTTTGCGTCCCGGCTTAGGGTTTAGGGTCTAGGGGAAACTAAATCCTCTTTGCCTTCCGGCCGCTGTTGAGGGTTGAGGGTTGAGGGTCTAGGGTTTCAGGTTTAGGGGTTTTGAAGATTTAGGCTTCGTTTGGCTACGGCAAGCGCCAGGGAGAATTCCCGAAAGCTTTGCAAGGTCCGAGGCCAGGTTCTGCCCCTCATAGAAATAGCCCCAACCCAAAACCCTGAAGCCCCGCAACCCTAAACCCTAAACCCGCAACCGGGACGCAAAGAAGACGTACAACCCTCAACCCTCAAACCTCAACCCTCAACGCCAAGAAGTACATCCAACACCTGGTCTCCCTTAATGACTTTCTTACTCAGTTTCTACAGTTTAAGCTGGACCTGCTTCCTGTGCATTTCCTAGCTTAGTAGTCATTGCCAATGACCCTCTACTTAGTCTGTAGGTCAACACAGTCCCAGCCCCATCACACCAAGTTGACACCAGCTCGGCTGGTTTTTGGACACATGCTTTTGTGCTCATAATTACTAAAGCTGCAAAACCCCCTAAACCCGAGCCAAGCAACAACCCTGGAAAACTTGCCCTCTAAACTCCAAAACCCTAAACCCTTAACCCTTAACCCTAAACCCCTAAACCCTAAACCCGCAACTCTCAACCCTAAACCCTAAACCCTAAACCCTAAACCCTAAACTTCAGGTGGGGTTTGTGACCTCAGTGGTGTGCTTGGCCATCGTCGTTCTGCCCGGGCTGGTTGCTGTGCTGCAAAAGGGGGACTGGAGAGTTTAGGGCTTAGGGTTTAGGATTTCGGGTTTCGGGTTTCGGGTTTAGAGTGATCGTATATCCTTGGGCCCTGTCTACCGTATAGAGACGCCTTTAAGACCCAAGTCTAGGGGGGGGGGGCGCGGGGGGTCATGGTCAAGTGGGGTCTTGCAGCCCTACTGCCCTATCGAAAAACTACCCATGAACCTTCAAGTGCCCCCTAAGAGAGATCCTGATGTAGAGAACCCCTAAACCCTAAACCTTACACCCTAAACCTTATAAACCCTATTCCTAGTTCTGATAGGTTTGTACGAACCTTCAAGTCTGTGCCCTGACGTAGCACTGCTGCCACCCCACCCCCCCCACCCCCCTCCCCAACAAAATAGCTTGTGGCGAAGGGCGTAGTGTTAACTGCCAACGAGAACTTAGGGCCCAGTATTTAGGGTGTAGTGCATTAGGGCCTTACAGAAGAGAGGGCTTAGGGGCTCAACCCCTACACTTTACAGACCCGAATCCTGAACCCCAAGCCTTCGAAATTGTGGCTTTGGGTTCAGGGTCTAGGGCTGAGGGGTCCCGGATTCCCCTCAACCCTGAACCCTAAACCCACTGAAAACCCACTGAACCCTAAGCCCTAAACCCTAAACCCTAAGCCCTGCACCCTTGTTTTGGGCCAGGTGTGGTGCATCCTCACGCCCGCTGCGGACTCCGCGCTTTCGGGCCAGGAGCCCCCCCCCCCCCCCCAAAGTCCAAATCAAACCCAAAATCTAAGCATTAAAAGCCATAAGGACCCAACACAAACCCGGAAATTTCTAAACACCCTCAAAAAATCACCAAATCTATATAAACTCAATGCCGTATTTTGAAACCCTGAATCCTAAAAACCCTAAAGTTGAAACTTTGGGCCAGAGGGAGACCTTTGGGTTCAACGTTAGGGCTTTTGGGTTTTTAGGTTGTCTTTGTTTTTTCCGTCTGGGATTGTGAGGGTTGTTTAGTTTTTGTTTTTTTGTTTTTCTCTGGGGGGGGAGGAGGGGTTAGGGTTTTTAGGTTTTGTTTTTAGGGTTCAGGGTTTTTAGAGCTTTTAGTGCCGGGGTTTAGGGTCTTAGGAGAGACATTTGGGTTTAGGGTATAGGGCGTAGAAGCCTCACCATAGCCTTTGAACTCTAACAGAGAAAAGGTATCTAGGAATCTAGGTCTTCGTTATGAGCAATTTCTGGAGGCGGGAGCTTTATAAGGGGATCTCGCTTCAGGGTATTTAGAGTTGATTGAATTGGGGTTGTGGGGCTTACGCTTTTAAGTTTCAGGTTGGAAGGTCGGGCTTTTGGCTGCATGCGTGTGTTTCCCACTGCCTCCTGCCCAAAACATTCCAGCAATTTGCATCCGAAGCTAGACACATTGCCCCACCCGCTCGATACATTTCAGTCTAGTTTTCTTTACACTTCTGTTGCGTATAAGATCTGTTGTATACTGTATACCACACACCTGTACCGGAGAAAGCAACAGTCTAGGCTATGCGAACATCTAGTGGAAACTCGAAGCCATAGCCCCAGCAGCCTCCTAGACCCACCTACTTGAAGGTTGCACCGGGCGTCCCTAAACCCTAAACCCTAAACCCTAAACCCTAAACCCTAAACCCTAAACCCTAAACCCTAAACCCTAAACCCTCAGTCAAGACTGCACAATGGGCCTTCCACTGTCCTCCCTCTGTGCATCGGCTACAGGAGACCAGCAACAACAGCAACGACACCGTGAACACCGTGCTGCTGGGCCATGCTGTGATTAGGGTTTAGGGTTTATAGGGTTTATGGATGTAGGAACCAAAATGGAGGTCCTTTTATGTCAGCGGCTGCCTCATAATCGTAACCCTAAAGTCGCCATAATTTAGAGAAGTGACAACATGACTGTCGTGGAATCCCCGAAGCCCTAAAACCTAAAACCACAAAAGCCATTCTGGTTGAGCGGGCCCCAGTATCTAGGACGCAGAGTAGCCCCTGATTCCCTGTTTTTAGGGTTTAGGTTCCCTTGAGAAGCCCCTTTACCCAAAAAAGGGTACCTTTTGCATTCCTAGCCCTAAACCCTAAACCCTAAACCCTAAACCAAAAGGGGCACCCTTTCATTCTTAGGTTACTCGTGGGTCTCGGTGTTAAACATGTTGAAGGAAACATATCTGGGAAAGGGTGTCTGTCTGTTCATGGACCCTGAGCCCTTGAGAGTTGAGGGTGTAGGGTTTAGGGTTTAGGGTTTAGAGTTTAGGGTTTAGGGTTTAGGGTTTAGGGCTAGGGTTCAGGGTTCAGGGTTTAGGGTTCAGGGTATAGGGTTAGGGTTTAGGGTTTAGGGTTTCGGGTTCAGGGTGTGGTTCCGCCTCCTCTGTAGTGCAGGACATGAAGGTTTTGGGGTTTCAAGCAGGTCTCACTTGTCGTAGTGAACGAGTTTACGGTTTAGGGCTTGGGGTTTAGGGTTTAGGGCTTCAGGTTCCCTACGCCCTAAACCCTAAACTAAAGGGTTCAAGGTGTGCAGGACAGGAGGCTTGGTTGGCCCTACACCCTACCAAACGGTGTGACCACGAACCGTCGCTTCAGGTGTCATGGCGCATGCCAGCTGGAACTTCGGGTTGCCCTAAACCCTAAACCCTAAACCCTAACCCCTAAACCCTAAACCCTAAACCCTAAACCCTAAACCCTAAACCCTAAACCCTGTGAACTATGAACCATCGCACACTCCGCTTCGCACCAGAAGCAAAGCAGCTTTCAAGAGCTATTCACGTGATTTCAAGATCCTTGTGGCCGAAGCCCGCAGAGACGACGATGTAGCTCTTGGTGCTCAAACGGCCGCTTGTTAAATGAACTTTGTATTCTACACCCGAAATCCAAAACCTTGAACAGCAGCCTAAAGCCTGAACCTTAAACAATACCCTAAAGCCTGGACCATACAACCTTTATCCCTGCATCCTCGATCTCCTATACCCTACATCCTGTACCCGAACCCCCCTCCCCCGCCCTCCCTCATATTACCTAAACCGCCCCCCCATAGCCCCAAACCCTAAGCACTAAGCCCTAGACCCTAAACCCTAAACCCTAAACCCCCGACCCCAAGCCCGAAACCCTCCTCTCAGGCTCATGGTCGTTGTGATCTCCGTGGCTGGCCTGGCTGGCCTCGCGTTTCTGTCCTTGGTGGTTTTCTTGGGCCACTCGGCTCAAAGTGTATTTCGGGTTTAGGGTTTCGGATTTTCGGGTTTTCGGGTTTGGGGGTTTGGGGGTTTGGGGTTTGGCGGTTTGGGGGCTTTGGGAAGGTTGTGGCCTAGGTCAGAGTAGTGCTTTATTGTTTAGGCTTTAGGGTTTAGGGTTTAGGGTTTAGGAATGCAAAGGGTGTGCACCTGGTTCCTTCTGATGACGGTTTTGGGACCAGGAGGTCTTCTTCCAGCACGCTGCATGCACTTTGAGAGTGCCAGAGCCCAGTGTTCAGGGTTTAGGGTTTAGGGTTTGGGGTTTAGGGTTTAGGGTTTAGGGTTTGGGGTTTAGGGTTTAGGGTTTAGGGTTTAGGGTTGAGCGTTCAGGGTTTTGGGTTGAGACCACCAGAGACCAGGTTATCACTCTTTCCTGATTGCCTCGGGAATGACGACGAAGGCACATGTCCCTTCTTGTCTACCTTGGGCCCCTAAGGGTTGCACCCTTGGGTTTAGGGTTTAGGGTTTAGGGTTTAGGGTTTAGGGTTTAGGGTTTAGGGTTTAGGGACTTTTCTTTTAAGAATACAAGGGCCATATTAGGATTGCATTCAGGGGAGCCTTTAGGGGTACAACCTTGGATGGCCCCCTTGTACTAATGCAGTCATTCATGGGGATTATAGTTTGCCCTTCTTATAATCTGTTAGTGCTAACGGAAACCTTTCGGGGTACGACTGTCACGGCGATCTTGCCCAAAAACTCCGCAATGCTTTCGGCAGCAGAGTCATTTGCCCATAAGCACTGCATTGTCACCCCGTTGACTTCATTCTTAATATAAGTTTAGGGTTTAGGGTTTAGGGTTTAGGGTTTAGGGCTCAGGGTTTAGGGTTTAGGGTAAGAACTCTAAGGGTAGTTGCAGGGTCCCTTAATATGGTCCCTTACCTGCTTGAAAGCTTTTCTGAAGTGTGGGCCGTTTGCCTTTATGGGTTTTTAAAGGGTCCCCAACCAAGGGCCCATACTAAGGGAACATGTAGCTACCCTTAGATGCATACTAGAATCCCTATATGGATGCATTCCCCCAGGCTCTACTGCTAAACTGCACCCTCGACTATCTGGGGCTGGGAGCTGTAAGTTCTTACCTGCAACTTGGCTATTTGCAGGGTCACGAACTCTAGCAAACTTAGGTAGAATCACTCTCTAAACCGTAAACCCTGAACCCTAAACCCTAAACCCTAAGCCCCAAGCCCCAAGCCCCAAGCCCTAAGCCCTAAGCCCTAAGCCCTAAGCCCTACACCGCCTGGATCTGTTTGACCAGGCTCGACCAGGGGTGTAGGGTTTGGGGCACACTGCGAAACCCGAGGCTTGTAGGGTTCATGGTTTAGGGTTGAGGGTTCAGGGGTATCTATCATAGGGTTATAAGTCAAGGGTTTAGGGTTGAGGGTTGAGGGTTGAGGGTTGAGGGTTGAGGGTTGAGGGTTCAGGGTAGGGTTATAAGTAAGGGAACTACACTTCCAACCCTACTTAGGGTATCTCTAACCCTACTCTTAACTGCCCATGAACCTCCCAGTAGCCCTAAAACCTAAGCCCCAAACCCTGTAAGGTAACTATACCCATGAACCTCCAAGAACCCCCGAAAACAGGAGCACCTGGGAAAGTCGGGGCGCGCCGCTCAAATTGACGAGGACTGAGGTTCTGATTTCGGGGGTTCTTGGGTTTGGAGTTTAGGGTTCAGGGGTTTAGGGTTTTGGGTTTAAGATGGATTCAGGGCGTATGGGGTTCATATGGGTCTACAGAGTTTACCCCCAGCTCCATGTACTCGCATGTTGGTAGGAACTGCCCCCTTACCCATCAAACTGTAGCCACAATGATACAAGCTCGATACTCCGAAGCTCAGAAACTAAGACCCCCGGATCCTTGAAGTTTGTCTGGGTAAACCCTAAACTTTAAAAACCTCAAACCCAAATCCCCAAAGTATTTCCCGAGAGCCCGAGCAAGCCCTAAACCCTAGACCCTAAACCCTAAAACAACTTCAAGTTGCAGAGGAGCCGACCTTGTGCGCCTCGCGGGGGCCGCGGCTCTTCAATCCCAGGGCGCACCTCGGCCGCCCCCTAGGGTTTAGAGTTCAGGGTTTAGGGTTTAGGGTTTAAAGTTTACGGTTTAGGGTTTCGACCGCAAGAGGCGGGAAACCCCATACCCCCTCAAGGTTTGTAGGGTTTAGGGTTTAGGATTTACTTAGGGGTGTATGGGTAGTTGTAAGTGGGATTACAAGTAGCTAGAGAGTAGAGAACTTGTTATAACCATTTTCAGGGTACAAGAAACCTACTTAAACTACCCATGAACCTCCAAGTGGGGTCCCAAAGCTGCGCCCGAAGGGGGGTTAGGGTTTAGGGTTTAGGGTTTAGGGTTTAGGGTTTAGGGGTTTAGAGGTTTAGGGGTTTAGGCTTTAGGGTTTAGGCTTTAGGGTTTCCTGGGAGTGCCCCTTTAGGGAGAGGCACGGATTTTTGCCCACCCTACAGCGCCTTGAAGGCAGATAACAACCCTGCAGAACACTTTAAATCTGGGGCCCTGGGGTTTAGGGTTTAGGGTTTTAGGGTTTAGGGTTCAGGGTTTAGGGTTTAGGGTTTAGGGTTTAGGGGCTATCGCGGCTCTACCACCCGAAACCCGCCCAGGCTGGTTCGGATTGAGCCGGCTGACACACTTGAGACGCCCTGATTCGGATTTCAGGCTGGTGGCGGCCGGAGCCTAGAAAGAGCAAAGGTTTGGAAGACTCTAAAACCCTAAATCCTAAACCCCAAACCCTAAACCCGAAACCCTTTGGTCAGGGTTCCTCCACAAGGCCGCAGCTAAAACATCTCCCATGTCTTGCGTTCGCTTTCAGTAGTTTGTTATGATCAGCGTGGGGGAGGGGGCTTCTGATTTTTAGCGCGCCAGTTGTCGACGAGTTCATGAGAGCTTTGGGTTTAGGATTTGGGGTTGGGCCGTCATGGGTCTCGAAGAAGCCCGAAACCTGCAAAACGAGACTGGCGTCATGAGCCTTGTACTTTGAGGGGCTCGGTCTGACACCAGATGACACCAGGACACTGGGCAGGAGGATGGACAAAAGATTCATGCATCCTCAAAACCATATCTCGATTTTTTTTGAATGATGCCTGGACGTGGGTGGCTTTCCACGTTAAGACCGCGCTGCTGCCTCATTTTGTCGCCAGCAGAAGCTTTCACTCCACCTAATGGGTCCAAGGATGAAGACCACTTGGAGGTTCATGGGTGGGTATAAGTGGGGTTAAAAGCAGGGAAGAAATAAATATATGACATATATCTGATACCTGGTTGTAACCTTATTTAGGGTACTTAGAACCCTACTTTATATAGCTACCCATGAACCTTCAAGTAGCCCTAAACCCTAAACCCTAAACCCTAAACCCTAAACCCTAAACCCTAAACCCTAAACCCTAAACCCTAAACCCTAAACCCTAAACCCTAACCCCTAACCCCTAAACCCTAAACCCTAAACCCTAAACCCTAAACCCTAGAAAGGATGAAGGCCACCCACATCTTCGTCATTCCGAAACACGTCCAACCGCAGCTCGAAGACGCCGGTTGTAGGTTTGTAGGGTTCTTAAGGGAGGGTTTAGGGTTTAGGGTTTAGGGTTTAGGGTTTAGGGTTTAGGGTTTAGGGTTTAGGGTTTGGGGGGTTCGTAACCCAAGGTTTTCTAGTACTCCCTACTACTCCGTAAGGCTCCCGAAGCTTCCCTGAGGTTCCTTAGGTACCTAGCCCCCCCGATGAACCTCCCTCCTAAACCCTAAACCCTAAACCCTTAACCCTTAACCCTAAACCCTAAACCCTAAACCCTAAACCCTAAGCCTTCCTTAAGAAGCCCTTGGCAGGGATTGAACCCGCCCCACCCTCCCTTGAGAACCCTGTAGTAGGTCTCTGTGGCTTCGCTCAGCTGAGCGAGCATGCTTCCCTCGCAGCTTGCAGGTGAAGCCCGACAGTCCTTGAAACTCCTAAACCCTAAACCCTAAACCCTAAACCCTAAACCCTAAACCCTAAACCCTAAACCCTAAACCCTAAACCCTAAACCCTAAACCCTAAACCCTAAACCCTAAACCCTAAACCCTAAACCCTAAACCCTACACAAATTCATGACTACACCATCGTCTCCATCCTGAGACTCTACAGGGCCAATAGACCCATATTGTATCTACTTGGACCTTAAGGACACTCTAGGACTTGGGGAGCCGGAGTAGGCCCTTAATGAGGGATTTAGGGTTTATGTAGGGTTTAGGGTTTAGGGTTTAGGGTTTAGGGTTTAGGGTTTAGGGTTTAGGGTTTAGGGTTTAGGGTTTAGGGTTTAGGACCCAGAGAAGGTCCGTATTCCTATTGTTAGGGTTCAAGTTCCCTGATAAGCCCCCGAAAACCCAAAAGGGCACCCTTTGTATTCCTAGGTTACTCTAGGGTCTAGCACCACCTAATATAGGAACCCCTTTACAGCCCCAAGTATATACCGTCTGAAGTACGTGGGCCCTTTGGGAAATACGATGCGCTTCTTACGTGGTTCTCGCCCCCAGGGGAGTAAAGTGTACGTGTGTGTTTAGAGTCTATTTGCACAGCCGAAGCTGGCTTGAAACTCAAAACCAGCAAGTCCATGATGGGGTTCGGCTCGGGGGGTTCATGGGTAGGAACCCAGGGAAGCTTAAGGAGCCTTAGGGAGTTGTAGGGAGCATTAGGGAACCATGGGGACTGAATAGCTTTGCGGTTTCTTCTACGATATTGCCCACATAAGGGTACGCCATTCTACACTCCCACATGCTAAAAACCTTGCTACAGGAACCCCCCCCCCCCCCCCCCCCCCCCCCCCCCCACCCAAACCCTAAACCCTCAACCCTCAAACCCTCAACCTTAGCCCTAAACCCTGAACCCTAAACCCTGAACCCTAATTTCGGAAACTCCCGTTTTGAATCTCCAACGATGGTCCTGAGACCGACCATGAACATCGTGGCGCGGAAAAGCAGTTGGGGTTTGGGGTTTAGGGTGTAGGGTTTAAGGGATTAGGGTTCAGGGTTTAGGGTTTAGGGCTTACAAGCTTAGGGTTTAGGGTGTAAGGTATGGAGTTCCGAAATAGGGTTAAGCTGGGGGTTCAGGGTTTAGGGGATTTAGGCTGCAGGGTTTATCCTAGTTAGACTCTAAACCCTAAACCGTAAACCCTAAACCATGATGGTTCAGGGCTCGTTCCTCAAAACGAGCAGCTCTTTTGCGCTGTGAGCATGTCAGGGTCCAGGTCAAGCACATTTCAACCCTATAGACCCTATAGAACACGTAGCTGTTTAGGGTTTACTGTAGGGTTTAGAGTTTAGGGTCTACATACCCTATAAACCCATGTTCAATCCTATGAACCCTATAAACCCCCAAATCCGGCAAGCACTATACACCTTGTAGCCCGATTAACCCTATGACACCCGGAAACCCTCCAAACCCGACAAACCCGCAGAAAACTTATAACCCTGATAAACCACATGAAGACTGCAAACCCTATCAGCCCTAAAACCCCTGCAACCGCCCTAAACTTCATAAACCCCAAACCCCAAACAACCCTAAACCCTAAACCCTAGACCCTAAACCCTAAACCTCATAAACCCCAAACCCCAAACCAGAAGCCCCCCACTGCTTGAGGAACCCGAGGCCCTAAACCCCGAGACCCCAGTTCCCCGCATTCGCAGTCCCGGTCATTGAGCCCTGAGAGAGGACAGAAAAGTGTTGGGGTTTAGGTTTAGCATTCACATATTTCCCAATGGTCGACGTAGCGTGTCAGATTCCCAGGTTTGATTGCTTTTGACTCCTCAGGGTACTTAAAGATTCGTGGGTGGTTAGAACCCTGCACCCTAAATAAGGCTATAACCAATTACAGCTACGGTTACCGCACTTGTAACCCTGCCTGCCCTAAACGCTAAGCCCTACACCCTACACCCTAAAACAACGGGGTTTTGTCACCTAAGCCCTAACGCAAGGTTTAGGGTTTGGGGAATCCTACACCCAAGAACCCTAAACCCCAAACCTCAAGCACAGGCCGCGCCCCGGCTGCGTCCAATGCCGCCCAGGACGAGCTTTCATCTTGGAATCCACGGCGTAAGGAGGGCTAGTAGGGCTCTTGCGTGTTTGGGTTTGGGAGTTTCGGGTTCAGGGTTTAGGGTTTAGGGTTTCGGGTTGGAGGTTTAGGGTTTAGGGTTTAGGGTCCGAAGAATTACTAATAGTCTTCCTTTATGGTCCCTCTTATTAATGTACTAGAATAACCCCTAAACCCTGTTCAAATTCCCAAAGGGGCCCACTTAGGGTTTAGTTGGGCTTTTGGGTGTCTTCCCAAAGGGGCCCACTTTGGGTTCAGTAGGCCTCTCGGGTGCTTTCTTAAAGGGGGTTTAGGGTTTAGGGTTTAGGGTTTAGGGTTTTGGGTTTTGGGTTTTGGGTTTAGGGTTTTGGGTTTTGGGTTTAGGGTTTAGTAGGGCTTCTGGGTGTTTTTCCAGAGGGTCCATGTACCTATACAATTAAGGGTGTCGGGTTTGGGTTCAGGGTTGTATGACATTTGTCTACCTAATTCAAGTATACTTGGGCCTGAAGGGTTTCTTATATAGTCGCTCTAGGCCCAAGTATACACTATGTAGGTACATTGGACCCTTAGGTTTTTTGGGGGAAGGCCTTTTGAGATTTTTGGGTGTGTAGTGTAGGGGGTTTAGGGTTTAGGGGCTTGTGGAGCTTTAGGGTTCAGGGCATTTCGAGCCTAAGGGTTGCAGGATGTACGAGCTGGCTTGGCGGTTCACGGGTAGTTATAAGTGGGGTTATAAGTAGGGTAACTATACTTAGAACCTTATTTAGGGTACTTATAACCCTACTTATACCGACCCTCGAACCTCCGAGTAAGGGTTTCAGGGTTGAGGAGTGTACGGGTTTAGGGGCTTAAGGGTCTTTAGTGTTTTAGGGCTTGGGTTTAGGCTTTCTTGAGCGGTTTTATGCTTCAGGATTTGGGTTTTCTGATCGGGCTCAGGGTTATGAGGTTCAGGGCTTCTTGAGTCTAGGCTAGGAGCGTTAGGGTTCGAGATTGCGCATGTGGAGGGTTTAGGATTCTTGGAGGTTCATGAAGTAGTTCAAGCAGGGTTATAAGTAGGGTAAGAATAAATATAATAACTATAACTAGTTATAACTTTATTTCGGTACCCTGGACCCTAAAACCTAAACCCTACACTCGTAGGCGAAGCATGTTTTTTCTTGACAACTGTCGTTTCCCCTCAGTGTAAAGCGGCAACCGTAGCCGTAGGCTTCAAGATCGCAGTTCGAAATGTGGCTAACTGAAAGCCCAATCAGGCTTGTCTTTCAACCGAACGGCGTCGGGCGAGATGGCTAACAGGTGCTGGTTTCCAGCATGCTGCATTCTGGACCGGGGCCTATTGCAGGCGCACCGGAAACGAAGCCGACCTGCATCTGCGGGAAGTTCAAGCTGGAGCGCCGACCGGATGCATGATTGGGGGGGGGGGGGGGGGGGGGGGGGGGGCGGGGGCACCTATACAACAAACACAAATGATAGTAGAATTAATATAGTGTTTGTCAGAAATGTGAATAGATAGTACGTTTAGCAATCTTACTATTATTTGTTTCAGTCGTTTTAATTAGTATTCTCACAGAATTGCTTAGTAATATGTTTGATACTAATATCATTGTTCCCTACTTCAGTATTACTCATACGAGTAAGCTGGCGATGTGATCAGGGCGTCAACGCAGATGCGGAGAGAGACTTCAGGGCATTGTGGCAGCGACCGTGTCTACGGGTCAGACTCAGATATGACACATGAAAAACACTGAATAGTCACAGACAAATGGCACAATAATAGCATAAATAACAATAATAATAATAACAACAAGTTAGGAATAACATATAATTTGGGTTTAGGATTTAGGCTTTAGGGGCATTTTTTTAGCATATAGTAGCATATAATAACATGTACTCACGCCCGTTTTGTGTCATCGCCGAAGACCCTAAGGCTCTAAAGCTAGAACCCTTGTTTTGCTTTGCTTCCGTGTCTTGAGACCCTAGCCCTAATCTCCAAAACCTTAACGCCCGAATGCCCTGAAGCCTGGAAACCAGAGCGTTCAGGGCTTAAGGCCCTGAGCCTCAAAAATCACCGTAAAAACCCTAATCTCTAAACCCAATTTGAATTTAGGGTCCAAACCCATAAACCCTTCGCCCTAAAACCCATTTGGATTTAGGGTTTATAGGGGTCCCCCTGCAGGATCTGGCGGTGACCCTGGAGAGGGGGGTCAGGGCCCCAGCTGCCGCTGAATGGCATAGGGCATCTTGGGATGTTCAGCAATGCCTTAATAGGGATTATAGTAGGGTTTAGGGTTTAGGGTTTGGGGTTTAGGGCATGGTAGGGTTTAGGGTTTGGGGTTTGGGGTTTGGGGTTTGGGGTTTAGGGTTTAGGGTTTAGGGTTTTAGGGTTTTAGGGTTTTAGGGTTTAGGGTTTACGGTTTAGGGCTTAGGGCTTAGGTGTTAGGGTTTAGGGGTACTATAATTCCTATGTATGCCTAGTAAGGATTCGTAGTATAAGGGGGGACCATTCCAGAGCATTTGGGTTTCGGAAGGGTGTTGGCTCTAAGGCCAAGGGCTCCAGCTTACGTCTCCTTGTGGGGATAACGCCTAAACCCTAAACCCTAAACCCTAAACCCTAAACCCTAAACCCTAAACCCTAAACCCTAAACCCTAAACCCTAAACCCTAAACCCTAAACTGGAGGTCTCCGACCGAGCGTCTTCACAAAACGGTGAGGGAGGGTAAAGCCTCCCGGTAGACGGGACGGCAGTGACTGGCTACGCTCAGACCAAGGGCGTATGACTTACTAAGTCCTATATCCGCCGACCCTGCGGCGTGTTGGATGGTTTTGGGGGAGGGAAGAGGGGGGGGGGAGGGGGGGCGGGGGAGGGGGAGGGGGGGGAGGGGGGGGTGGGGGGTCGGTGCACAATTTTTTCATGGAGGACCGCCCGCATAGGCTTTGGCCCCCAACCCACCCGCTCGTTTCTCGCGTTTGGGTTTGGGGTAGGTTAGGGACCCTCCCCACACACCCCCCGCAGCCCCCCCGCAGCCCCCCACACCAATACCCGCCCCAAAGATCGAACCCAGCCCTATAGCTACCCTAAAGAGAAGAGCATTAGACCCACAAAGGCTCAAAAACCTGGAGTGAGGGTTCGGGTTCTGGGTTCAGGGTGTGGGGTTTAGGGTTAGGGGTTTGAGGGTTGAGGTTTCTCCTAAATAATGAGGACCCCAAGACGCAAGGTGTTGTTTTTGGGGTTGGGGGCAATTCCCGGGTGGTCTGAGGGCCCCAAGCTGGCAGATTTCGTCCAAAGTCACCTAAACTCCCTAGACCCTAGACCCTAAACCCTAAATCGTAAACCCTAGACCCTAAACCCGACCCTAAACGGGGGCCGCAATTCGAGAATCTGGGGTCGGCCCAAGCGTATATGTCCCCAAGTAGGAGGGGGGAGGGGGCGTCGCCCCTCACACATCCCACAATGCAGGCCACAAACAGGGCCCGCCCTAAATCCCAATCCTGCTTTCGACCCTAACCTGCACCATCATCCACTAAAGTCTGTTGTTTGAGCCCTAAACCCCAGTCTCACCAAACCCGAAACCAAAACCCTAAAGCCTAAACCCTATACCCTAAACCTTGTGGGCAAGAAAGGTGCAGCTGCTGCGCGGGGCATTCTCGGCGGAGCAGGCATAGTGCTGCTTTTTGTTTTCGTGATGGGAGGGTGTAGGGTTTAGGGTTTAGAGTTTAGGGTTTAGTTTCAGTTCTGGATTCAGTGCTCGATGCAGTGGTCGAAGCTTTGGGAAACCTACGCCCGGGACTTTTGCTGCGATCGTCTTCGGAGATTGAGCGGCGTAGGCGCACAGGAGCACCTCAACACGTCGATCCCCCCCCCTCGCCCCCCCCCCCCCCCCCCCCCACGCCCTACAGGGCAAAACAAAAACAACTGAAGCCCTTGAACCGGAAACGCCTACGACCTCAAACAACACAAGCTCCCAAACCACAAAGCCTAAACCCTACACCCCGAAACCCCCCAAACCCTCCACTCTAAGCTGCAAGGGTTTGGGTCTAGCCCCCTAAACTAACCCTAAACCCTAAACCCTAAGCCCTAAACGCCTTCGAAGCTGGTTTCGTGCTTCTGCTTTCGGGAGCCCTCAAACCCCACAATGCTCAAGATCAACCCGAACATCTTGAGAATCCTGAAGCCCTAAAACCAAAACCCACAGTTCTGAGTCCTAACATGAAGCATTTCGACCCTAAGCCCGAAGTTTCAGCTTGAAACCAGTCGAAACCATCATGCTGGGCCTTAGAGCCCTTAAGCTCTAGCTTAGGGTTTAGGGTTTAGGGTTTAGGGTTTAGGGTTTAGGGTTTAGGGTTTAGGGTTTAGGGTTTAGGGTTTAGGTGTATAGGGTGTAGGGTTTAGGGTTTGGGGCTTAGGGTTTAGGGCTTCTTGGAGGTTTCACGAGGAGCCATAAGTGGGGATGTAAGTAAGGTAGGTCTAGCTGTAACTGGGTAGAACCTTAGTTAGGGTACTTGTAGCCCTTCTTCGATAACTGCCCATGAAGGCATAACAACGTCGATAAGCAGATGCAGTGAGGTTTGGGATTTCAGAGTTACCCCTACACCCTAAATTTAAACCACAAAAATACCTAGGCAGTCGGGTTTGGGCCGGGTTTGGGAGTGTTTTGGAGGGTGTGTAGGGTTGAGCGGTATATAGGGTATTTGGGTATTTGGGTACACGGTATTAGTGCACTCGGGTTTAGGGTATAGAGTTGAAGGTGTTAGGGTATTGCGGCTTTTCGCGGTTTAGGGTGTTTTGTTGCTCGCTGGAGCCGTCATCCGCGATGCCAATGCCAAGCCGACAGCGCTGCTTGACACAACCCGCGCAGCTGTCGCAAGCAAGCCACAAGCAAGCATGCGACCCTAAACCCTAAGCCTGAAACCCTAAACCCTAAAACTAAACCCAAACCCCAAACCCCAAACCCCCAACCCCAAACCCCCAACCCCAAACCCCAAACCCCCAACCCCCGACCCAGACCCTAATCTAACCCCCTCAAAAGCATAGCACCCTGACCCCTAGACATCCCTGCAGTCGGCCGGGGCACTGGCCTACCCTAAACCCTAAACCCTAGACAGCACGTAAAGAGCGCAACCGCAGAAGTCGACCTTCTTCAGCTCCGACAACAACAAGCTCACCCCTTAATGGAGTAGCGAGTAGGTTCGGAGTTTAGGGTTTAGGGTGATTGGAGAGTAATTAGGGTTCAGTTGAGCGGCTTAGGGTCTAGGTTTCTGCTTCGCTTAGATTTCAAGATTTCGGATGGCGCTCCGTGCCATTAGCCGGGCGCCCGAGTGCCTCGCAAGCACACAGAGCTGGCACGGTTTAGGGTTTAGGGTTTAGGGTTTAGGGTTTAGGGTTTAGGGTTTAGGGTTTAGGGTTTGGGGTTTAGGGTTTAGGGTTTCGGGCGCAGCATCTTAGCGACTCAGGGCGAAGGAGGCCGAAGGCCTTGTTAGTCAGCGTCTGCCCCTAAACCCTAACCCTCCTAAAATCATTTAGGGTTTAGGGTTTAGGGTTTAGGATTTAGGGTTTAGGGTTTAGGGTCCCAAGCGAATCTTCTCGTTTGTTTTATATGTTAACGCTCTTCTTTCGGCTTTCGGCGCCCAACGGTAATGAAACTGAACTGAGGGCTAGCGCCTGGATGATCCATCCCCCCTTACAATAATCGTACAACCCTTTGGCCCCAAACCCGATCCCGTAGCGGCCCCTTTCAAAACCCCAACCGAGTTGGGGGTCGGGGGAGGGGGGGGGGGGTTAGGGGGGTCCGAAGCCTGAAGCAGAAAAGCCAGGACGGGCTGTTTGTTCGGGCAAAGCCCGTTTTTTGGATTTTGGTTCTTTTAGACTTTTATACAAGGGATGGGGGGGAGGGGGCGTGTAACATGAGGGAGACGGATTAGAGCGCATGTTCATGAATGGGCTTTGCGGCCCCTTCCACAGTTGTTTCCCCTTTACCCTAAGGCTCTTGGCCAGTGGCCTTCAACACTCCAGGCAGCGAGAACCCAGAACCCTCCCCAACCACAAGGCACCAGCCCCTCTGTAGGAGGGGAAGCCCAAACCCCAGACCCTAGACCCCTAGACCCTAGACCCTAGACCCTAGACCCTAGACCCTAGACCCTAGACCCTAGACCCTAGACCCTAGACCCTAGACCCTAGACCCTAAGCCCGAGCCTAAACAATATAAACGGTCCCACGTGACATTTGGGGGATCAGAGTGGCCCCCTGCCCTACACTCTGCCAAAAGGGCTTCACGGGTTCATATATACTTAGTTATATATAGGGTCTATAGGGTCTAGGGTTTTGGGTTTTGCGTTTTGGGTGTTGTGTTTTGGGTTCGACTTGCCAAACTAGGTGCCTGAGGCTCCAAGGAACATGGCTTCCGACGGCTTTTTGGGGAGTCGTCGCCCAAACCTAAAACCCTAAACCCCTAAACAAGCCCTGAACCCTTAAACCCTGAACCCCAAGCCCCCAGAGAATTTTAAATTCTTAAGCCCTAGGGTCCTGCAAAGCCCAATCCGTCCTGCAGCCTTCGTCCCCAGAGAATCTTCGAGATGCTTCGTAGCCTTAGGGCCCCTGGCCCTGGGGCCTATCAGCCCCAATCCGAAGGAGAGAGAGAGAGGAGAGGGAGAGAGAGGGAGAGGAGAGAGAGAAGAGAGAGAGGAGAGAGAAGAGAGAGAGGAGAGAGAGGAGAGAGAGGAGAGAGAGGAAAGAGAGGAGAGAGAGGAGAGAGAGGAGAGAGAGGAGAGAGAGGAGAGAGAGGAGAGAGAGGAGAGAGAGGAGAGAGAGGAGAGAGACAATGAGCTGTTACATTTTCAAAGCCGCAAGAAAGGCGTTGGAGTTCTAGCTATCTAGCCAGAAAAAACACAGTGATAGCATATTCCCTTTGTTAGAAGTCGCGGTTCCAAACGGTCCATGTCTTTTGAAGACATCAAGAACCCTAAGCCCCAGCCCTAAACCCTCAACCGCAGAGGCCCCGCGCCTGCGAAGGGCGGCTTCGCTCATGGCTGCTGGGGCCCTGCGCGTGCAGCGCGCCGTCCGCTTGGGCAGTTCAGGCGAGGCCCTTGGTTCAGGCTTTTGGGCTTTGAGTTTTGGGTGTAAGGTTGAGGGTTTAGGGTTTAGGGCTTAGGTTCAGGGTTCAGGGTTTGAGGTTTTGCGGTTTAGGGGGTTTCTCGTTTGGGGTATAAGGGTTTGAGCACGCATGGGATTTGATCCCTTAGAGGTTCCCGAACACCGCTGGTGGCGGGCTGGCAGCGGATTCAACGACTGGTGCACACGGAACTTCTTCTTCACTGCAGCAGCTTTTTTTGTTTTTACTCAGGGTTGTGGGTTTAGGGTTTAGGGTTTAGGGCTCCTTTTTTTGTTTGGGGGTGAGGGTGGGGGGGTTGGAATTCGTGGAAAAGCTAGCCGAACCTCGCCAAACCTGAACTAGAGCTAGACACAGCGGTGACTTGGACCAGGGGTCTTCAGGAGTGGGCTTTAAGGTTTAGGGTGGTTGCAGCTCCTGCAGGTAAGATTAGGGTTTAGGGGTTAGGCTTTACATCGTAGTGTCCACACAGATCCCCCATACCGACGCCCAAGGAGACCAGCCCCATTGCAATCACGCAGGGCCACGGGGAGCCGTGGATTTTTTCGGAAAAAGCTTTTGCAGGCTAAATGAGCGCTTAACCGCTTTGGGGTTTAGGGCTATACCCTAAACCCTCAATCCCTACTCCCTGCCCGATAAGCCGTCGACACCCATGTTGCTCTCGGAACATCACTGAACCCTAAACGCTGAACACTAATCCGCCCAGGCGGGCCAGCGGAAGCAGAGATGCTTGGTGAAGGCAGACGTTGGCGGCGCCCAGCTTCAGCCTGACATCTTGAAGACACTGAGCCTGCAAGATCAGAAAGGTTTACGGTTTAGGTTTGCAAGCACAGCAATTGACCATGACGATCATGATGATGATCATGATCATCATGATCATCATCATCATCATCATCATCATCATTGCCGTCTGGGTCGCCGTCGTCATCGACATGGTCATCGTCTTCGTCCTCATCGTGCTATGATTAGTTTACGCTTTTTCTTCATATCGTAGGATTATCATATTGTTGTTATACTTGCTATGTTTGTTGTTGCTTGCTGTTTTCTTCTTTTTTGTTGGGGGTGGCTGGGGCGGTGCTCGGGCTTTGGGCTCTAGGGTTTGTCGTCGTCCTTGCATTACTATTTCTTGGCATGCGCTCCGATAGATGGTTCGTTTGCTGAGTTACGCCGACCCTGTTCTGAGCGTAGCTACCCTAGATCCCGAAGACACGAAACCCTACGGGCTACCTTTAGAGAACTTGCCTGTCTATAGTTCCTTCATGAACTACATTGTGTTTTCCATTGTTTTTTCAAAGCCCAAGGGCAAATTAAAGACATTCTGTTTCATGGCTCCACTGGGATGAGTAAGACCTTATACCCTTTTTAGGGTTTAGGTGCCCTTAGAAGCCCGTTTAGACCAAAATGGACAGCCCTGTTCCTCCTCTGCCACGGTTTAGGTCTTAGGGTTTAGGGTTTAGGGTTTAGGATTTAGGGTTTAGAGTTTAGGGTTTAGGGTTTAGGGTTTAGGGTTTAGGTCTGACGCAAGTATATCTGCGGGTCTGTGGGACCATTGGGCATGCCTCGGATCATCTCGGATCTCGGCTGCTTGGGGGGGAGGAAGCATCGTTGGCCTCCTTGAAGGCACGGGTAGTAGGGTCGAGGGCCTTTAGGGTTTGGGGTTTTGGGTTTGTGGTTTGGGGTTTAGGGTTAGGGTCTTTTAGGGCTTCGGCTCGCAGCGCTGTGCCTCACACTGGATTCCTAGATCACAGCTCCAAGCAGCAAACTGTTACATGCCATATTCCGAAATCCGACAGCCTGTCCTTGAGCTTGAACTTGCCCCTGAAGTCCCTGAGCCCTGCACCCCAATCCGTTCTCAACCTTCAGCTCTCTCCCTAAACCCTGAATCCTAAGCCCGAAACCACCAACTTGGTAGCCCAGTGGTACCCTTTTCCCTTTTTTGGGGTTCAAGGTTCCCCTATCAAGCAACCAACCCAAAAAAGGGTGCCCTTCCTATTATATGGCTACTGGGCTACTAAGCCAAACCCTCCAGGACGGATGCCAAGACGCAGCCCAACAGTGCACGCTTCGATTTTCGATTCGATCAGCTTGCCCGCTTCGTGAAGAGCCTCGGATGTTCAACCCGTGGCGATGGGACGTTTAGGGTTTTGGGTTTTGGGTTTAGGGGTTAGGGTTTAGGGTTTAGGGTTTAGGGGTTCGGGTTTAGGGTTTAGGGTTTAGGGTTTAGGGTTTAGGGTTTAGGGTTTAGGGTTTAGGGTTTAGGGTTTAGGGTTTAGGGTTTAGGGTTTAGGGTTTAGGGTTTAGTTTTATTTTTTTTTTTTTTAAACGGTTTTGTGGAACATGCCCACAGATGAAGAGGCTACTATACATGGGAAACTCTACTTACAGGCTGAGTGTTTCGGGTTGTAGGGGGGGGGGTTCTGGTAGGACCTTTTGGGGTACTATAAACCTCTCGTAACCCACATGAAAACTTTGTTCCCTGAAAAGCTCAGCCAGTGAGAAGCTAAGGGGGCTTCGTGTTCGAGGATCCAGGGTTACAGGGCCTACACAGAAGATCCGAATGTAGATTTGTGAGCCCGAAGGCCGTTTAGGGATTGGAGTTCAGGGTTTAGGATTATATGGGGTTTGCGAAAATGGGGCACCCTCAATATAGACCCCCAGTGCAGGCACAAAACGCCACATAACCCCCCCCCCCCCCCGCCTAAACCCTAAACCCCAAACCCTAAGCCCCAAAGCGCAGGAAGGTCTTCATGCCTGTGGACTATCCTTCTTCGGTGGCCCAGAACTACGTCCCGTTCATGCAGTACACCGCTGCCCAGTTCCTGGGAAGATGTGAGGTGGGGTTTCACTTCGGGGTTTTCGAAATGAGGGGTACCTTTTTGGGGTCCTTATTCTAAGGGGATCCTACTATTAGGTGGTCTATTTTGGGGTCCCCTATTTTCGTAAACCCCCGCTTTGGTGAATGTATATAGGGTTGCCCACACTTGTGCGTCCTTTATGATTTTTTTTGGGAGGGGGGGGGCACTTGTACAACTACTTCCTAAGTTGAAAGGCTTTAGTCTTCAACAGGGTTCCAGTTCCAGATTGTCGAATTCGCTTACCTAAGAGAAAACCCCCTAAACCCTAAACCCTAAACCCTAAAACCCCTAAACCCCTAAACTCCAAACGTCCTTTGGGCAAGTTCTGTTCGGGGTTTCTAGAAAGGGTTTCGAGGGCCTTATATATGGTTAGCAGCATGGAGTAGTGCTTGTCGGCCTTCAGGATTTACAGGGTTGCATGGGGCGTATAGGACTTTACAGCAGAACAATCAAGCGGGTGTAGCTATGGGCTTAGGGGGCCTTAGGGGCTTAGCGGTTTGGGATCACGGAGTTTAAGGGTTTGACAGACTACCGTACGAAGTCCGTAGTCCCCAATAAAGACTAGTGAGCCTTAGTAGCTGGCCCAGCTACTAAGGCTCGCTGTTGCGGCTTAGGATGGGGCTTAGGGTTGAGGGTCCAGGTCTTTAGGGTTTAGGGCTTGGGGTTTAGGGTTTAGGGTTTAGGTTCCAGGGCTTTAGGGTTCAGGGATTCAGGGCTTCAGGGCTTTATGGCTTCAGGTTTCGGAGCTTTTGGCCGAGGATCTTCTTCAGCCACATGTCCCGGGTCCTTGCCACGCAGGCGGTCGCATGTGCAAGATGCCCCAAAAGAACGCAGCTATTCAACGTACGTCGTGGGCATACCCTTTAACGAACTCGAACTTCGGCACGCCACATGCTCCAGAAGGGTTTGGGTTCTTGCCAGTGTTTGGGGGGGTGGTGGGGCGGGGAGGGTAGGATTGGTGCTTCCACTTTGGGCATCTGTGTGTGTACATGTATATATATATATATATATTTATTTATTTATTTATTTACATAGGTTTGCACGTTTTTGGGAGGCTCGTGTTTAGCCAGGGCATACGGGTTGCACACCGAAACATGGCCCGAAACCTACCCCGAAACATACCTGTGAAACATACCCCCGAAATTGCATCTAAGGTAGCTCATGATGCCGCGAAACATACCCGGAAACATACCCCCGAAACATACCCTGATCCCAACAGATGTCGCCCGTCCCCCCCCCTCATAATTATCGAGCAACCCCATATACATGTTTCCTTTTTGTTTCTTTCTGGGGGAGGGGTCGAAGTGTTGATTTGGGTTTTGGAGCCGTAGTTTCCATTCTGCACAAGGCTTCTGAGCACGAACCCTAACTCTGAAGTGTAGAGTTTAGGGCTGACGGGGGTTGACGGACCTTAGAGCTTCTAGTTTCAAGGGCTTAGGGCCTAGGGCCGAGGGCTTAGGGCTTAGGGCTTAGGGCTCAGGGCTTAGGGCTCAGGGCTCAGGGCTTAGGGCTCAGGGCTCAGGGCTTAGTGCTTCGGCCACAGGGCTTGGGGCTTATGGTCTAGGGCTTACCTTAGCCAAGAAACCCCTAAAATCTCTTCGATGTCAGGCGATGCTCCTTGCCGTGGGCGTGGGCGGTCGCGAAATGGTGCCGTGCTGTTTGCTCTTTAAGCCATGGAAGTCCCAATGAAAGTGCCCTCAAACCCCAAACCCCAAACCCCAAACCCCAGCATTGACTTCAAGTCCGTGTCAACCCCAAACCCCAAACCCCTAACCCCTAACCCCTAACCCCTAAACCCTAAACCCTAAACCCCCCCACCCCTCTCTTTGCTCCCCAAGGTGCCCATGGCAGCCGTCACGGCCTGGGTGATGAAGGACGGCTTCGGCCACCTCCTGGCAATCGCCACTTGGAACCCGAACTCCTATTAGCCCAGTTAGGGTTTAGGGTTTAGGGTTTCGGGTTTCGGGTTTCGGGTTGAAGGTTTAGTGTTTAGGGTTTGGGGTTTAGGGTTGAGGGTTGAGGGTTTTAGGGTTTAGGGTTGAGGGCTGAGGGTTGCGGGTTGAGGGTTGAGGGTTTAGGGTTTAGGGTTCAGGGTAAGGGTTTCG
Source organism: Symbiodinium natans (assembly GCA_905221605.1). NCBI lineage: Eukaryota > Dinophyceae > Suessiales > Symbiodiniaceae > Symbiodinium > Symbiodinium natans. Next base: position 887,151 of record CAJNDS010002646.1, read on the forward strand.
GGTTTAAGGGTACTTGGCGGGTCAACCCTGAACCCCTAAACCCCCCGAAACCCCTAAACCCTAGAAGCAACAAGGCCCTAATCACTTGGCAACCCAGTTGTACCCTTTTCCATTTGTTGGGTTCCGGTTCCAGAGTTCCATTTTCAAGAACTTTAGGGTTTAGGGTTTAGGGTTTAGGGTTAAAGGGTGCCCTTATGGTAAGATGGTTGCTGGGCTACCAAGAACTTCAGGAGTCGAGGAAGAGGCGATCTCCCCCCAAAACGAGCTGTAGCCTTACTTCCCTACCAGGCTATAAGACACAATGAAATTATACCCTGAACTCTAACCCCTAAAACCTATACTAGAATATGATGTGTATATATCGCTCTTGTTCTGAAGTAGCCGCTCTACAGGGTAGGCAGCTATTTCAGGAGGTGCACACTGAGCAGTTTGGGTTTAGGACTTTGTTTTGTGCCAGCAAGGAGGGCTTGAGAGATGGAGATCATCAAAGCTGCTTGGGTTTAGGGCTTAGGGTTTAGCGTTTAGGGTTTAGGGTTTAGGGTTTAGGGTAGTTACATGGTTTGCCCTAAACAGTAAGTGCATTGAAAGGTTCAGGAAAGAATGAGGCAAGGTACTGGTTGTCAACATTCCTGGTGCGACTATCGTGGTTGTACTTGTGATGGTCGTGTGATGAGAGGGCAGCTCTAGGCTAGATTAGGGCTTAGGGTTTAGGGTTTAGGGTTTAGGGTAGACAGATACTGCAAGTTCTCAGTTGATCTGGAACGTCGCCGTGCCGATGACGTGCGTATGCTGCTGTAGCTCACGCTAGCCCATCCTTGCTTGAAGTTTCAAGATGCAGCCGAGCTGGCTGATTTTACAACCCTCAATAGTTTGGCCCTAAACCCCAAAACCCTCAACCCCAAATCCTAAACCCCAAACATGTGAAGTAGCTTCCCTCGCATTATGGGGCCAACGCCCGTTCGCCGAGGTTGTGTCCACATGGATCAACCAGAGGTACCTCAGCTGATGCGTCGAACTTGTGCAGGGGACATGCATGTGATTGATCGCCCTTGTTGGCTAACTATACTTACTGAGCCAATCTAGGATGCCCAGTAGTACCCTTATTCCCTTTGGGGGTTCAGGTTCTGCATGATGAGTTACCCTACTTATAGCCCTACTTATAATTGCCCTCAAGTAACCCTAAACCAGTTAAACTATAGTTACCCGACCTGTAGCCCTACCCATAGTTTCCCACAAGTAAACCCTAAACCCCAAAACCCAAAACCCTCCCCCTAAACCTTAAACCTCGAAGCCGGAACCCCCAAACCCCTGAACCCTGGACCCCTAAACCCTATTCCATCGAACCCTGAACCCTTAACCCTTAGCCCCAAACCCTAGACCCTAAACCCTAAAACCTAGCCCTAAACCCTAAACCCCAAACCTGTCTCTTCCCAAGGTTCGACTCCGACCCGAAGCGCTTTCGCTTCCAGGCCGCAGCACTGGCGAAGTTCGCCGACGCGGCGCCCTGACTACTGTGGGTTTAGGTTTTAGGGTTTAGGGTTTAGGGTTTGGGGTTTAGGATTTAGGGTTTAGGGTTTGCACTTGTGTGTTCCTTGTGGGTTTAATGCTCCCCCCCCCCAACACTTCGAAGAACTACCTTGCTTGTCCCTTCTAGTTTACATTTTTGGGACCCTGAAACCTTTGCCCGCAACCCTTGGAAACCACAGTGGGCCCCCTAGATTAGGGCTTAGGGTGCAGGGTTCGTGGTTTAGGGTTTAGGATTGAGGGTAACCCTACACCCTAAACCCTAAGCCCTAAGCCCTAAACCCTAAACCCTTGGGGAGACCCATGGGCTGAGAGGTGTCCATCCTCACGCTTCAGTGGCCTCAGTACTTCGTGGCGTTGCACCTCGGCCGCTTCTTAAGGGGTTTTGCGGCCCAAAGTGCCCTAAGGGTTTAGGGTTTGGGATTTAGGGTTTAGGGTTAGGGTTTAGGGAACCCTCCTCCTGATCCTTTAAACCCTGAAGCCCCGCGAAATCCCGAAAGCCCCAGAGCCTGTACTCCAAAGCCCTAAGCCGAAATGACCCTAAACCTTAAAGCCGAAACCCTAAACCCCCTCAACCCCTAAACCCCCTAAACCCACTCAACCCTAAACCCCCTAAACCCTAAACCCCCTAAACCCCCTAAACCCCTAAACCTCCTAAACCCCCTAAACCCCCTAAACCCCCTAAACCCCCTAAACCCTAAGCCCTAAACCCGAATCAAGAGCACTGCCAGGTCTGCGCTGGGAGGAGCCTTCAGCAGGCTGAGCATCAGCACCGCTGGCAGCTCCCGGGCGAAGGCGCCCTCTTCTTTGGGGGACGTGCCCTGAACCCTAAACCTTTAGGCTTCTTTGCTATAGTATAGTATCCTAATAAATAAATAAATAAATAAATAAATAAATATATATATATATGTATATACATGTATAAACCCCTAAACTTTTTTAAAAACTTTTTTGTGATATAGAATCCTACTATATATGTACATACATACATGGTTAAACCTTTTAGAGGGCTGGGGTTTTCAGCCCCCCCCCCCCCCCCCCAGTTTTGGTGGCTGGTGAGTGTCTTTGGGCTTTGGGCTCGGTGGCTTCGGTTTAAGGTTGGTGCGGAGGGGGTTAGGGTTTAGGGTTTAGGGTTAGGGTTTAGGATTTAGGGCTTAGGGCCTAGGGATAACGGCTTAGGGCTTGAGGGCTTGAGGGCTTAGGTTTGCTGGATTGTGCGGGTTGTGGTTTATCAGGACTAGCATTATAGTATCCCGGGCACCCGAAACTGGTAAACCTCGAGCAATCCCCAAAAGTATCATTATGCACTGGGATCTTGCGACGAACACATGGGCGTTTGGGATTTGGGGAGGGGGGGGGGGGTTGTGTGCAAAGGCCAAGCTTGCGCAGTTTCAGTTTAATTCCTTAAACCCTAAGCCCTAAACCCCAACCCTGAACGCCAAACCCTAAACTCCATGTGCTCTACTGGGTTGACCCAAACCCTAACAACCGCAAACCCTAACACACAATTGGCGTCCTTTTTTGATTTAGGACCGTGCATATGAGATTTGGTCGAGAGTGGGAAGGTTTCAGTTCGAATTGTCCCAGTCCTTAACAAACCCAAACACCCAAAAACCCAAAGCCGAAGTCTAATCATGCCCGAAAGAGCGCTGGGGTAATACCTAGGGATCAAAGGTTCTTCTAAACCCTAAGCCCTACATTCCGTCACTCTAACAGCACGCCGGAATTCGCAACCTAGACCCTGGGCAGTTGCTAAAACCCTATATTCCCGAAGTCCTGACTTGCTTCTACCTTGACACCCAGCTTTCGGGAGTTGAAGTTGTTTTGGTGGTTAGGGATTAGAGAACCCCAAAGCCTAAACCCCAAACAGCACTGGGGAGCACGTCGCTTTGAAAAGGTCTACGAGAGCTTTGCCCGCATGGGCAACCTTGGCGACATCATGAGGCACCACTGGGTTTAGGGTTCAGAGGTTGAGCGTCGAGACATCATGTGAAGGGACTACAGGAGGGACCCTTGTCAGGGACCTTAGGGGTAAGATATATATATGTATATCTACATATATATGTATACATACATACATATATATATATATAGGGGTGATACAGGGAATATGATTGAGGGTCACTTCTAGGGCTCTGGGGGTCCCTAGTTTTTTACCACTTAATCATAGCCATGCGTTATGTCACAGTTTGGAAAACAGCATTGACGCTGACGGACACAGAACCTGCGCCGGCTTCCCCGGGCGCCCCCTTTTTCAAAAATCTCCGCAGCCCTAAACCTTCCAGAGCCTGCATGTAGTACGCTAGCATCTCCAAGGTACCCTGTGTACCCTATGGCCCTATGCCCCATAATATTGGGTGGGTTTAGGGTTTAGGGTTTAGGGTTTAGGGTTTCGGGTTTCGGGTTTCGGGTTTAGGGTTTAGGGTGACTCAACTCTAAACCCTAAACCCTAAACCCCATACCCCAACAGACCCCTGAAGCCGTGCCAGGTGTAGTGGAGCCCAGTCAACAGCCGCGCAGCTCCTGGGGCCCCTTGCTTGAAGGTTTTGGTTTAGGGTTTAGGGTTTGGGGTTTAGGGTTTTGGGTTTTTGGGTTTAGGGTTTAGGGTTCAGGGTTTAGGGTTTAGGGTTTAGGGTTCAGGGTTTAGGGTTTAGGGTTTAGGGTTTAGGGTTTAGGGTTTGGGATTTACGGTTGGGGTTTGGGGGTTTGTGGGTTTGAGGCTTTAGGGTTTGAGGCTTTAGGGTTTGGGGTTTTAGGGTTGAGGCTTTTGTGCTTTAGGGTTTGGGTTTGAGGCTTTAGGGTTTTGGGTTTGAGGCTTTCGGTTTTGGTTGGGGGTTTTCAGGGGCTCAGGGTTGAGGGTTCGGGTTTTGGAGGTTCCGGCCTTATCCCAATCCTGGATCTGAGGTTCTGCAAAGGAGTTTAGGGCCTTGGTGCATGGCCCGGCGTCAGTGTTTTTCTAACCACCATGCACATCTTCAACCCGAGAAACATGTAGGGCTCGCAGGGGTCTGCTGGGACCGAGAAGGGCAATCTGGGGGTTTACGAAAATAGGGGACCCGCAACATAGACCCCCAAATCGGCTTGAAAATCTCAAGCCCCCAAACCCCGAAACCACCTGAACGCCTAAAACACTCCAATCCCGAAACCTTGAGCCCCAAACCCTAAACCCTAAACCCTAAACCCTAAACCCCAAACCCCAAACCCCAAACCGCAGCCCACGGAGGACCGGGCTTGGCGCCTGCCTTGGGCAACTGCTCGGTTCGGAGCTGTGGCTTCTGCTGCGGCTGGGCTTAGGATTTAGGGTTTAGGGTTTAGGGTTTAGGGTTTAGGGTTTAGGGTTTAGGGTTTAGGGTTTAGTCTTTTAAGGTTTAGGGTTTACGGTTTAGGCTTTAGGGTTTAGGGTTTAAGGCTTTGACAGGAGTTAGGGGCTTCTTAACTTGGGGGTTCAGGATTTCACCTTCCCAAGGTTGTAAGCGCAGGCCTTAGTGGCGGAGGGTTTGGGGGTTAGGTGTTTAGGCGGCGTGTAGTGTTGACAATTTGCGGTTTAGGGCGTTGGTAGCATGTCCAGAGTTTCGTGCCAAGCGTTTGGGTTTTGGTTTGGGATGTTCCCCCTAAGACAGATTTAATTAATAGGGATGATAGTACCCCCTATTCTCGTCCCAATTAAGGACTGTTAGTATAGGGGGGAACATCGTGGTTGTGAACCCCGGACCCGGCCGAGCGATGAAGCCACTTGGCATGGAAGCTCCTTCGGAAGGCATGCTTAGCATTGGGAGGTGCTTCAAGAACTCAACCTGCACCCTGGGCCACTATAAACCCTAAAACCAGGGTTTCGGGTTTAGGGTTTAGGGTTAGGGTTTAGGGTTTAGCCCACGCACTTTTGAGTCTTGAGTCGTACCCATGAACCTTCAGCTACATGTCAAGAAGGTGTGGCAGCGCACTTCTGTCGCTAGCTTCCATGCCGCTTGGACCGTCAGAAGCCTACAAGCCTAAACCCTAAACCCTAAAGCCCTAGTGTCCTAAAACCCCCAACCGACGAGATTCATGTGGGGCTGTTCTCCTGGGAGCCCAGCGGTACCCCTTCTACTAGCTTTTATTCGTCTTCAGGGCTTAGGATACCCTAAGCCCTGAACCCCAGTCCCTAAACCTAAACCCTAACCCCAAACAACAAAGGGACCTTTGGTCTCCGCAGGGCAGGCCCTTGTTCCCCATCTTGGGCTTAATCCTGAACCCTAAACCGTTGCATGTAGGAATATGTTTCAGAGGGGTAATGGGCCAACCTAGTAAGATTTCTTAAACATGTGATCCCAAAAAAGCTTCACGGGTCCTAGGAACTAGAAGCTAGGAGCCAGAGTAGGCCCTTGTTCCCTGTTTTTAGGGCTTAGGTTCCCTCATAAGCTCCTTTAACCCAGAAAGGACACCCTTTGTATTCCTAGGTCCTTAGGTTACTCTTGGGTCTAGAAAAAGTATTGGCCCGAAAACAACCCCAAACCAACAGTCTCTCACCGAGAGTAGCCAAGAACTGGAACAAACGAGGTACATCTACCCACAATTTGAGATGCTTATTCCCTCTCTATTGGTACAAAGGTTACTTTGCAGGAATATTCCGTAGGTTGCAGTAGGGATCCCAACAGAATGTTACTTTGTTTACGGGATTTCGGATTCTCCGGGGTACATTGCTTGGAGTTTGGTGTGTGGCCCTGGATCCTGAACCAAGCGTGTCCTCAACGTAAGAACCGCAAGGTTCAGGATATGTTGTAGATGTTCCCTTATTATGGGTGTAAGGGGATCATATTTAGGAATATGATTTTCAGAGGGTTTCAGCGGCCATCCTAGCTGAGGCTTCCCCTTAACCCTAAACCCTAAACCCTAAACCCCTGCATGGCTGGGATCTAAGTAGGGAACCTGTGTGCATCAGGTTCTTGAGCTTTTGGGGGACTCAGAGCCTGAAAAAGGGGGCAAAGGGCTTTGGGCCCAAGGCCGAATGGGGGCTGAGGGTTTCGGCTTCAAGGCTGAAGGGGATCTCGTCACAGGGGTTTAGGGTTTAGGGCTGAAGGGGATCTAGGGACTAAACCCTAAACCCTAAACCCTAAACCCTAAACCCTAAACCCTAAACCCTAACCCTAAACCCTAAACCCTAAACCCTAAACCCTAAACCCTAATCAGTAACGGCCTCCTTACGACTTAGGGTTTGACCCCTTGCAGGTCTTGCTGCTACAAGGCCACATGTTTCGTTCAGCTGGCCTCCCTGAGCCCCGACGGCACCAGAATGGCAAGGCTTCGAGGGTTTGGGGTTTAGGGTTTAAGGTTTAGGGTTTAGGGTTTAGGGTTTAGGGTTTAGGGCTTTAAGGTGTGAAAGGAGGGACCTGGAAGGGACCTATATAACCCCTAGATATACCTTATATATATATGTATATGTATATGTATATATATTTCTATATACCTAAGTAGCAACCAAATAACCCCTAAATACCCCCTAAGGTCCCCTAAAGGGTCCCTCCGTTTAGTCCCTTGATTTTGAACCCTAAGCCCTTCTGAGCCCTGAACACTAAACCCTAAACCCCAAACCCTAAACCCTAAACCCTAATGCCCCCCCCCCCCCCCCCCCCCCCCCCCCCCCGAGGGGATTCATGTTTTTTTTTTTCGTTTGGTTTTAGGCTGTCTGTGGCTTCGGCCCCAGGATTCCGTGGGCATTGCGCTACTTTGAGGGTCTTGGGTATATAGCACCTCTATATATGTTTATATACATATATACATATGTACATATATACATATATATATATACACATATATATATATATACATATCTACATATATACATATATACATATATACATATATACATATATACATGTATACATATACACATATACACATATATACATATATACATATATACATATATACATATATACATATATACATATATACATATATACATATATACAGATATACATATATATGTATATATGTATATGTATGTATGTGTGGGGGGGGGGGGGTCATGCTGTAGAGCTTGGGATTTATAGGGCTTCAGGTGCTTTGGTAGGGGCATCAGCGCGGCAAGATGCAGCACAGTACCCAGAAGTCGTTATACCGAGAAGCGCCTCTCCTTTCGTGGACCCGAAGCCCTAGATACACCCTAAACCCTACTCCTACGAGTTCCCTGAATCTCGAAAACCCTGAAACGCCAGAGCCCCAAAGCTAAGCTGCGAGTCCTCGGAGTCTCGATTACTTGAACACCCCCCCCCCCCCCCCCCACCCCTCCCAAATGATATAGGATAGCATCATCAGCTACTACCAGAGTTACCAGACTAAACGCTAAATCCCAACCCTGACCATTCCCCACCACCGAACCCCCCCCCAGCGACCCCTGACCACCCCCCCGCCCGTTAAACCCTAAGCCCTATGTATATGCACAAAACTACCCATGGACCTCCAACTAGAGTTGATGGGTACTTGAGAGTAGGGGTATAAGTACCCTGAATAAGGTTATATCCTATAGTTACCCTACATATAACTACCCTAAACGCCAAAGCCTAAACCTTAAGCCCATGAACCTCCCAGTAGGGAAAAACGCCCAAGGAATCAGCAGCGTGCCGAACTCATTTTCGAGCCGGTCGTGCGCAAGATCTGCGCCCTCCAGCGGCAAGGTGCCCGGTTAAGGCTTGCGGTTCAAGGGTTTAGGGTTTAGGGTTTAAGGTTAATGAAGACTGCGTGATCAAGATAACGATTGTCAGTCTAAATCAATCAAACTTTTACGACCTGTCAAAACACGGCTCTCTTCCAAAGTCACTCCCTTCCAGCCTGAATCACTGAAAGCTCAGCAACAGACGATATAACCAACATTGGGAACTCAATCAAATGGATGAAGCAGCGTGTAAATCAGATCATAAAGTGTTATTGCTCCGAAAAACCGAGTCATATGTAACAATCATTCATCTGTTCAAGCGCTTGCAATATTATCATGGCCATGCAATACTTCCAAGAATGATACCAACGAACAAAACAATACTAGCATTAACGAATCATACCTGGATAGCATTCAATATTTGGCACTTGTGTAAAACATATTTGGTCGTTGTCTTCGATGCGATATGATTTCTTTTCGCTGGGCATAGCAATTCCTAAATCCTAAGCCCGAAGAATCCCCAAACCTGGCACTCCCGGCGGAATTCGGGACATTCGCACATCGAGCAAAACCCTACAACTTAGATCCTAAACCCTAAGCCCCAAAAGAGGATTAGGAATCGTTTTGCCAAGACCCTAAACCATACAACCCTATAACCCTAAACCCCTAAACCCCAGACCCGAAACCTTGTAAAACTATGACCTTAGGCCCCTGAATCCAGACCCTAAACCTTACAACCCTATCACATTCAACATCTCAACCCCAGACCCAAAACCGTACAACCCGCCTATAACCCCAAACCAAAACCCACCCCTAAACCCCTAAACCCCTAAACCCCTGAACCCCTGAACCCCTAAACCCCTAAACCCCTAAACCCCTAAACCCCTAAACCCCTAAACCCCTAAACCCCTAAACCCCTAAACCCCTAAACCCCTAAACCTCTAAACCCCGAACCCCAAACCCCAAACCCTACAGCCCGTTTACCGTAACCCCCTATACAACCCTAGCAACCCGAACCCCCCCCCCCCCCCCCCAAAAGCTGTGACTTGTGAACTCCCTTATTGTGCTGAAGAGGACGATATTTAGGCTTTTTTTCAGAGGGCTTTAAGGGACATCCTAGCTACAACTCTAAAGCCCTAAACCCTAAACCCTAAACCCTCATTACCTAAACCCCTAAACCCTCGTTACCTAAACCCTAAACCCTAAACCCTAAGCCCTAAACCCCTAAACTCTAAATCCTAAACCCTAACCCAAAGGCTGTGACTTGTGAACATGGCAGCTGGCAGGCCTCGAGCCCCTTTCCCAGCAGCTTTCTGTGCCCGCGCCCCACTTTTATAGGGGGGTTCAGGGTTTCGGGTTTAGGGTTTAGGGTTTAGGGCTTGGGGCGTGGGGGGATGTTTAGGGTTTTCAGGGCTTTAGGCTTCTTTCGGGGTGTTTTTGGGCTTTTCAGGTTTTATTCTGATTATTCTTTTTTTTTTTTTTTTGGGGGGGGGGGGGGGGGGGGGGGGGGGGGTTGTTGTCAGGGCTTCAGGGCTTTCAGGGGGTGTTTTTGGGACTTTCGGGTGGCACAGTGGTGCCCTTTTGCCCATTTTTTGGGGGGGGGGGGGGGGGGGGCGGGGGGGGGGCGGGGGGGGGGTTTAGGTCCCCTAAAATAGACTGCGTGTAAACAGGTTACGTGAATAATTACTGCATTGGGCATTGAAAGGTTGCAGAGCCCTTAAGGGAGAGGGGTTCAAGGGGGGCATGTAACCCAAGGTTCCCTAATAATTGCTCCCCACTACTCCCTTAGGTTTCCCAAGGCTCCCTAAGCCATAAGCTTTCTAGGTGCCTACAAAAAAGGGGTCCTATCTTCAGGGCCCCATTGTGTACCATAAAGGCGCTAGTGAATCCTTATATAGGTCTTGGATGTGGGCAGAAGTAGGGTGCATTCGGAGGGAAAGTATCGTTTGGGGTTTAGGGTTTCCTATATAATTTAGCTGAAGTTCTACCTAAAACCGTTTAGGAAGACCTGACTTTCTGGGTACTTAAGAAAGCCGACATGCATAGCTTTAGTCATGAACCTTCAGGTGCACCTAGGGGATCCAGATCCGTGCTTGCACGGGGGTTTTGGGTTTTGGTTTAGGGTTTAGGGTTCAGGGTTCAGGGTTTAGGGTTTAGGGTTTTAGGGTTTAGGGTTTAGGGTTTAGGGTTTAGGGTTTAGGGTTTAGGGTTCTACAGACTACTTATGGTTCAGGCCTGAGGACGTTGTAACAAACAAGCACCATTCTCAGCACCACCAAACAATCTCATGGTTTAGGGTGTTGGGGCCTACAAGTTTAGGGGTTTAGCATATTAGGGTGTTACGTTCCGGTATCGCACTGGCCTGCTAACTGCAAGCTAAACCCTAAACCTAAACCCAACCCCAAGCCCTCAACCCTAAACCCCAAAACCCTCAACACTAAACCCACAGCCCTAAGCCCTAAGCCCTAAAGCCCAAACCAAAGTACCCCCAGCCCAAGGCCGACGGTGGAGGAGATTCGAGACCGCGAGGTCAACGGTTTTTGGGTTGAGGGATTAGGGCTTAGGGTTATAGGGTTTAGGGTTTAGGGTTTAGGGTTTAGGGTTTAGGGTTTAGGGTTTAGGGTTTAGGGTTTAGGGTTTAGGGTTTAGGGTGGAAGGCGTTCCAGGGTTTAGGGTACCTAAACATGGTGTTTGACTTGGAGCTCAGTGTCGTTTGAACCCGAAAGCTCCTTCTTTGGGGATGTCCGTCCTGGCCTGTCCAGGACACCCTCCTCAAACAGGCCAGCTCCACCCATCTCATGCACATCAGACAGATGATGGGGCACAACCGGCGGCCAGGCGAAACATGGCCGGAATGGAACGCACGCACACTCAGGAGTTGCAAGAGTGGCACTGCGCATCCACGGCATCCAACGCTGGTCCACCCTCGTGCTACAAAGAATTTGGACGCTGGATGGGTACAGAGGGGAGAACGCCACCACCGCCATGGCACAGTGGAACAGTGTAGCCTGGTGGAGGCAGGAACAAAGCAAAAAGGAAGGGGCGCGCCACCCCAGGCGATTCAATCCCAACCCTGACCAAGAAAGACACCTCGTTCAGGGTGTAGGGCTTGGGAATGTCTAGAGTCTAGATCAAGAGTCTCAGTATGCATGCCGCCTAATTATGGGTTCTGTATCAGATTTGGGTTCTGCTTGGGCCTCTCTTATTCGGTAATGAGACACAGCAAGGCTGCAATTTGAATGCAGTCGGCACTTTGGGGCGTATAGTGTTTGGTGCACAAGAAATCTCTTGTGCTACGTGACATTCTCTTCATTGGTCCAGAAATTACAGAGCATTCTGGACACGTTTATTTTGCACTCGCTCAAGTCTTCGATCCCCGTGGAGATTTTGTCATCCAGTCAAAATTTGTCTACTGTGTACGCTGCCTCTTGGCGCGAGTCTTTCCCTTCATCCATTTCTGGGCCCGGGGCGGGTGGGGAGGGGGAGGGTGGGGGGGGTGGGGTGGGGTGCGTTGGTGGGGGGGGGGGTGGAAGTCTTGTTTCCATTTGCCGGCTGTGTCCTACGGCTTCGTTTTGTATGCAACGTGCTGCATGACCTGGACTGCGTGCTGCATGGGGAGGGAGCGTGCTGCATGCGTGAGTTGCTGCGAGTGCGTGCCTGCATGCCGGGGGATCCGGGAGTGCACGGAAAGGGTTCTGCATGAACCTCCGGGTGCCACATGGCGCGTCCCAGCGCCGCCACGTGGCGGCTCCACGCGTCCCCGCGCCGCCACGTGGCGGAGTGTGATCGTCCATGTGGAACGCATTATACAGAACGCACGGGCCGGGGCGGTTTTAATTCCGTGACGAGGAGGCATTAGAAGGAGGGTTTCGGCAGGAAAGAGTTCTGCATGAGCGTTCCCGCGCCGCCACGTGGCGGCAGCGCGTCGTCCCAAGCAGCACGGTGGTGGCCATGCAGCACGCACGCACAGCAACTCACGCATGCAGCACGCTCCCTCCCCATGCAGCACGCAGTCCAGGTCATGCAGCACGTTGCATACAAAACGAAGCCGCAGGACACAGCCGGCAAATGGAAACAAGACTTCCCCCCCCCCCCTCCCCAAACGCCCCCCCACCCCACGCCCGCACCTTCCCCCCCCCACCCGCCCCAACCCACCCCTGCCCGCCACAGCCCCTTCCATCCCCACCCCAGGTATGGAAAACATAAGCACAATCCTGCCGAAGAATTTGGCAGAAGTAATCGGGGAGCGCATCGATGGAAAGCATGGCCGGCCGGAAAGCATGGCCGGCCGCGATGTGCTATGCTGCAAAGACTCTAATGAACCAGAGACGATTCTTGACACACAGCGCCTGATTACATGTCCTCAGGCTGCCCATGTGCCTTTTTCAGTGACTGCACTATGAGAAGGGTGAATTCGGCAGCAGTGCAGAGACCCCATCTCATCTCAAATGCTGCAAATGATGGATTTGCAGCCGACAAAAGACCAGTCATGCAGAACGTTATTTGGAAGCAGCACGCACATTTAGGTAGCATGCATAGCGAAACCCTTGACTAGAGAGGTAATTAGATCCTGAAAAGCCCTTCAAAATCTAACGCATGAACCGCGTAAAAGCCCTTGAGCCCCACATCCCTACACCCCAGACCCCTCCCCTAAACACCGGATTGGACTTCAACCCCTTCTCTTCCTTATACCTCGGAGGGCTTGGGGTTCAGGGTTCAGGATTCAGGATTCAGAGTTCAGGATTCAGGGTTCCGGGTTTAGGGTTTAGAGTTTAGGGATTAGGAGACAAGGACATGTGCCTTGATTTTCAACCCAAAGCCCCCGTCCCAAAACCCCCCTTCAGGCTACTGTAGACGAACCATGCAAAAATAGAAGGTATTCTTCCCTATGAAGGGCAATCTAAGGATTGTTTTTTTTCCCTAGTTCTAGGGAGTTCTTAAGCCACTAGTCTACCTGGGCTCGGTTTGGGGGGGGGGGGGGGGGGATGCACTTTATCTGGGGGTGTGGGTTTTAGGGTTTAGGGTTTACGGTTTAGGGTTTAGAGCTTAGAGCTTCGGTTTTAGGGTCTAACGCGCTGTTTCTTAGTATGTATGGGGGAGATACACGGCACTCAAATCCATAATTCCCTGTGAAGAGCTAGTAATTAAGTATCTCCAGTCAAAACCCACACGTCAAGCCCCAAACCCTAAGCCGTCAAACCGAACTAAGCCAAAAATCCGAATGAACCCCCTACGTAGACCAGCCAGTCGAACCTTGCAGAAGGCTGATGTACCTTAATTCGTGGTATGTTCCCCTTTATTGAAGAGTCTTGAAGAGTATCGGTTAAACTCGACCACCTGTGGCTCTAACCCCTCAAAGCCTACTTCAACCCTACAACCATAACCCCCTTAATTCGCGGTATGTTCCCCTTTATTGACGAGTATCGGTTAAACTCTACCACCTGTGGCTCTAACCCCTCAAAGCCTACTTCAACCCTACTTCCATAAACCCGAAACCCTTTTAAGCCCATACCCTGTAAGCCCTAAGCTCCGAACCCGAAACTCTAAACCCCAAACTTACCCGTAAACCCTATAGCCCTAACCCCCAAACCCAAACCCCAAACCCCAAACCCCACGTGTAATTATCCATGAACCTCCAAGTACTACGCCCGAGAGGTCTTCGTCCTTCCATTCAAATCGCGACTTCCCGGGCACCTGGAGGCCAGATGAGCCCGAGCTTTGAGTAGACTCCCCACCCGCCTGCCCTCCAACTACCCTCTCCTGTAGGGTTTAGGGTTTAGGGTTTAGGGTTGAGGGTTTAGGGCCTTAGGGTTGCGGACCTGTGTCATACAGAGATCTCGATCGTGGAGTTGTACATTGTGGTGAAACCCGAAACCCTAATAAACCGGTGAGTCCCCAGAGTCCAGACTTCGACGAAGACATTGACCACGGCACCCCCAAACACAAACAATCCCCGAATCCCTAAGCCTTTCTTGGAGGTTCATGGGTAGTTATAAGCTGGGTTGTAGGTAAGGTAGATATAGTCATCATCGGTTATAACCTTATCTAAGGTGCTTATAAACCTACTTATAACTACTCATGACCCTTCAAGAAAACCAGTACCTATATTGGCCCCTAGCGCAGCACTTTTACAGTGTAGTAGATTGGGATGTTCCCCTTCTACAAAGAGTCCTTGGCCCTATTAAGGACTGCTAGTATAGAGGGGAACATCCCAAGTAGCAGACTATAGCCCCCTATAGCTAATCCCATAAAGGAAGTACATTGGAGCCTTGAGGTAGAGGTCTTAGGCAGAGGCATCTTATGGAAGCCACCTGTAAGCCTGCCAGCCTTAAACCCTAAGCCGACCCTAAACCCTAAACCCTAAACCCTAAACCCTAAACCCTAAACCCTAAACCCTAAACCCTAAACCCTAAACCCTAAACCCTAAACCCTAAACCCTAAACCCTAAACCCTAAACCCTAAACCCTAAACCCTAAACCCTAAACCCTAAACCCTAAACCCTAAACCCTAAACCCTAAACCCTAAACCCTAAACCCTAAACCCTAAACCCTAAACCCTAAACCCTAAACCCTAAACCCTAAACCCTAAACCCTAACCCTAAACCCTAAACCCTAAACCCTAAACCCTTCCAGCCCTAAGCCCCTACATCCCTACGCCCTGAACATCGGCTCCTTCGATTCACGGCCTTTGAAATTCCGGGGTCGCTCGGAGGTCAACCCCCAAACCCTAAACCCTAAACCCTAAACCCTAAACCCTAAACCCTCCTTCAGAAAGGGCCCTGGACTTCTGGGGGTCGCTCCGGAGGTCAACCCCACGCTCACCACCGCCCACACGCTGCTCACGGACACCACCGAGCTGCGCCAGGGGAGGTACTGCCTGGGGGTCGGAGACCCGGGCCTGAGAAGGGCGTGTGTGTGTCTATAATATATGTATATATGTATATATATATATATATATGTACATGTATTTATTTTTATCGTTGTTATTATTGTTATTGTTATTGTTATTATTGTTCTTCTTCTTCTGATGTTTATATTGTTGTTATGATTATGAATATGATTATGATTATGATTGTTACTTGTTTATTTTTTATGTTTTGTTTGTTTTTCGGGAGTGGGTTGGTTAAGGTTCAAGTCTACGAATCTTCTCATTACTGCTCTTTTGTTCGGCTGCTGTGAAGAAACTTGAATTAAGTGGGTTTGGGGTGGGTTTAGGGTGTAGTGCTTGAAGGTTTAGGGCCTTACAGTATATGAATTGCCGCCGAGTACCACAATTGGCTAACTTCAACCCTATAAACCCCAAACCCTGTAAATCCTTTACCATATAAGCCCTACAATCCGAAAGCCAAGACCCGATAAACCCTAAACCCTGTAAGCTTTACTTCTCATCCTCTAGACGGTAAACCATGTTAAGTCTCAATCCTTATAAAAAAAATCCAGACGCTGTAAAACCTAGACATGTAGCCCCAAGCCTCAATCACTACAAACAAATGTCGATGTAAGATCCTTGAACAACAACCTACAACCCTAAACCCCGAGCCCTAAAAGCTACCCAGTGGACCTTATGGAAACCCTAAAACCTCTATCATCCCCAAATCCTGTAAACCTCTTTGGGGTTTAGGGTGAGGGTTTTGGGCTGTAAGCCCTAAACCCTAAACCCTAAACCCTAAACCCTAGAAGTCCCTTGAAGAGCAACCCAGTTTGAGGTGCGCCGGCCTCGGAGCAACGCTTTGGCAGGGCCCAGGTTGGCCCTGTGGCGGTCCCGACGTGTTTTGGGGGCTGAAGAGGGTTTAGGGTTTAGGGTTTAGGGTTTAGGGCTTAGGGTTTAAGTTTAGGGTTTAGGGTTCAGGATGTGGGTTTAGGGTGATGTGGGTGTAGGGTTTAGGGTTTAGGGTTTAGGGATTAGGGATTAGGGTTTAGGGTTTAGGGTTTAGGGTTTAGGGTGAGGTGGGTTTAAGGTTTAGTGCTTAGGGTGCAGGTTTAGTGCCGGTACCCCGTTGTGAACCCCACGCATGGTTCCTTGATCATGGAATCTCACACGCACGGTGGTTCACGGCTCATACACTTCACGAGTGGCTTCTACGCGGGCACTGTGATCCCTTTGTGATAGCTAACAACCTGAGCCCATTGGCTACCCACGACAACTGCGACTGGGATGGTCGTGACCATTCTGTTAGTGACGTGGGTCATCTTGCAAGAAATCCCATACCCGAAGCCCTAAACCCTAAATCGTAAGCCCTAAACCCTAAACCCTAAACCCATTTACTTCTCTCGCTGTCTTTGTCGGCGGTTGAGTAGAGGGAGCAGCTCAGAGACAGAGATGGCATGCTTAACGGTGGAGTATGGGTTTAGGATATAGGGTTTAGGGTTTGGGGGGTTTGAGGCTTAGGAAATCCCAGTAGCCATTTGAGATTCTCAGCTGGCCGCAAGGTTTTTGATTAGAAGAGTGGATTACTTGCAGGTTCAGCCAGTAGTAACTTTCAATCACATTCTTGACTAGCATACTGTCCTACATAATTTCCACGCAAAACCCCTTTATACCCTTTATAGTTGCACCAGGGAGCCAGCCCTCAACCCCAAACCCTTTGCCCTCAACCCTACACGCCGAACCCAAAGGCCTAAACCCTACACCCTCTATTTATATATATATATATATATATATATATAAACCCTACACCCTCTATTTATATATAAACCCTACACCCTCTATTTATATATATATATATATATATTTATTTATTTATTTATTTATTTATTTATTTATTTATATATATATAAACCCTACACCCTCTATTTATATATATATATATATGTATCCCTCTGAGTAGGCCAAAAAAGCTGGTTTGACATCCGAACCCTGCGGGCCCGGAGGTTGCAGGGCTTCGGAGGCTTTGAGGTTTTGTGGCTGCTTCGAGGGTTTATGGCTTACGGCCTAGACCTTCACCCTAATTAAACCCGAAACCCTAAACCCTAAACTCCGGCCGCGGAGCGTGGAGAGGACAAGCTGAAGAGGATGATCGTGGCCTGCGAGGAGTATGCCCTGGCGAAGCAGAGGCTGGCGCAAGAGGAGAGGAATCGAATGATGAAGAATGCCCCTCCCGCGTCCTTCGAGCACTTCATGCGGACATCTCCGGTGGTATCAGCCCTCAAATCCGATACCAAGTGTTCTGACCGAATTGTAGACATTGCAGGAGGCATGGCGGCTCGCTCTAGCTTTCGCCACTCATGCGTGCAGGCAAAGCAGCAGATGAGAAAGTGGTCCCAGAACACTCCTACGAGTGCTGAACGGCTTGGCCCCCGTGGCGGAGTTGGATGAGGCTGCTGCTGTGGGCACGTCAGCTCTAGTGGACATCGTGGCTGAGAGGCTTCGCCTCTCCCCGGTGCTGCTGCCTGTAGGGAAGGCCTCCTTCCTCTGAAGAGTCCCTTCTGGTCTCGAAGGCCATACCCTTTGAGGCATCCCTTCTATCAACTTAGAACAGAGTGAAAATTAAGCCCTGCACCCGAAGCCCAAGCCCCAAATCCTAAAGCCTATATATCTACATATATATATATAACCCCAAGCTATAAACCTTACAACCTTATGCCCATAAACCCTCTACCCCTAAACCCTAAACCCTAAACCCTAAACCCTAAACCCTAAACAATAAACCCTAAACCCTAAACCCTAAACCCTCCATGGCAGGTACCATGTTGAAGCGACCACGGACGACGTGCTGCAGGGGTTTCTCCAGGCTCGGCCAAAGTCTCTCCGCGGGTGGCCTTTCAGGTTTAGGGTTTAGGGTTTAGGGTTTAGGGTTTAGGGTTTATGGTTTGGGGTTTAGGGTTTAGGGTTTAGGGACCCTAAACCCTACACCCTCAACCCTAAACCCTCAACCCTAAACCCTAAACCCTGAAACCCAAACTACAAAACGTAATTCGTGGCTCGAGGGTTGGGTGAGATGCCCTGAGCAGTCCCACCTACCCCCTCCAATGCCGTAGATCGGCAGGCGGTGCACTTAGTGTCAGATGTCTTTAGGGTTTAGGGTTCAGGGTTAGGGTTAAGGGTTTGGGGTTCAGGGTTTACGCTTACTATACTCACGTATATCTCAGGCTCTTGTTGTCCGCGAAGCAATGATTTCTACTGCTCCCAAGTTCTACCTACCTACCCACCTCAAACCCCCCCTGCCCCCGAGTCTCTAAGCCCTACACCCGAAGGCCCCCAAACCGCTTCAGGCTCAACTCTTGCGATCGCTTGCCGCCGAGGCCGGATTGCAGGCTTAAGGTTTTAGGTTTTGACGATGCTGCCATCAACCCTGAACCTTAAACCCTAAACCCTAAACCTCACCCGACCTAAAGCTTGGAATGCCTGTGCCTTCCCTTGCAGTGGTGCTTGGAATGTCAGGAAACGTACCAAGAGACGACCCGAACTCCTACCGTTAGGGTTTAGGGCTTAGGGCTTAGGGCTTAGGGCTTAGGGCTTAGGGCTTAGGGCTTAGGGCTTAGGGCTTAGGGCTTAGGGAACCTTCGTCGAACTTCGTCTCGGCCTGTGGGTATCCCGGGTCTTCGTCCAGCTCCCCGGCCATCTTGCTCGTCGGCCATCCTGATGCTCCCCTTATAAGGGGCATGCCGAAGGGGTATGTTGAACCCTAAACCCTTAACCCTAAACCCTAAACCCTAAACCCTAAACCCTTAACCCTAAACCCTAAACCCTAAACAGGTTTAAAAGCGTGGGCCGTTCGAAAGAGGGACAAAATCAGCAAGCAGGGCCAACATTCGGGTTTAGAGAACATCCCTCACCCCAGGTCCTTCAGCCCCTAAACCTCTAAACCCTTCAACCCTTCAAGCCCGAAACCTGCAGTAAACCTCCAAACCCTAGAGCCCCAAACCCTAAATCCTAAACCCTAAAACCTAAACCCTAAACCCTAAGCCCTAAAAAACATCAAACAAACCCGAAAGCCCCTCAGACACGGCAGGCACCAGCTGCCATGGCGAGCCACGGCGCCGGTTTCGCACTTTGAGGGTTTAGGGTTTAGGGTTTAGGGTTTAGTGTTAATGGCTTTGGTAATTTGCGGCTGTGGGACTTTAGGACTTTAGACCTAACTATCATCAGCCACCATGCTGGCCTGTTTGCCCACACTAGGCATCTGCCATTTCAAATTTCGTGCCCGACAAAGCTGCCATCTTCGGCGTCTTCATGTTGTCTGGAGTCGCGTCAGCATGCTGTCAGTCCTTGCCGATGCGTGCTTACACGGCCTGTGTTGGGACATGATGATTTTGGCACGTCAGTCTGATCTCCTGCTGACAATGTCCAACTCCAATCGCTACGAGCCTCATCTGAACCCAAGCGTGCTGCTGCGTTGTGACAAGTTGCATGCACATGTTGTCAGCCGTTACCTCGGCATGCTTGCCTCAGAAGGGTCTCGTGTTTTGGAAGGTTGGTCTGAGCTCATGCTGACAACATCCACCTAGCCCGACAAAGCTGCCATCATAGGCGGCTTCATGTTGTCTGGAGTCGCGTGAGCATGCTGTCAGTCCTTGCCGATGTGTGTTTACACGGCATGTGTTGGGACATGATGATTTTGGCACGTCAGTCTGATCTCCTGCTGACAATGTCCAACTCCAATCGCTACGAGCCTCATCTGAACCCAAGGGTGTTGCTGCTGCTAGCTCATGCTGACAACATCCACCTCCAACGGCTGTGAGCCAAACCCGACAAAGCTGCCATCTTTGGCGGCTTCATGTTGTTTGGAGTCGCGTGAGCATGCTGTCAGTCCTTGCCGATGCGTGTTTACACGGCCTGTGTTGGGACATGATGATTTTGGCACGTCAGTCTGATCTCCTGCTGACAATGTCCAACTCCAATCGCTACGAGCCTCATCTGAACCCAAGCGTGCTGCTGCGTTGTGACAAGTTGCATGCACATGTTGTCAGCCGTTACCTCGGCATGCTTGCCTCAGAAGGGTCTCGTGTTTTGGAAGGTTGGTTTGAGCTCATGCTGACAACATCCACCTCCAACGGCTGTGAGCCGTTGCAAACCCGACACAGCTGCCATCTTCGGCGTCTTCATGTTGTGTGGAGTCACGTGAGCATGCTGTCAGTCCTTGCCGATGCGTGTTTACACGGCCTGTGTTGGGACATGATGATTTTGGCACGTCAGTCTGATCTCCTGCTGACAATGTCCAACTCCAATCGCTACGAGCCTCATCTGAACCCAGGGGTGCTGCTGTGCCGCGACAGGTTGCATGCGCATGCGACAAGTTGCATGCACATGTTGTCAGCCGTTACCTCGGCATGCTTGCCTCAGAAGGGTCTCGTGTTTTGGAAGGTTGGTCTGAGCTCATGGAGACAACATCCACCTCCAACGGCTGTGAGCCGTTGCAAACCCGACAAAGCTGCCATCTTCGGCGTCTTCATGTTGTCTGGAGTCGCGTCAGCATGCTGTCAGTCCTTGCCGATGCGTGTTTACACGGCCTGTGTTGGGACATGATGATTTTGGCACGTCAGTCTGATCTCCTGCTGACAATGTCCAACTCCAATCGCTACGAGCCTCATCTGAACCCAAGCGTGCTGCTGCGTTGTGACAAGTTGCATGCACATGTTGTCAGCCGTTACCTCGGCATGCTTGCCTCAGAAGGGTCTCGTGTTTTGGAAGGTGGGTCTGAGCTCATGGAGACAACATCCACCTCCAACGGCTGTGAGCCGTTGCAAACCCGACACAGCTGCCATCTTCGGCGGCTTCATGTTGTCTGGAGTCACGTGAGCATGCTGTCAGTCCTTGCCGATGCGTGTTTACACGGCCTCTGTTGGGACATGATGATTTTGGCACGTCAGTCTGATCTCCTGCTGACAATGTCCAACTCCAATCGCTACGAGCCTCATCTGAACCCAGGGGTGCTGCTGTGCCGCGACAGGTTGCATGCGCATGCGACAAGTTGCATGCGCATGTTGTCAGCCGTTACCTCGGCATGCTTGCCTCAGACGGGTCTCGTGTTTTGGAAGGTTGGTCTGAGCTCATGCTGACAACATCCACCTCCAACGGCTGTGAGCCGTTGCAAACCCGACACAGCTGCCATCTTCGGCGGCTTCATGTTGTCTGGAGTCACGTGAGCATGCTGTCAGTCCTTGCCGATGCGTGTTTACACGGCCTCTGTTGGGACATGATGATTTTGGCACGTCCGTCTGATCTCCTGCTGACAATGTCCAACTCCAATCGCTACGAGCCTCATCTGAACCCCAGGGGTGCTGCTGTGCTGCGACAAGTTGCATGTGCATGTTCTATCACGTTGTCAGCCACTGAATTGGCATGCTATGTTCTTCCTGCGCTAAGATGTGGCCAGCTCTCTAAGACTTGGTAGCCCTTTGGTAGCCTTTTTTTCCGTTTTTTGGGTTCCAGGTTCCCTCATCAAGCAACCAATGCAAAAAGGGGTGCCCTTATTATAATGTCATTACTGGGCTACCAGTTACCAAGTGTTCCACCTCAGTCTGAGCTTCTGACCCCAACCATGTCGCAGTTTTTCAGGAGTTTAAGCACGCGTGCAGAAGCTAAGATTTAGGTTTCAGTTTGTTGGCCGTCGCACTTCGATGGAGCAGTCGGTTTGGGCTTTAGGGTTTAGAGCTTAGGGCTTAGGGCTTAGGGTTTAGGGTTTAGGGATTAGGGTTAGGGTGAGCAGCCAACGAGATATCTTCTATCCAAGCACTGATTCGAAGGACGGCTGATTGTCTTGAAGCCCCCAAACTTTAGCACCCACACCCCTACATAGACCCAAATCGTGTAATATTGTCAAATGTAGAAGCCAGAATAATTAGAGTCCCTTTTCACACTACACCTTTTCTTCACCAGATACCTAAACCCTAAACCCTAACCCCTAAACCCCAAATACCCTTCTGGCTGAGGCAACGAGGCCCTAGTTGAGCTTAACGCCTTGGCCGCAGACCTCTCGAACCATTGCTGGTGCCACGGCCTACTAGTTCGCTAGGGTCTAGGGTTGAGGGTTTAGGGTTTAGGGTTTAGGGTTCAGGGTTCAGGGTTCAGGGTTTAGGGTTTAGGGTGTAGGGCTTGGCTCTAGGGCCTTTAGGATGTAGCGCTTACTTGGAGATTGTCGGGATGAGTGCTCTTTTTCTCAAGAGTTCTGGGCCCAGGTTGAAGTAAGGGCCAGAAATCGTGCCGCAGAATGGGTTTAGGGTTTAGGGTTTAAGGTTTCGGGTTACGGAAAGATGTGGCGCTACCTGATGGCGCAGCCCACAACTTTGTCCAAGAAACGTGAAACTGGAAGACCCGCTCTTCTGACGGCTTGAGTGTTTGGGCTTTCAGGCTATCAGGGTTGGGGGGGGGGGGGGTTGGAGTCCCCCCATTGCCCAGCTCTTGGGCCCGTGCCCTAAACTGTAAGCCGTAAGATATCCTGAAACCTACACCCTAAACCCTAGGCCATAGCCCTAAACCCTAAACCCTAAACCCTAAACCCTAAACCCTAAACCCTAAACCCTAAACCCTGTGAACCGGAAATCCTTCAGCCAGTTTTTTTCAACCCGGGGCCCAGAAGCTTAAATCCACTCACGTGCTCTAAGGCCCCCAACTCAAAGGTCAGGGCCCGTAAAATGTAGATCAAGATCAATGGTAGGGTTTTAGGGTTTTAGGGTTTTAGGGTTTTAGGGTTTTAGGGTTTTAGGGTTTAGGGTTTTAGGGTTTAGGGTTTAGGGTTTAGGGTTTTAGGGTTTAGGGTTTAGGGTTTGGGGTTTAGGGTTTAGGGGCTTAGTAGGGAATGAGGCATTCCTACTTCCCTCCTTCCCTTCTGGGCACCGATAGACCCCAGCCCAAAATCCTAAACCCCTCCTTGAAGGGGTGTTTAGGGGTTTAGCGTTTAGGGTTTAGGGTATAGGGTTTAGGGCTACTTGAAGGTTCATGGACAGTTCTAAGTAGAGTTATAAGTACCCCAAATAAGGTCGTTACTATAGCTAGCCTACTTCTAGCTACCCATGAACCTCCTCTGCACTACAAGCCCTATAAACTTTATTCAACCCTCTAAGTCCTCTAAACCCTGCAGACCCTGAAAAGACCACAAACCCTATAATTAAACGCCATGTAAAACTCCAAACCTCAGACGCTGCACCCTAAACCCTAAACCCTAAACCCATGTAACGCTGTGACTCCAAACAACCCGCAAAAGGCCGAGCCTGGAAAAGGCGCTCTTGGACAGTGGCTGGCCAGGTCCTCGGTTGGTTTGGTTGACTTTTAGAGTTTAGGGTTTAGGGTTTAGGGTTTAGGGCTAGGGTTAGGGGTTTGGGGTTTAGGATTTAGGGTTTAGGGTTTAGGGCTACTTGAAGGTTCATGGGTAGGGAGAAGAAGGCTTGCAAGCAGGATAATTTTGAGCATAGCCTTATTTAGGGTACTTATATCCCTACTTATGACTTCCCATGAACCTTAAGTAGGTTCTAGATGCTAACAGGCCTTAATGTGGGATTAAAGTACCTCCTATTATAATGCCTATGCAGGACTGTTAGTATAAGGGGCAACAGTATAAGGGGGAACATCCCAATTAAGAACTGATTTATAAGTGTTCTCTCATGTCTACATATCTCATAGTGTCTGGTGTTCACAAACCCTCACATCATGATCCTTACACCCTTAAGAGTCTTAGGGCAAAGCCCGTAATACCATCCAGGTTAGGCCGGCTTCAGCCCTCTGAATATGGCATATGAAGAGCGTACAGCGACCTTAAGCCCCCGAAAAGGACGGGACACCCTAAACCCCTAACCCTAAACCCCAAACCCGAAACCCTCAACCCTAAACCCCAAACCCTAAACCCTAAACCCTAAACTACCCAAAGCTTTGAACTTGCGAGTTTCTTGCAGCTTGCGCTTCTCTGAGGCGGACTGAAGTCGTTTTCCTGGACGCCAAAGACAAGCGTATTCGCGTCGAATGATCTTACCTCCTTCCGCCTGCAAGGGAGATTTAGGGTTTAGGGTTTAGGGTTTAGGGTTTAGGGTTTAGGGTTTAGGGTTTAGTGCACACGAATAGCTCAGTGCCCTGGCCCAGGACATCCTAGGACTGCGTTGTTCACTTTTTTTCTGTCAGAGTACTCAATACCCCTAAATCCGAAACCCTAAACCCTAAACCCCTTATCTGAAGGAATATGCATGGGTTAGGCGTAGGGTTAGAGTAGGCCATGCAAGCTTTCTTTGAAAAACCAGCGTTCCTTCCTAAGTCGCTGGTGTAAAAGTGGAGCCTAACCCTAAACCCTAAGCCCTCAACCCTAAACCCTGAACCCTAAACAACTCAAAAGCGAACGAGCTTTGGGTCTGAGACTCGGGGTTTGTGGTTTGTTTAGAAATAGGGGTTTTGGGTTTAAGGTTTAGGCAAAGGGTTAGGGTTTAGGGTTCAGGGCACTGTTGGAAATCTTTCTTTGCCCCGAGCCGCAGCATCACGCCTGCCAAAGCAAAAAGGAAGGCCTCACCTCCAGGGTTTCGGGGCTTCGCGAAGGTCCCTCAGTCTTCACCCTAAACCCTCAGGCTGAACCCAAAAACCGCAATCCTAAGCCCTAAGCCCTAAACCCTAAGCCCTAAGCCCTAAACCCTAAACCCTAAACCCTAAACCCTAAACCCTAACCCTAAACAGCAACCTCAAGCCTTCACTTTGGTCCCGGAAAGGTGCCGGTAAGTATCGGTCGTTCACAGCTTAGGGGAGATCCCAGCGGGCCTTCAGTAGGTTACCCTTTTGGGTTTAAAGTTTAGGGTGTAAAGTTTAGGGTTTAGGGTTTAGGGTTTAGGGTTTAGGGTTTAGGGTTTAGGGTTTAGGGCCTAAACCCTAAACCCTAAACCCTAAACCCTAAACCCTAAACCCTAAACCGGTTTCTCTCCCCGTTTATTTACAGAGTTCTTTAGCGGGGGGAGTCATGGAGGGTAGGTACCTAGGAAACATTGGGGAAGCCTGGGAAGTATTAGGGAACCTTGGGTTACCTACCCGGGTTTAGGGTTTAGGGTTTAGGGTTTAGGGTTGCTTGGTAGCCCAGTGGTACCCTTTTCCCTTCTTGTTTGGTTCAAGGTTCCCTTATAAAGTAGCCAACCCCAAAAAAGGGTGCCCCTACTAGAAGATGGTTACTGGGCTACCACCCTAAACCCTAAACCCTAAACCCTAAACCCTAAACCCTAAACCCTAAACCCTAAACCCTAAACCCTAAACCCTAAACCGGTTTCTCTCCCCGTTTATTTACTGAGTTCTTTAGCGGGGGGAACATTGGGGTAGCCTGGGAAGTATTAGGGAACCTTGGGTTACCTACCCGGGTTTAGGGTTTAGGGTTGAGGGTTGAGGGTTTAGGGTTTAGGGTTCCTTTACGAACCCTATAGTCTATTGCAGAGGGCGGGCGGGGGCAGGGGCGCCCGAGGTTCCCGCGAAACTGTTTGGGGGGTCAAGGGAGCGCTTTTTGTGAGCCTAGGTGGCCGTGCCAGGTTCAACACGCCAAGCGAACTTGGGGCACGTAAACCCTAAACCCTAAACCCTAAACCCTAAACCCTAAACCCTAAACCCTAAACCCTAAACCCTAAACCTCAAGGGGTTTGGCCCCATGGCAAGTTTTTCGTTTCCGGGTCCCTCAACACATTCTTTTGTATGATGCTTAGTTGCACCATTCAAAATCACCCTCTAAACCCTAAACCCTACATGGGACAGGATTTAGGTTGGGGGGATACCATGGGTTTTCAGGGCGTGAGGACTGAAAGGTCTTGGATCGGGGCATTCAGGAGTTAAGGGTGTCAGGGGTTCAAGGTCGAGGCCCTAACTAAACCCTAAGCCCCAAGTTACATAGCTTAGGGCTTAGTGTACAGATCGTAAATAGCCCTGAGCCCTGAAACTTCGAGCCGACAGCCGTAGTCCCTAGCCACTCTCGGGTTCAGGGTTTCGGGTTTCGGGTTTAGGGTTTAGGGTTCAGGGTTAGGGGTCTCTGATCCCCTAATGCCTAAATCCGAAAGTAGCTTGTAGGTGACGGCGCTGGCAAGTGCTTCACCATCGCACTTCTTCACCAGCGTGCCGTGGCAGAATTGCGATGCGGCTTGGGAGTTGAGGGTTTAGGGTTAGTTTATGTAAGAAGTATTCTGCATACCCCTTGGGCACACCCCCCCCCCCCTAAGCATACCCCTTAAAAGGAAATTCAGGGGTGTGGCAGAATCCTGCCTTCTCCTTCTGTAGGTTGAGGGGTTTGGGCTTGGGGTATGTTGACTTATTCTTATAGAGTTTAGGGTTCAAGGTATCAGCTTGAGGGGGTCGAGACCCCTCGTTTGGCTCACTAGGTTTAGGGTTTGGGGTCCTGTGCGCAACCGCTTGCTTACAGAGGAAGAGCCCTGCACACAGAGCACTCGCAACAAGCAAAATCACTTAACGGCCAGGGTGTTGCCTGAACCTGAAGAACTCGTTCCAAGTATCTAGGCTAGTCCCTTTCCAAACTTCCGGTATCCCAATCTTGATTCTGAATGGTCAATCCAAAAGGATCCTAGTCGAGAACACCCCCCGAAGCAGGGCCCCTCAATCTTCGCCGAAAGTCGTAAATCCATCGGTGTAGTTGAATGGTACCTGACGGCTCTAATGTAGTTCCTTTTGGGGTTAGTTATAGGGGTTTCGAGTATACTACCCCAAAAAGGTACTACATAAGAGCCTTTGGGTAGCTACTACATGCACCTGATCCTTCTCCTGATCCTTCTGCGATCCCTTTCCTTGCTTGGGTCTGTAAAAGCGCTCGCTCAACACGACCGTCATGTGGGCAGTTAGAAGTAGGGTTGGAAGTAGGGTACCTATACTTATACCCTTACTTATGGTACTTATAACCCTACTTATTCTTCTCCAAGAAGAGACTCCAGCGAAGCTGACCGAGGTGGTCAGCGTGAGGGCCATGGGAGGCCCATGTACTGGGATGTGGGGGGTTCAGGGTTTAGGGTTTAGGGTTGGGGTTGAGGGTTTAGGGTTTAGGGTTTAGGGGGATGAGGGGCATGAGGGTTTTGGGACTCCTGGCGCGCGGAAGCACTTGGGGGGGGGGGGGGGGGGGGCACTTGCTAAGAATTCCACAGGCTATGCAAGTACACTCAGAAAGGTTGGGACATCCTCTTCCCGATGACTTTGGGATGGTCCCTCCTCACACTCACAGTCCTTAGTAGAGATCATAGTACACCCCTACGATAATCCCTATCAAGGGCTGTTCGTGTTAGGGGGGAAGATCATCATCCCGATACCCCAAGAGGTATGCGAAAGGGAATCCCAGCCCTAATCATCCTTGAACCACCCTAGACTTTCAGATGCCGAATCGTTGAGTCCTTAGAACCCTTGGTTAGCCTAGCTATTCGGTCCCTGGAAGTATAGGGCAAGATGTTTAGGGGTTTCGGGTTGGGGAAACCCTAAACCCTAAACCCTGAACCCTAAACCCTAAATGTTAAAGGGCGACTTCGGGCTCTGGTTGCATGGGTGATTTGAGGGGTCTGGGAAGGGTGTTGGTGATTTAGGATTGATGGGTTTGTAGGGCTTTAGGATTTTAGAGTCTCATAGGGGTTAATTTCGCGTTTATCTCGGTCTGTGAAGTTCGAAGGGTCCAAAGTTATAGGATTCATAAAAGGTTTATGCAAGGTTTGGATAGGGTGTAGATAAGGGTTTGGATAGGATTTAGATAGGGGTTGGATAGGGTTCAGAATGGGTGTAGTATTTAAGGGTTTTAGATCTTTCGAGTTTAGGAGCTGCCCAGTTTCTGGTTGGCCTACACAGTCCTAATTTGGTTTAGGGTTGTTTAGGGTTTAGGGTTTATTGTTTAGGGTTTAGGGTTCAGGGTTTATGGTTTGGGGTTTGGGGTTTAGGGTTTAGGGTTTCGGGTTTAGGGTTGGGTTATGTTTAGCAGAGCTTACGTTGCACATAGTTTTAGTGATGTCTACGCTGATGTTTCAATAGATTTTGGCCCGTGCTGTTCTCTGCAAGCTTGGCTTCGCGAATAGCGTCCAGTCATTGCGTGGGGAATGGTGGGAAGGACACGTTCATGACACAATAGTGTGCCAGAGCGGCTGCAGCGCTAGGGTACTCCGCTGAAGCAATGGCAGTCCGACACTCCTCTTGCATAAAGGAATGTCCCGACACCCGAATTTTGGGTGTCGAACGGCCAAATAGTGCACTTTTGCTTTGACGCGGAACGAACAAGAATGTCAGCATGACGGGGAAGAAAACCACGTTGGTAAAACAACCGAAAGAACTTGTAAACCCTCTAGACACGAAACCCTACACACCAAACCACAAACCCCCAACCCCCAACCCCAAACCCCAAACCCCAAACCCCAGACCCTAAACCCTAAACCCTAAACCCTAAACCCTAAACCTCCTCCCTAAGCCCGAGCGCGAAGGCATGCAAGCTCCCAACCCCGATGCCCGGGCGCTGCGGCAGACGTTGGAGGCGCTCAGCGGGAGCCTTACACGCGCCGCCGCCACAGGGGTTTGAAGGGTTTAGGGTTTAGGGTTTTTTTTTTGGGGGGGGGGGGGGGGGGGTTTGGGGTTTTTGGTGTTTTAGGGTGGTGTACAGGGTGGCTACAGGGTTTCTCGATTGTAGAGAGTGTAGGGCTCCCAAGCCGAAACCCCAAATGCTGAACATAGGGACGTGCATGCGCGCGTTCTGGCACGGCGCGCGCTTGCCGCCGGCCCGACAGGCTGCCATGCGACCGGCACATGGCCCAGCAGCTTCGTCGTGTCAATGTCATGCACCCTTGAACTCATGAGGATCGAGGAGAACTTTAGAAAGCCTAAGCCCCAAAAACCCAAACCCTACAAAGCCTAAACCCCAAGCCCTAAACCCCAAACCCTAAACCCCAAGCCCTAAACCCCAAACCCTAAACCCCAAGCCCTAAACCCCAAACCCTAAACCCCAAGCTCTCGAAACAACCTAAACCCCAAACCCCCTAAACCCTAAATCTCCCACAGCCTAAGCCGACGGGTGGCAACCCCACAAACCCTAAACCCCCTAAACCCCCTAAAGCCCCAAACTCCAAACCCTAAACCCTAAGCCCTAAAGCCTAAACCCTAAACCCTAAACCCCAAACCCCAAACCCCAAACCCCAAACCCTAAACCCTAAACCCTAAACGGGCAACAACCCCTTCCGTTTCCGAGGCCTTGAGGCAGGACTCGGCCGCCGCCTCCGACAGCAGCTGGACTCGGCCACCAGAGATTTTGGGGGTCTGAGGGTTGGAGGGTTTAGGGTTTAGGGGGTTTAGGGTTTAGGGTGGACGGTTCAGGGTTTAGGGTTTAGGGTTGTAGGGGTTTAGGGTTATAGGAGTTTAGGTTGTAGGGGTTCTAGTGTTTAAGTCTGGGTAGGCTTTTGAATTTTTTTTCTCACCTTATGGTTCAGGGTTTAGGGTATCTCCGGAACAACCAGTGGAAACAACCATTCATCCCTCGGCGGCTTGCCTTGGGAGGGTGGCAGGAAGAGTTCGAATCTAGGTTGCCCCCTTAAATAGCCTTAGTTCGGCTTAATTATCCCTAAGTAGCCTTAATTCTGGGGGGGAACCTAGGGCGGGGGGGGGGGGGGGGGTAGGGGGTAGTAGGGGAATCCGTGAATCCAGTGAGCAGACAGGGTCCTTGTCTTCTGGGTGGTGCCCCAAAGCGTTGCCGAGTTCTCGCCTACAAACTTCAGCTTGGATACTTCAGTGTGACGCCTACTCATGGCTGTCCTGAGAACATGGCTCGTGGAAGGACCCTTATACCCTCATACCCTTATACCCTGACCCTTAAACCCTTAAACCCTTAAACCCTTAAACCCTTAAACCCTTATACCCTGACCCTTAAACCCTTAAACCCTGAACCCTAAACCCCGTTACGAGCATGAAGCCGCCCTAAACCCTAAACCCCATTTGCCCTGGGGTTCGGCCTTGAACAAGCCTGGAGGCTCCACCCTAAAGGCCCTACACCTGCAAACTGTCAGACCATCAGTTTGCGAATGGATGAGGGCCTTTAGGGTTTTGGGTTTAGGGTTTAGGTTTAGGGGTTTGGAGCTTAGGCTTTCTGAGTTTTCTGAAGGTCTTCAGGTACCTCTTGACTCGCGAGAATTCCGTAAAGTCTTGCAGGGAGCCTACTATAATGTGGGGAGCCCTTGAGGCTGTACAAGATGCCATTTCTGCATCTAATCTATGCCTGCACTGTCTGATCCTGTAGCCCCACTAGGATGCCCAGTAGTGCCCTTATTCCCTTTTTGGGGGGTTTAGGTTCCCTTATCAACCCCTTTAAGCAAAAAAGGCACCCTTTTTCATCCCAGGTTACTGGGCAACCCAGCAAAAGGAGTGGGCATGTCGCATATGGTCCAGGACCAACGCAACGTCCCTGGAGTCCGTGGATCCTGATTAGAATGCGGGGCTGCTGGTGAAGGTCTGAAAGCCGTCATTGCATCGCGATGCAAAAGGCCAAGCAAACTGGGTTTAGGGTTTAGGGTTTAGGGTTTAGGGTTTAGGGTTTAGGGTTTAGGGTTTAGGGTCGCAGCCACTGTCACCCGTTTGGCAGAAGCAAAAGCTGTCATTGAGGTGGACTCAGCCCCAGATCGTCAACCAAATGAGCCCCTAACCGAAGCACGTGCCGGGACAATTCCTTCACAGAAGAGATGTTGGGTTGGGGCTCAGATTGCTTATATCTAAGCTTGGCACCATGGGCCCTTCATTTGGCCTTCTACCCTTCTTTGTAGGGAGCCGAAGTGTGGCTCCTTACTGTGTATAGTGTATATAAGGGTTATGTAACAAGGAACCCAACTTAAGGGCCCATACTGGGAACCCTGGACATACTGCTTGCAGCATTCATAGGTCTTAGAGGGGTTCATTAGGCTTCGGGTCTTTTTAGGGCTTACAGGGCTTGCAGGGCTCCTAGAGTTTGAGAGCTGAACTGGCAACCCTAAGCCCTCAACCCCAAACCATGAACCCCTCAGTCGATCTAGAGGAATCAGGTTAGGGTATAGGTTGGTTTAGGGTTTCGGGTTTAGGGTTTGGGGTTTCGGGTTTAGGGTTTTAGGGCTTCGGGTCATAAAGCACTGGCTCTTTCTGATCCCCCCTAACACGCTCAACCCCAAGGTTAAACACAAGCAAGCCCAGTAGGGATTGGGTATTCGTGTCGAGGGTCCGCCTTAACGCTAAACTCTATAAACCTTCAAACTCTAAACCCTGAACCTCTAGACCCTAAACTCTAAGCTCTAAACCCTAAACCTTTAAAACCTAAACTCTAAACCCCAAACCCTAAACTCTATAAACCCTAAACTCTACAAACCCTAAGCCCTTTCGAGAAGATAAGGCAGATGCTCGCCGCGGCTCAGAGCCGTTCTCGGGTGGCGGCCCTGGAGGGATGTCGCTGTAGGGTTTAGGGTTTAGGGTTTAGGGCTAGGGTTTAGGGTTTAGGGTTTAGGGTTTGGGGTTTGGGGTTTGGGTTTTAGGGTTTGGGTTCACGGTTTAGGGTTCTTCAGCGTTCAGGATTTAGGGATTGGGTTGTCTGTGAAGTGCACGTAGACCTTATTTCTGGGGTTTACGAGTTTTGGAGCTTCCAGTGTGTGGACGTTAAAAATCTACTGTGTGCATGAGTTGTCTTTTGTTTCTTGGGAACTACTAGCAAGCAAGCTGTAAGTAAACAGAGTTTCAGGTAGGTTTTAGGTTTCGGCGTCAGTCATTCAGGGCAAAAGTAGGTTTAAGGCTGTAGGTTTTAAGGCGTCGAGCTTGAACATCTTGTTACACGTGGCTTGTAGGTGTTGAATGTGTAGGATTCAGGGCACAACCCGGGAATCCCTGTAACCCTAAAACCTACGGCCTCATGGGTAGGGTTTAGGGTTAAGGGCTATAAGTCAAGTAGGGTTTAGGGTAAGTTCATGGGCAGCTGGTCGGTTTTCATATTCTGTGCGGTATTGTTGCTCGAGTTATAGTCCTTGAGACTACCATCTACCCCTCCAAGTTCACCCGAAGCCCTAAACCGATATTCTACTAACACGAATGTCACTAAACCCTAAACCCTGAAGATCACTGAGCCCTAAACCCTAAATCCTATCAACCCTAAACCCTGAACCCTATATTAACCCTAAGCCCTAAACCCTAAACCCCAAACCCTAAACCCTAAGGAACCCTCAATCCCATAAACCCTCTTAAGCCCTCAATGCCAGAACGTCGTCGAAGTGGACTTCACGTCCGTCCAGGCGCTTTTCAGGGTGCAGGGTTTGGGGTTTGGGGTTTAGGGATTAGGGTTTCGGGTTTAGGGTTTAGGGTTTGGGGTTTGGGGTTTAGGGTGTAGGGTGTAGGGTTGAGGCGTTGGGGTGTATCGGATTTTAAGGGACAACATACTTTATGGGGGGCTTGGGAGTATTCAGTTTCAGAAATGCGCTAACAATTTGACGCTCCGCGCCGGGCTTTGTTCGGTTTAGCTATCTGTAGTGGCGCCAGGACGTTTTACCGGGTTATCGTGCTTGCGTGGTTTAAACCCTGAGCCCTAAACCTGAAACAGTTGAGCCCTGACATCAGCTGCAACGGTAAAGTGGGGATGGCAAACAACAAACCCTGTAGTAATGCTTTCGGGTTTAGGGAATCCTGCAGAATCCGGAGATTGAAGCCTGCACACCAGGGGGGGTATTTTCGTAATGTCGTCCGGGCTTAATCCGTGCTGCCCTCAAAGTGCCTCCTTCATGCAGTGATATGTAGGTCCCCGAAAACAGGGGTAGACATTTGGGGCGGGCTTTCTTTTCCTTTTTAAAGCGGCTTGTGTTTTTTGATGGGGAAATACGGGCTGAGATCATCGGGGGTGCTGAACATTGGGGGCCACATCGATTTTGAGCCCTAAACCCTAAACCCTAAACCCTAAACCCTAAACCCTAAACCCTAAACCCTAAACCCTAAACCCTAGACCCTAGACCCTAGACCCTAGACCCTAGACCCTAGACCCTAGACCCTAGACCCTAGACCCTAGACCCTAGACCCTAAACCCTTACCTTCTTCCAAGGGCTCTGATGTATGGGCTCTTGGGTTGTATAGGGTATATAAACTAAACCCTAACCCTAAATCCCTAAGGGGAAAAAATACGGGCCCAGATCAAGGGGGGATGTAACCCTAAACCCTAAACCCTAAACCCTAAACCGTTTGAGACAGGCACCCTGAGCCCCAAGTCCGAAAGCTCTCCCAACTCTCAGGCCAATGCAGGCTGCCGCTGGCGGTAACAGCAGCTGCAGCTCTGGGTCCTGCTCGAAGTGAGAGCCCCTCCGCCCTCTGCGGTTGCAGGCTTCGCAGTCGCCCTCGAGGCAGAGCTGCGATGTCGCAGGCCGATGGGTGAGCGATGCCCAATCTGCAGGGCCGACTGTGTGCAGGTGAAATGGCAGTGCCGTAGAGCCGATGAGCCATGCACAGTCGCACTCAATTGCGGCAAATGCACCACTGGCGGTAGGGTGGCCCATGGTGGGGAGCTGTGCAGGGGAGCGAAGGCACTGTGGGAAGCCAACGACCAGGCAGCTGTGGAGGCCTTCCAGGCCTCGCTGGAAGGCAATCCAATCTGCCCTCTGGAGGATCGCGTCATCCATCACCGCTGCAGGCTCAGCATGCAACCCTCAACCCTAGACCCAAGACCACTCCTCAACTTATCTGCAGTCTTTAAACCCTAAAGTCCTCAAGCTTCAGGCTGAGCTGGGTGCCTTCGTAGCGATTGTCGCCTCGCTGCAAGCGCCACTCCCTCAGACCAGCAATGTGGGGACGGGGAGCAGCAGCTTAAGGGCTTAAGGCTTGGGGTTTAGGGTTCAGGTTTAAGGGCTTCAGGCGTTTAGGGTTCAGGTTTTAGGGCTTAAGGCTACTTGGAGGTTCGGTTCGTAGAAGAAGGCTTAGAAGCACCTGAATTGAGGTTACGACTATACTTATCCCATTACAACCCTACTTAGAACTACCCATGAACCTCTAAGTAGGTTCTTAAAGGGATCAGGCACCTAAGTCCCGCCTGAGGAAAACATAAGCCCAAACATCACCAGCTGTGCCCGAGGGCTTAGGGTTTAGGGTTGGCTGTTTTGGGTTCAGGGTTTAGGGTTCAGGGTTCAGGGTTTAGGGTTTAGGGTTTAGGGTTTAGGGTTTAGGGTTGAGCGCTTAGGGTTGTCTCCGGCTGTTGAGTTGGACATGGGGCTGGACTGTGGGTTGGGCTTGCTCTAAGCTGCCAAATCCTAAAGCCTAAACCCTAATCCCTAAACCCTAAATCCCAAACCCTGACCCCTGAGCCCTAAATCCTTGGGTTAAAGGGTCTCTAAAGTATGGATCGCTTAGGGCCTTTCTGGCATGCACGTTGATGCTTCAAGGCGTTGGCCCTTGGAATGAGCCCTAGTGCTACCAAGGCTTAGGGTTTTGGATTTAGGCTTTAGGCTTTAGGGTTAGGGCTAAGGTTCAGGTGACCCATTGGTTTAGGCTTTAGGGTTTTGGGGTTTTAGGGTTTTGGGGTTTTAGGGTTTTAGGGTTTTAGGGTTTTAGGGTTTTAGGGTTTTAGGGTTTTAGGGTTGAGGATTAAGGGCTTGGGGTTTAGGGTATTGGGGGGGCTCATTGAGGACATAGGGTTCAGCGGCTGGGGGGTTCCGGATTTGTGTTTCGGATGTGGCAGGGAGTCCATGTTTGTAGATGAAGCCAGGCTCACAAAAGAGATCGTCAAATCCTCGGGGTCAGACTGATGGAAGGGTTTCCGGTTTAGGGTTTGGGGTTTAGGGTTTAGGGCTTGGGGTTTAGGGTTTAGGGTTTACATAGTTGCCTGTATAGTTCCCAAGATGCAAATAGGCTTCGGGCTTTAGGGTTATTAGTTATTCTCCACTTATTACAGTTTTAGAGCCCTTTCACCCCCTCAAAATTGCAGACGCATGGAGCCCTTGGTAGGGCTTTGGGCCCTAAGCTCAAAACCTTGCTTAGAGTAAGCATAGTTGAGGTGCATTTCCTTTGTCAAGGGTATAATTTTCACTAAGTAAACCCTGAACCCCAAAACCTCCCGAAACCCTAAAGGCCCCACGCCAGATGAAGATTAAGATTAAGGGCGTGCTTGGAGGTTCATGGTACTTGTGAACCAAGTAGAACTGTACTTACAACTGTACACATAACCCCCTTTGAGTGCCCTAGTATGGCTAGAAGTACAGTACCATGAACCTTCAAGTGGGCCTAGGCTTCGCGTTGATAGGGTTTCGGGTTTAGGGTTTAGGGTTTAGGGTTTAGGGCCTAAACCCTAAACCCTGAACCCTGAACCCTAAACCCTAAACCCTAAACCCTAAACCCTAAACCCTAAACCCTAAACCCTAAACCCTAAACCCTAAACCCTAAACCCTAAACCCTAAACCCTAAACCCTAAACCCTAAACCCTAAACCCTAAACCCTGGCCTAGGCTTCGCGTTGACAGGGTTTCGGGTTTGTGGGTCACGGCTCGGGGTGTGCAGGGGCTTATGGTTCATGGTGCATGGGTTTGGGGTGTTTAGGGTTTAGGGTTCAGGGTTTATGGTTCATGGTTCATGGGTTTGGGGCTCCACAGGCTCCTTAGGGTTCCAGTTGTAAGTCCCTAAACCCTAAACCCAAAACCCAAAACCCTAAACCCTAAACCCTAAACCCTAAGATCACAAGAACCCCACATCCTATCCTACCAAACTCCAGCACCCAGGCACTCGCCGAGGAGAGCTGCAGCCAGGGACCGACTTCGGGTGATTGATCTCTTGATTTTTAGGGTTTAGGGTTTAGGGTTTAGGGTTTAGGGCTTAGGGCTTAGGGCTTAGGGCTTAGGGTGACTCCTGTCTTGCGGTTGCCTAATCATTTTGAGTTACTTTATGAATATCAGTTGAAGCCCAGAAAAGGAACTACAATTGGAGACCCTGGAAATCATCCTGCCATGGCGGGATGTGATCCCAAGTCCTAGGCCCTAAACCCCCTAACATTTGTGCTTTAGGATTTGGGATTTAGGGTTTAGAGTTTAGGGTTTAGGGTTTAGGGAACATACTTGAGGGCTTGGCTTCTTGTTTGGGGGGGGGGGGGGAGAGGTTGACGTTGTAGCGGGAACCCAAAACCAGAAAGTAATCCTAAAACCCAACTACGAGGACCCAGAGTAGGCCCTTGTTCCCCTTGTGTGCTAGGGCTTCAGCACACTTTTTTGGCCCCTTTTTACACCAAAAAGGGCACGGTCTTTATTCCCAAGTCCTAGCCCTGAAGCTCAAACCCTAAAGCTACTAATTGCTTAAGAACCCTGAAAAATCAAAATATTATTCCTTATGAAGGGTAATACAGGGATTGTTATTTTGCTAAAATTCTTTTGTGGGGCTCTTAAGCAAATAGTAGAAAAGGGTTTTAAGTTTTGATGCAGCTGAGTTCGGCCAGGAGCCCGGGTGGACCCGGAGCAATGACCATCTGAAACGTCCTGTAACCCGATAGAGAAATCTAGGGTTTAGGGTTTAGGGTTTAGGATTTAGGGTTTAGGGTTTAGGGTTTTGGGCTCTGCAACTCCCACAGCCGCAAGAGGAAGAACAAAGAATCTTGCAGATGCAGTACCCAAGGGGTCCATCCACCAACCCGGGTTGTGCGTCTATATCCCCCTTGGGAGTTTTTTGTTTATATAAAACCCAAGAGTATATCAACAATATTATTTTTATTAAGGTTCTATGGGGAGTATAGGCGTAGGGGACACTTGGCTTAGAATCATCCGTGCTTACTTGACCTCTTGCCGTATTTAGGCTACTTTTGACCCTATACCTTTGCTTACCCGTGAACTTTTAAATTGCCCTCCCTCCCCGAGCCCCGGGTTTAGGGTTTAGGGTTTAGGGTTTAGGGTTTAGGGTTTAGGGTTTAGGGTTTAGGGTTTAGGGTTTAGGGTTTAGGGTTTAGGGTTTAGTTCGTTTTTTTGGGTTTGGGGAGCTCTATAAACCACAGCTCAGGTAGCCCGGCCATCTTCGACCAAGACGCCGCGGCAAGAAGGCGCTTCGGAACAGCTTAGGGCCTTGAAAAACCCTAAACCCTAAACCCTAAACCGTAAGCCCTAAACCCTAAGCCCTAAACCCTAAGCCCTGAACCCTAAGCCCTAAACCCTAAACCCGCCAACGCACAGGCATCATGACGGCCACCGGCGCGACCGAACGGGGATCCGAGGCGATGGAAGGCGCACCTCTTGGGTACTAGGTTGGTTTAGGGTTTAGGGTTTAGGGTTTAGGGTTTAGGGTTTAGGGTTTAGGGTTTAGGGTTTAGGGTTTTAGGGTTTCAGGGTTTCAGGGTTTAGGGTTTAGGGTTTAGGGTTGTTTGCCTTATTTGGGTTTCTAAGGGACCCTATATAGAAACATGTTTCAGGGGGTTTAGAGGCGAACCTCGGGTAGCATTCAGGCCTAGAGGGCTGGGGCTATTAGGTTTGGGTGTTGCCTAGAGAACGCTAAACCCGAACCCCCAAACCTGCAATTCTTGTGGGGCTGAACCCTGAACCCTAATGTCTGGGCCCGGCGCAGGGTTTTGTGCTTCTGGTTTGCGAGGGATTTGCGATTTTAGACCCTGGAGCCCAAAGAGCCTTGCACACCTTAAAACCGCGAAAACCTAAAACCCTAAACCCCCTAGGCCCCTGAAAACCCATAAAACCCCCGAAGCCCCTAAAAAACCTGAACCCTAAACCGAAACCCTAAACCCCAAAACCCCAAAACCCTCCCTAGACCCGAAGCCAGCCAGTTTGGGTCTTAGGGATTCTTGGGGTTTGGGGGTTTCAGGGTTTTAGGGTTTAGGGTTTGGGGTTTGGGGTTGGGGGTTTCAAGGTTTCAGGGTTCAGGGATTTGTCCAGGTAGTTCGGCGTTTTTTAAAGGATGCTTGGGGATGTGTGGGGGTTTAGGAACAAGGGGCCCAAATTAAGTGTCCATACTTGGAACCCTAAACTAAGCCCATAGTGCATGTGGTCAATGTGTTTTTGAACAAGGTCATGTTGTTGGTTCACGTGCCGGTGGTTCAGATACATGTCCAGGGTATGAGTCATGAAACAATCACTTTAGCGAACGATGAGCATGCAAAGGGCCTCCAGGCTTTGACCGTGATGATGCTGAACCCTAAACCCTAAACCCGTGGCCCCTAACCCCCCCACACCCTCTCAAGATGCCCTTCGGAGCCCGACCGTGAAGCCTTTGCAGGTTCATGGGCAGTTATCAGCAGGGTTAGAGGTACCCTAGATAAGGTTGTGGTGAGAGCTACCCTACTTGAAACCCTGCTTATGGCTACCCATGACCCTCCAAAATTAGGGCTTAGGGTTTAGGGTTTAGGGTTTAGGGGAAACTTTAGATGTTGGGTTTTAGCAGCCTCGAAGCGCCCCAACAAGGCCGGCAGAGCTCCAAGCCACGGCAAAGCCAAGGCCACCTCGTTTAGCGACACGTGCTCCATGTGTCTATGCTCTTGCATGCTTACAAATATCTACAAATACATGCATACAGGAATTCATACGTACGTAAGCATACAGCATTGAACGAAAAACCCGGTAAATAGCATTAACAACTGATATGTGTATGTGTTTGCATATTTGGCGTCTGTGTGTGTAATATATATATATATATATATATATGTATGTATGTATGTATGTATGTAGGTATGTAGGTATGTCTGTATGTATGTATGTATGTATGTATGTTTTGAATAAAGAGAGTGTGTGTGGCTTGCGTTCTAGGGTTTTACACAGGATTCGACTCTGATTCGACACTTGGGTCTAGGGTGTGAGGCATCGGTTAAGTTCAGATCTGGTTGGGTACCATTTCTCATAAAGCTGGTGGGAGTCAGGATCTTGGGTTAACATGTGCAGTTTGGACTTCTGGTAGTTTGGGTTTAGGGTTCAGGGTTTACGGTTTAGGGTTTAGGGTTGAGAATGCCTTCATAGGCCCCTGAGCCCAAAAAAAACTCTGCACTCTGCACCCTATGAACCCTAAACTTCGCACACAGCTAGTCCCCTGCTCAGGTGCGTTAGGCGTTCTGGCTTTTAGAGCTCAGCGAATTTAGCCAAGGTTTTGGTGGTGACGTACAAGTTTTTGAGGGGCCCAGCTGTGGTTCGGGTATTTAGGGCTTAGGGCACTACACTTTGCAGAAGTCCCTAAACCTGAGCCCTATAGCTATAGTCCCTGTAAACTCTGAAACCTACGCCCATCTCTACCCAAAGTTTCAGAGAGAAACGCTGAGTACAGAGCCCGAATTTTCTGAAGCGAGGGTGGGGACTCTTTAGGGTTCCGGATTTGAGGTGGGTGTATTTGGGGCGTCTTCACGGGTATCTTGACAATCTGTTATAATCCGAAACTCTGTGTGGGGGTAGGTAAGGCATCTAAACAATCCCGAAACCCTCACCCTAAACCCTATATAAACCCTACACCCTAAACCCTTGTGCGAGGCGTTGCGGCGGCGCGCGATCTGTCCGCTCGCTCGCGGCCGGTCCCCGAAGGCCTGCCGGTGGGAGGGGGAGTTTAGGGTTAGGGTTTAGGTTTCAGGATCATTATGGCAGGAGTTCGGGCTCCACGTAGCGTGTAACGCAGGCTTCAGGCCTTTCGACCCTGAGTCATCTTATAAACCCTAAACAAACCCTAAACTTCAGGATTTAGGGTTTGGGTTTGGGGCAGAAAAGCCTTGGCCCTCGGTGGTTGAAGATGCAAAGTCTGAAGCCCGAAGCCCATACGCCCAGGCCTTAACTCCACGGAATCTTGAGGTGAAAAGCTTGAGCTCCAGAAACCCTACACGTTTAAACGCGCAACTCTCAACTCTGAAACCTAAACCCTACACCCTGAGTGATAAACTTCAACCCCTAAACCCTGAACCCTGAGTGGTGAACTTTCACCTCAAAAATCGCTGAGTTGTGACCTTACACCCTAAACCCGAAACCCTAAATCCTAAACCCTCTCTGATTCTTTTGGGCCTGGGAGGCGTTTCGTCGGCTCGCGACCCTTTGAGTTTGTCTACTCGTGCGCGGCCGATTCCCGAAGGCCGGCTGTTAGGGTTTAGGGTTTGGGGTTTGGGGTTTAGGGTTTAGGGTTTAGGGCTTGGCAGTGTTGAAGGCTTACAAGGGCTGAAGGCTAAGGATGGCTATGGGGGTAAGGGGGGGTTTGGGGGTAAGGGGGTAAAAGAGGGTAAAAGGGTGTAGAAGGGTGGTAAAAGGGGGGTTAAAGGTGAAGTGGTGCAAAAGGGGGCATAAAATGTGGGTAAAAGGTATAAAAGAGGGTATAAACGGGTGTATAAAAGGGTGTATCAAAGGCTGCAAAAAAAGGGGAGTATAAAAGGGTGTATACAAGGGAGTATAAAAAGTGTGTATAACAGGGGCATAAAAGGGTGCAAAAGGGGGCAAAAGGGTGTAAAAGGGGTCAAAAAGGTGGTAACAAGGGTGTAAAAAGGTGGTAAAAAGGGCGTAAGCAGGTTAAAAAAGTGGGTAAACGGGTGTAAAAGG
Organism: Symbiodinium natans; assembly: GCA_905221605.1. Lineage (NCBI taxonomy): Eukaryota > Dinophyceae > Suessiales > Symbiodiniaceae > Symbiodinium > Symbiodinium natans. The sequence goes on from CAJNDS010002646.1 coordinate 927,656, forward strand.
GTAGTAAACGGAGTGTAAAAGGGAGGTATGTAAAAGGGTGTAAAAGGTGGTAGAAGGGTGTAAAAGGGGTAAAAGGGAGTAAAAGGGGGTAAAAGGGGGTAAAAGGGGTATAAGGGGGTATAAGGAGGTATAAGGGGGTAAAAGGGGTATAAGGGGGTATAAGGGGGTATAAGGGGTGCATAAGGGGGCATAAGGGGGCATAAGGGGGTATGAGGGGGTATGAGGGGGGTATGAGGGGGTATGACAAGGGGGTATAAGCGGGTACAAGGGGGTACAAGGGGGTACAAGGGGGTATAAAGGGGGTAGAAAGGGGGTATAAAGGGGGCTAGGGGGTAAGGGGTAAGATTGAGTTTTGTTTTTTTTTTTTCTGTTCGATGCCCTTGTGGTTTGTGGTGTTCATGAGCCTAGCTTGCCTGAGGTTGTTGAAGATGGCACCCAGCCCCTACACCACGGGCCCGAAATCCGAGCAGATTCTAAAGACTCTAAACCGTAAACGATTCGCACACCCTAAACTCCAAACGGCTGAAATTACCTGTGAGGCACCGCGTCGGCTCGCGACCCTTTGAGTTTGTCTGCTCGCTCGCGGCCAGTTCCCGAAGGCCAGCTGCAAAAACTGCAAATGGCAACGACTCAACCCCGAACTCTAAGCCCTCAGCGCTACGTCCCACATGTCTGGAAGCACAGCCTCCGTGCCAAGTGGTTGCACGAGTGAAAAGCCCTTGGGCCCTTGAGGTTTTGGTTTAAGGTGGGTCGCTCTGTTTCAGTCTTCAGGGCACTTCCGCTTCCACTGTGCCGATGTGGGCGCCAGGGAGCTGCTGTGCCCCCTTCTTCAGGCACGGCGCAGCTTTGCTGAGCCGAAGTGATGAGGCACTGTTGCCTCCCCTCAGCAACATCCAGCCCGACCAGGAATCGCAGGTGGCGCCTTCGCCCCATGTAACTTCACCGGCCAGGCTTGACCATGCGGCGCACGTAGAGCCAGCAAAGCAGGAGAGCAGCCCGCCTGCAACTCCTGCCAAGGCAAAGCATGAAGAGCCGGCTGCAGAGACCCCGAAAGCGCCAGAGCCAGCTACTGAGGTGAGGTGCCAGCTGCCGAGGCAAAGCAGGAAGGGGCGACCGCGAGACCGCTAGAGGACATGCTTGGCATTTGGGTGGATGAGAATGAGTCAGCAGCTCTTGTGATCAAGATTGTTGGGACGAGCCAGTGCAATGTGGAACGAAGACGCGTGCGCGATGGATCCTTGATCGACTCAGGCCCTCTCCGCACCACGCCGAACATCCAAGGTTGGAGAGTGTGGGACAGCAGCTCCTATGGAGGCGATGAGGATGTCCCCGAACGTCTCCGACTCAGCGACAGAGACAAGAACTTACTTCAGACTCAGCTCCCGGAAGTGTGGGGGGATTGGGATGATTCAAGCTGCTATCGCAGGAGTTCTGACGAAGTTCTCCACTTCAAGCTGCTGCCAAAGAAAAAGCAGCCTACCGTTGATGGATCTCCAGTGCAGCAGGCGCTTCTGTCCGAGGACACGGCTCTTGTGGGGTCTGGCGATGGGCATGTCAGGCTGGTCACGAGTGATTCGTCAGCCTGGAGCAAGCACGTACGGGAATGGCTTCCCCTTCGGGTGGGAATGGGGTTCGACTATGGAGTGAATGCGATCGTCTTCTCCACTGAGGGCAGGTATGCCTTCCTTGGGATCTCTGGCGGCGAGTGTAAGGCGCGCCAGCTCGCAACTCATGGCCAGGTGATCTGCTTGGACATCCAGACCTCGGAGAAAATCTGGAGCTGGCCTGCCCATGCGCTGCGCAACCGCAGCATCGTGCATGTTGAAGCGTTGGGTTTGGCCCCAGATGGGGATTGTTTTGCTGTCGCATGCAACAGGGAGAGGTTCTTTGGAATGGACGGTCAGGAGACCCCTCCTGGTAATGATTATCTGGTCTACCTGGAATCCTATGCGAATGGCTCTCTGGTAGAAGTAAGGTGGTCACAACCTCATGACCGCAAGGTCGTTGCTTTGGCTCATTCACCTCATTCCGTTTACCTCGCTTTCTGTTTCGAGTCTGAGTCCTGGCTTAATCGACAAGATGTAACATGCCTTGCCACAGAGTCTGGCGCCATCATTTGGCGTTGCCCGATGCCCGGGCAGAAGCTGTCGCAGTTCTCCTGTGCAAGCAAGCTTCAGTTCACACCTGGTGGTCGATTCCTGGTTTGTGCTGCCTGGGGTCATTCCACTGAAGAGCATGATGACTTCCCAGGGTCCATGGGCGCAGAAGCTGACGATGATGACATGTGCACTGTCACCTGCATCGGGATCGAGTCCGGCTTGGTCGTTTGGCGGTCCAAGCCAATTCCGGACTTTGTGGCTCGTTCGATGCAGCTGTCGGTCTCATCTACCGGGCACCATGTGCTGATTGCCTGTCGACTTGATGGGCGGTGGTGGGAGAGAGAGGATGGTAGCGGAAGAGACTTCTACAAGGGTGCCGTTGTGTGCCTGGACGCTCAGACCGGCAATCTCCTGAAGAAGGCGTACCCTGGGCTGCCAGATACCATAGAGCTCCTCTCCGTGAAGCACTGCTCTGAATCGCAGGTAGTATTTGCAGTGGATGCTTGGGCGAATGAGGCATCGGTCAAGGCATATCGCTTGCACATGCGCGGGCCGCCCGAAAACTGGAGCGGTCAGAAGCACGGCTGGATGTTGAGCAAAGCGCAGTGGCCAGCGGACAGCAGTCCGGAACTGCTTTGGACTCATCTTACGCCTGAGGTCAAGCACAACTTGACCGGATTTGCCTTCAAACCTTTAGTGCCAGCCATGGACGACCTGCTGGAAAGCGAGTCTCCTCACGAACATGCTGTGGACCCTGCAAATGTTGCCTCATCGTCGAGTGCGATGCCAAGGCGCAGAAGTCACCGGCAGCGGCAACGGAAGAAGAAGTATCTGGCCACCGTCCTCCTTTGACTGAGCACGAGAGGCTCATGGAAAGAGCTTTGGAGGCATTTCCAACATGTACAGTTCGATGCTTTTTGCCATGGCACTCAAGGATCTCAAGGGCACAAGATGTGCCTAATAATTAATCAGCCCGCTCCGGTTCTTGGAAGTGCGCAGTCTTCGCTCGTGCCCAGCATTGGTGTGCGGTGAGGACTCGTGCCAAAGGGAACTCCAGGTCAGTATGTAGCCAGTGCTTGCCTGCGTGCGGCTCTGATTCGAGCCCGGAACTGCGTTGAGGGTTTATAGGGTTCAGGGTTTAGGGTTTAGGGTTTAGGGGCCTGAGGGTTTCGCAGCTCGCGGAGTGCGGTCAGAGCTTGTGCCCCGAGCACCAGGGTTTGGTGCGGGCCGAGGAGGGGGGTAAGAAGATGCAAAATTGTCCTTGGACGAGATCGGTACGGTGTAAGAATTAGGGTTCTGTCGGTTTCGGGTCTTGGGGCTTACGGATGTGAACCCCCCCAAAATCCCTGAGCTACTGATACTTCCCACCTTCATGCCCTCCTGTCCTAGGGCCGTGTGCCTAGAATCATGGGTGCGTGCCATGCGGTACCCTAAACCCTATCCCTAAACCCTAAGCCCTGAACCCTGAACCCTAAACCCTAAACCATAAACCCTAAACCCTAAACCCCAAACCCTAAACCCTAGACCAAGCTAGGCATCGCCTCAGCTGGTGCCCGCCCAGCTCAGAGCCACCAGCCACGCCGCGAGGTGATGCCCAGTACTTGGGAGGTTCATGGGTAGATATAAGTCGGGTCTAGGGTTTAGGGTTTAGGGTTCCGGGTTGAGGGTTTCGGGTTTAGGGTTTAGGGTGTAGGGCTACTTGGAGGTCAATGGGTACTTAAAGACATAAAGTAGGGTTAGAAGCAGGGTAGTCTGTGTATTCTAACCCTATTTAAGGTACTTTACAGCCCTAGTTATAACTCCCCATGAACCCTCAAGTAGCCCTCATTCCCTTATTGCAAACCCTAAACCCTAAACCCTAAACCCTAAACCCTAAACCCTAAACCCTAAACCCTATGCAACTCCTTAAACAAGAAAGAGCACCCGATTTAGTGCTCAGGGTTCCGGACTTCAGGAGCCCTTAGGATTAGGGTTTAGGGTTTAGGGTTTAGGGTTTAGGGTTTAGGGTTTAGGGGTTGGGGCCCAAGGCCCTAAGGGTTTCGGTTTCAGGTTTGGGGTTCGGGTGAGGTTTAGGGTTCGGGTGTTAGCATTAGGGTTTGGGTTCAAGGTTGAGGGTTGAGGGTTGAGGGCTTAGGGTTGGGTTTGCTTTGGGATTGGGTCTTTGTGGTTCAGGGGGAGTTTGGGAGTTGTGGGAGGGGGGGGGGGGGGGGGGGGGAGGGAGGAGTTTCGCCTAGACTCGCCTAGACTGCCAAAGCACCCCCTCATACAACGAGTTAAACCCTAAACCCTAAACCCTAAACCCTAAACCCTAAACCCTAAACCCTAAACCCTAAACCCTAAACCCTAAACCCTAAACCCTAAACCCTAAACCCTAAACCCTAAACCCTAAACCAAAGTTAGGGACTAAAAGCCACGATTCCCAAAGTCGACCGTGCAGCAGGTGCCGAGCCCCCTACCCACGCGCGAGGATGCGCCCGCCGAGAGTGGCAAGGAGAGCAAGGACTGACCTGCAAAGCGGTTTAGGGTTTAGGGTTTAGGGTTTTGGGTTTTGGGTTTAGGGTTTAGGGTTCAGGGTTTAGGGTTTTGGGTTCTTTTGGAGTTTAGGGCTTAGGCTTAGGGTTTGGGGTTCCTTTGAGGCTTAGGGTTTTGGACTTCAGGCTGTTCAGTTGGAATGGGCATTGTGATGAACGGATTTGGGGTAGTTTGCACTATGCATATTAGGGAGGGCTTTCAAGGAGGTCATATTGGTGTTTTCTTGCTTCCTGTACTATCTGTGCTAAGAACGCTTGTACTTGTTTCTGGACTCGGGGACCCCGACCGTTCAACACAGCACGTTGTGCCATATATTCGGGGAACGTATCTTGAGCCAAAATACCTCTCCAAGATGAAACAGAAGTAGTTACCGGCCCCCCTCCCCCAAAAACCCCTGACTGGATACCTCAGACACCTTTATTTAACCTTCTTTGTCCTTAGATGTTCTTTGATCAAGCCGATGTCCTGCCCTGAAAACCTACAGTGAACAACCCTAAACCCTAAACCCTAAACGCTAAACCCTAAACCCTAAACCCTGAACCCCGCGAGTCGTAGCTAGCTCTCAGTCCGAGGACCCTGGAATCCAAGGTTTAGGGTGCCGGATTTAGGGTTTAGTGCTTAGTTTAGGGTTGAGGGTTAAGGGTTTAGGGTTTAGGAATTAGGGTCTAGTGCTTGGGGTTTAGGGTTTAGGGTTTAGGGTTGAGGGTTAAGGGTTTAGGATTTAGGGTTTAGTGTTTAGGGTTTAGGGTCTAGGGTTAGGCATCACCCCGAAAGCCCTGAGTGCTGAAACCGGACGACCTTAAAGAGACATGGGGGTTTACGAAAGATAGGTGCCCCCTGAAATAGACCCCCCAAATAGTAATAGTAGGATTCCCTCATAGTAAGGGCCCCAAGAAGGTACCCAAACCCCAAACCCCAAACCCCAAACCCCGAACCCCAAACCCCAAACCCCAAAACCCCAAAACCCCAAAACCCCAAACCCCAAACCCTAAACCCTAAGCCCTAAACCCTAAACCCTAGACCCTTTCGGAAGTCACCACACAGGAGAACTCGCCGGCAAAGTCGGAGAAGCTCTTCGCTTCCGACCATTGTCCGGCACCCCAGGGGGAGGGGGTGGGGGTTTAGGGCCCATCGGATGTTCCAGGGTTTTGGGTTTGTAAGGGTTCAGGTTTTAGGGTTTAGGGTTTTGTGCATCGCAGACCTAGGAATTTCGGGATTTGGCGGTTTTAAAGGCCAGGGATTCTTAGGGCTGTGGACGGTCCTCCCCAAAACCCTTAACCGTAAACCCTTAAAGGCGATGAGCCCTAAACCCAGAAACCCCAAACCCCTAAACCCCGACTGGACTGTTCATTCACGTGTTCTGAGCCCAAGACCGAACCTTCCTGAAGTTAGAGTTTGAGGGTTTAGAACTTTGAGTTTAGGCATATGTTGCTGCTTAGCTGCAGCTTCGATTTGGGTTTAGCATCTACTTGTGGCTCTATAGACCTACAGTTGGAAAGGGTTGTACCCATTACTACCGAGCTGGACAAATAGCGTTGCAGGTGGGGGGTGGGGAAAAGGGTAACACTCTGCAAGTCGGTCATGTACTTCTTTCAGCGCACGCCGGGTTTAGGTCTAGACCGTAAGCCCTACTCCAAGGCCTCAGGTGATGGGACTTGGGGACCCAGGCTGTTTGCGATGTTGTTGAAGTGGCCATTGTCTTCGTGCCCTAACCCTGAGCCTCGTCAGAACCTCACCCTATAACGGTTTAGGTTCAGGGTTTGCCTTAGATCCTGTGAGCCCTCGAAACCCCACACCCGAAACCCCAAAACCCTAAACCCTGAACCCCCTAGGAACCCCTAACCCTGAACCTTAAACCCTGAACCCCTTTAGCCCTCTGTGCCCTCGTAAGCCCAGAAACCGCCAAGCTCCATCAGACCACTTGGAGGCTCATGGATAGTTAGAAGTAGGGTTAAAAGAAGGTAGCTACATCTCTAACCCTATTTAGGGTACTTAGAAGCCTCAGCCCTAAACTCTAAACCCTAAACCCTCAAACCCTAAACCCTCAAACCCTAAACCCTAAACCCGAAACCCTAAACCCCAAACCCTAAACCCTCAACCCCAAACCCCAAACCCCTAAACTCCAAGCCCTACTTAGAACCACCCATGCACCTTCAAGCACGTCTCGAGGTCTCATCTCTCCGGCGGCGCTTACCCGAAGTTCCAAAAAAGAGCGGCCACTCGCCAATTTCGGGGATAGGGTTTAGGGTTTAGGGTTTAGGGTTTAGGGTTTAGGGTTTAGGGTTTAGGGTTTAGGGTTTAGGGTTTAGGGTTTAGGGTTTAGGGTTTAGGGTCAACGGTTTAGGGTTTAGGGTTTAGGGTTTAGGGTTTAGGGTTTAGGGTTTAGGGTTTAGGGTTTAGGGTTTAGGGTTTAGGGTTTAGGGCGGAGGTGCTATGTGATTTGCGGAGCTTAGGAATTAGATTCACACCTTTCCTAATAACATAGAAGGGCGTCCTTGTTTTAACGCAAGCATTAACAGAGGCGGTTTAGGGCTGGGGGAGATTGCCCCTGGCCTCCTGGAATCCTGAACCCGAAACCTCCTCAACCCTTCTGAAACCTTCCGACTCGCCAAACAAGCACTTAAGGGTTGGGAGCGCAGAAATGATTCGGGCCCCGGTTTAGGCTACCCACTAAATGCCCTAATAATTTCTGTCTCTTTACTGGGGGCACTTACTGGAGCTCCAGGACGTGCATTCGCTCTATTTATAAGCTTGGTTTGCCCAGTGGTACCCTTTACCCTTTTTTTGTTATGGGTTCCCTGATAAAGGGTGCCCTTATTACAACATGGTCACTGGGCTGGTTTTACCGCACGACCAATATGTACGGTAAAAGAGGTGTCATTCTGTTCTCACGTCGCCCTCGAGCATGAAACAGACAGGCATGAAAGGCCTATGAATATTAATAGCCCAAATGCAAATGAATTAATTTCTGATGAATGAAACGGTACCAAAGATGAAGCCTTTCAGATCGCTCAGGCACACTATGTGTCTTAAGGTCTAAGCCCTGCAAGCCCTATGAACCCTGTAATCAATAATAGAGGATACAGGAGTAGTGACTGAACATCCCTTGGTACTAGTCCCTATGACAACCCTAAACCCTAAGCCCTAAGCCCTAAACCCTAAACCCTAAACCGGCCCGTCCTTTTGGCAAGCCCAACCCCAAGGAAGCTTCAGCTGCTCACCTGCACGAAAGGGAGGGAGGGTTTAGGGTACAAGGTTTCAGGGTTTTTGGCAACCCTAACCCCTAACCCCTAACCCCTAACCCCTAACCCCTAACCCCTAACCCCTAACCCCTAAACCCTAAACCCTAAACCCTAAACCCTAAAACCTAAACCCTAAACCCTAAACCCTAAACCCTAAACCCTAAACCCTAAACCCCAAACCCCAAACCCTAAACCCTAAACCCTAAACCCTAAACCCTAAACCCTAAACCCTAAACCCTACACCCTACACCCTAAACCCTAAACCCTAAACCCTAAACCCTACACGGCCGGCTTGGGGGGGGAGAGGGCTGGCCGGGCTGGGCCTTCCGCAGGTTGCTTAGCTAGGAAGGGCTGGGAAGGCCATGACGACGACGTTCAGACGGGGTCTAGAGATATAAGGTTTAGGGTTTAGGGTTTAAGGTTTAGGGTTTAGGGTTTAGGGTTTAGGAATACTTACTAATACCATTCCCTTATGGTCCCTTTGTAATTCTACTATAATCGCCCCCAACACCCTATTCTAAGTATTCAGGCCCCTATATTCGGGTTGACTGTAGGGACCCCTCATGTAAACCCCCAAAGAGTATAGTTCCCTTATGATAAGGACTGTAGGGTTTAGGGTCTAAAGGCACCCCCCAAACCCTAAACCCTAAACCCTAAACTCTAAACCCTGAACCCTGAACCCTGAACCCTGAACCCTGAACCCTGAACCCACCATGACACAGCCACCCCGCAACAATCCACGCAGCTTACCGGTGCCTTCCGAAGCCTGGCTTCCTAGGGGTTAGGGGTTCATGAGGGTCTAACTTGTGGTTTAGGGTTTAGGGTTCAGGGTTTAGGGTTTAGGGTTTAGGGTTTAGGGTTTAGGGTTTAGGGTTTAGGGTTTAGGGTTCGGAGGGTTTGCTTCTAATCCTGTTAAGAGAGGTTCGACCAGAAACGGCACCCAGGAGCCGGGGGTGACTTGAGCTGAGCCATTGACCTCTCTACGCGACCGATTCTGAGGGGACGCGTGAAATCGTGCACCGGCTTTCTGGGCAAGGATATCTTCGAAACCCTGAAGGCCCATTGGTCAACCCGTGTGCCGCTGAAGACCCATCAACATGAAAGATGCCCCTATCGATCAGGCTGTTTCGTTTTTTCGGTCTCCCAAGATGTCCTGATCGCCACGGGTTTCGTCGAAATGTGAAGGCCAGAACCCTGCCCGAAAGTCCTTCATGCCCTACGTGCCAAGCCCGAAAGCCCTACACATCTCCCTAAACCCGAAAGCCTATAGCCTATACATTGGACTCTAAGGCCCCCCGAAAAGCCTGCAGCCCTTTGCTAAACCCAAAACCTGAGACCCAGATATGCTTAAGAGGCTTAAGGGATTGGGAGTTTGGGGCTTAGGAGTTGAGAGGTGTAGCTTAGGGATTAGGGTTTAGGGCTTGGGTTGGTTGTGGGGTTAAGGTAGGGGCTTAGGGCTTTTGGGTTCAGGGGTTTAGGGGTTTAGGGGTTTGGGGGCTTAGCGTCAGGTCGGAAGACCCGGCACCACCGCCAATTATCACCGAGAAGGAGGCATGCCCCCCGGGGCCCCCGAAGGTGTAGTCAGACAGATTCGGTCCAAGAAGGGTCCCCCCTAGTTGTAGGGGTCCTGAAGTGGGGTTTTGGGCTCTATAGGGTTTAGGGTTTAGGCTTTCGGGTTTCGGGCTTACGGTTCAGGGTTTAGGGTTACATCCGAGTAGACAAGTTAATCCCTTGATGTACTCTGTGTAGTAACTCAGGGACATGCAAACCGCCATCTTACCCTGAGGGTCCATGTACCTCATACTCATATACTTGGGCCAAAAGTCCCTGTACATAGAAGGTACTTTAAGCCCCAAGTGTTCTCTATTAGGTGCATGGACCCTTAGGGTTAGTAATAAAGCTAATGAGGCTCCAGCCTGTGGGGTCGTAGGTCTTGGGGTGTAGGGCTGAGGGTTTAGTGTTCAGGCTTTCGGGGCTGAGGGCCACGAGCTGAGCGAAAGCTCTCGCTTGTGCACCGCGCTGCGAATGTCTCCAGGGCTTGTTCTGAGCCCCCCCCCCCCCCCCAAATCCCTAAAACCCAAACCCTAAACCCTTCACCCTAAACCCCAAACCCCAAACCCCAAACCCGAAAGCCTAAGGCTGAAGGTCGCACGGTGAATCGTCTGAGACAGACCCTGAGTTGCTTGACATCAGCCTGCCGTTCCGGAATCAGGAAACCAGCGGCCCTATGCAATTGTTTAGGGTTTAGGGTTTAGGGTTTGGGGTTTAGGGTTTAGGGTTTTAAAGGGGTATAAGCAAAGAGATACTCTAAATAATCCCTTACAGGGTTGGATACGGCGAAATATGGCGCCTATTCCCTACGTCCCTGTTGAGAACTAGTAACAGTCAATGAATCAATGTCCCCTCGGGCCAGCATGCTGAGCGGTTCCTAAACCCTAAACCCTAAACCCTAAACCCTAAACCCTAAACCCCGAACATGCGCGCAAGACTGCTTCCATCTCAGCCCTCGCAATTAGCTCATCGGGATGCTGAGCCCCTGCGTGCGCAGCTCACCCAGTGTCTTAGTAGCTGAGTGAGCACACTTTACACTTTTTGGGTTCCTAAACCCTAAACCCTAGCCCTGAACCCTAAACCCTAAACCCTTATCATCCCCTACAGGAATGAAAGTGTTGCACTTTTTTGGGGGGCTTATGAACTCAGCAACTAAGGTGTCCTGCCAGTGGCTCAGAGCTTCGGGCTCCGCCCCCGCGTTCGTCAGCCGGAGGTCTCGGCACGTCTCCAGGATTTATAGGGGTTTCATAGGGTGTTATAGGGTTTTATAGCTTTTTATAGGGTTTTATAGGGGTTTTATAGGGGTTTTATAGGGGTTTTATAGGGGTTTTATAAGGTTTTATAGCTTTTTATAGGGGCTTTATCGGGTTTCATAGGGTTTACAGGGGTTTTATAGGGGTTTTATAGGGGTTTTATAGGGTACCTCCAGGAGCCGGTCGCAGTGGCCTGCCTGGCCTCTGTCGCCGTGGTCTGCTGGCAAGCCGCTTGGGCAGGGTTTAGGGTTTAGGGTTTAGGGTTTAGGGTTTAGGGTTTAGGGCTTGGGGTTTAGGGTTTAGGGTTTAGGGTCTAGGGTCTAGGGTTTAGGGTTTAGGGTTTAGGGTTTAGGGTTTAGGGTTTAGGGTTTAGGGTTTAGGGTTTAGGGTTTAGGGTGTGGCAAAACAAAAAGGCTTTCACATCTGATCCCGATGGAGCTACGTATCTTGCCTAGTTGTAGAACAGAAAAGAGTCTCGCTGCTTTGAAAGCTTTCAGGTGGCACTGTACAAGATTTGCAAACCCTAAACCCTAAACCCCAAACCCCAAACCGTAAACCCTGAACCCTAAACCCTAAATCCTAAACCCTAAACCCTAAGCCATAAACCGCTCAAAGACTTCCGATGCGTTGCATTGAGGTCCACCGACCGGCCTGTAGAGGCCCATCACGCTTGAGACGTGGCCGTGTGCGTTTGGGTGCAGCTTGGGGATGTTCGGGAAAATCGTTTTTGTTCTTTTTAATTTTTGGGTGGTACTATATACTTCCTGGGAAACAGCTAAAATGGCATTTTTTTAGTACCTAGGAAGCAGCTAAAGTTCCAATTTTGGGGATGTTTTTTTTGGTACCATACTTCCTAGAAAACAGCTATATTTTTTGTATATTTCTATTTTTTTCGGGTACTATGCTTCCTAGGAAACAGCTAAAATTAATGTTTTTCCTAGGTTTCCAAGATCAGAATATAGGCAAAGGCTAGGGCAGAGCTTCTCGTGGATGGCGATCAGGGCAGTATTGATCTCATTGAGAAGGCGATTGAGCGACTGAAGGGGCAAGGCCGCAGCGTGGTGACTACTGTTTCTGGGTTGTGCTTGGGAATGGTTTTTCCACTTCTTTCCTTATAAGGGAATTAACTTTCAAAGAATTTAACTTATAAGGGAACCTATTCCTAAATAATTTTCAGAGGGTTTGAAGCACAGCTCAGGTTTTTGCAGAGCCAAGAAGAGTGGACAGCAAGCGGTGGCGAGCTTTCTTTCGAGAGCGGCTCATTACGTTTTGTCCCGTGCCCCGTCGCAGAGGTCAAGAGGCCACTGATGTTGCCATCGAAGCTCGACTGGTGCGCTTGTCCCAGTTACTATATCCCCCTTTGGGAATTATTTTTCATTTTTGTTTATGTAAAACCCAAGGGGGTATTGAAGATTTTATTTCTATTAAGGTTCTAAGGGGAGTATAGGTTACCAGATGATCTGTGTGTAGCCCTGCTGACGGCTGACGCTGGCTTTGTGGACATTGTTGGGGATGTCGCTGCTTCAAGAGACATGACCGTCTTCATCCCAGAGACGAGCGGAAATGTTGTTCGAAAGTACAGAACAACCAGTGCTGCTGTGGTGCCCATACAATCCCAGAGCTTGAGCAAGGAGGGTCCCAGGGTAAGAGCCATTCTACACCCGGACGGAAGTGGGAGCGTCGAGATGGCAGAGCCCTGGCAATGCCCGATGGGAGACGCGGAGGCTGAGCAGCTCACGCAGTTCTTGCAGGACCTGGGCTATCATGGGGAGCGCGGATTCCTTGTGCAGGCCATCGCAAAGTTTTGGGTCGCACACCGACTGGGGCCACTGACTGTCTACCCAGCTGGGCTAGGATGTGCGTCAATGCACAAGGAAATTCAAGCTGCAGGCCCTGAAGCATCATGGACTCGGTACAGCCGCGACCTGGCATTTTTCCTCCCCATCACAAAGGCTCCAACCAAGACCATGCACAACGTTAAGGAGTATGGCACCACGCATGCAATGGCAGTTTTCGAGGGTGGAGGCCCCTTCACCATCAAGGCCTTGGTGGTGGTACTGTACCCTTTTCCTTTTTTTGGTTTAAGGTTCCCTTAGAAAGTAACCAACCAAAAAACGGGTGACCTTATGAAAAGATGGTTACTGGGGTACCAAGAGGCATCGAGAGACATGGTGGAACAAGCTTTGCGCAGATTGGGATATTTGGATGGCCACTTGAGCTGCGACTTGGCTGAGGCATTGCTTGCTTTTGTGAACCTTCCAGAAACTTGGCAGCCCACTGGTGCCCGTTTCCTTTTTTTGGTTCAACATTCCCTTAGCCATTCCCTGATAAGTTACCAACCCCAAGCAAGGGTGCCCTTGTTTATAGCTTCTGGGCTACCAAGGAAAACTACAAGGCACTGAAAAGATGCGAGGCTCTGCCTACAGCTGCCGACGCTGTGTCGGACGTGGTGGAGAAGCTGCACCATGCTTTTTTGGCCCATGATACTGGTGGCCGATGGCGCGTTGCCCCAAGTGACACCCAAGTCCGCAAAAAACTGTGCAAGCACGGCTTCTTGATTCACGAGGCGGCGTCACGGAGCGAAGTGCTGGAAGCGATGCAGAAGTTTGCACGTAGCCGTGGCTTGATGCAGATGCGAAGCTACGTCGGATACGTCTTCCGGATTCAGCAGTACATGTGTCGCTCAAGGCCCAGCAAGGTTGGAAGCGTTGACTTCCGGGACCTGAGAAGGCCTTTTGCAAAAGAAGTAGGTCTTAGGGTAGTTTAGGGTTTAGGGTTTAGGGTTTAGGGTCTAGGGAAGATCATCCTCGCAACGCCCAAGTCCCTGAAGTGCTCTGAAGCAACATGTCCTTAGCCGTCCAGTGCAGTAGGAGGGATGGAGCTGGGTAGATGTTGCAGACATTGTAGACATTGTCGTTCTGGCCTTTTAGGTCCAAAGTGGGGTTTGCGAGAATAAAGGACCCCCTCATCTAGACCCTCAAATACTAGGATCCCCTTATAGTAAGGACTCCGACAAGGTACCCCAATATCGTAAGCCCCCCAAAACCCTAATTTAGACCCTATATATAAACCCTAAATTTGTAATGTAGCTTGAAGATGGGCCAGTTGGTAGCTCAGGTTTGCTAGCCCCGCCCCACGCCCCAAAGCCCAAATGCCGCTGAAGCTCTGCGGGCTGACTAGGGCTTAGGGTTTAGGGTTCAGGGTTTAGGTTTTAGGGTTCAGGGTTTAGGGTTGAGGGTTGAGGGTTTAGGGTTCAGGCTTCAGGCTTCAGGCTTCAGGGTTTAGGGTTAGATGAAGACTGTGCTTCATACATCTTCTGTCCGCAACGAGAACATACGGAAAACGCGCTATTCGAACGAACTCCGAAGCCCAAAGCTCTCTAGGGGCTCTCGGAAGATTGCAGGGCTTCAGGGGTTCTGGGGGTCTCAGGATTCAGGGATGAGGGTTTGGGGTTTAGGGTTTGGAGAATCCTCATATCGTTTAGGCTTCAGGGTTTAGGGCTTAGGGTTTGTAGGGTTGAGGACTGACCAGTTGTCAACGCAAGAATGCCTCCGGCACGACTGGAGTTTCAAGGCGGACCAACCTGCGTTTCTATGGGATTAAGCCCTAAGGCCGTAAGCCCCTAAACCCTAAAACCCACTAGCCCCTGTAGCCTGAACCCTTTTCAGCGGCATACGAGGGCCAACCCATTTTTTGTGTTTTTGTTATTTTTTGTTTTTTTATTTTTTTTGGGGGGGTTGGGTTTTTTGGGGGGGTTGAGGTTTTGGGTGGGTGTAGGATCTCTGTCGGCCAGGCGGGGAAAGGATTGGACTTGGCCGTGAACGATGAAGTGCCCTGGCATCCGGTGTATGGGATTCGCCAGGCCAAACCGGTTTTGGGTTTTGGGTTTTGGGTTTAGGGTTTAGCCCTAACCCCCTCAAGACCCTAACCCCCTAACCCCCCAAACCCCTAGTCCACCAAACCCTAGAAACTCAACATGCGCCCAGACAATCGGGAGATCACCTTTTAAGGCAACCCGAGCAGATGCTTGCACTTGATCTCACTCCCGCCATCGTCGAGCTCTGAAAGGTTAAAGTTTGCCACGCTGCAATTCTCGCAGCTACTGAAGTCAGGGCGGGTCCCAGTACCACATGCGTGCGCCTTGCCAGCCCTGCACTACTCCCATCCTAGCAAGGATGATAGTATGTTTTGTGTATGTTCGGGGTACCTCTATTTTGACCCACATGTCAAAATTGGTACACTGCACTGTTTTGAGGCGGTAGGGTTAAGGTTCTGGGTCTTTGTCCCAGAGGCCTTGGGTCAAGGGCTTTTGCGAGCCACAGCAACGACTGAATCCCAAAGGCCCCACATAATTGAGGCTTCTAGGTTTTTGTAGGGCTGAATTCTAGTGACCCTAAACCCTAAACCCTAAACCCTAAACCCTAAACCCTAAACCCTAAACCTTAATTTGGGATCAAGGTTCGGGTTCATGTGTAGTACGGGGACCCTAGACCACATGAGTCCTCAACCCAACTCCACAGCCCTAAGCCCTAAACCCTGCCTGGGGCTATTTTTCCGGCAATGTTCAGGGGTATGCCCCATACTTGGGCAGTTAGAACCTACTAGTTTGTATAGGGCGTTGGGGTCATCTGAGGGAAGCATCGTGGGTTCTTAGAATGGTCCGAAACTAAAGCTTAAACCCTAAACCCTAAACCCTAATCCCTTTGAAGTGTTCTGATGTATGGGCCCTCAATTTGTACAGGGTATAAGGGGGTCCCCTTCTAAGGGCCCACACTAATTAAGGGACCATGTAACTACCCCTAAACCCTAAACCCTAACTGCTAAACCCTAAACCCTAAACCCTAAACCCTAAAACCCTAAAACCCTAAACCCTAAACCCTAAACCCTAAACCCTAAACCCTAAACTTAAACCCTAAGTGCTGAACCCGAAGCCGAGAGCTCAGGCCACATCCACCCCGGCAGGATCGGAGGCGGAAAGCAGACCCCGAAGAAAAGCTCCTTCTTGCTGGGTTTAAGGTTTAGGGTTTAGGGCTTAGGGTTTAGGGTTTAGGGTTTAGGGTTTAGGGTTTAGGGTTCTATGTGCTACGCTGTTGTGGGTTATGTCCGGCATATGGGGGGGGGGGGGGGGGGGCGTGGGGTGCTGAAATGACCTACCATATTGTAGGGTTTTGGGAGTCACCACTCCCTGCTCTTCTTAGCAAAGAGCCCTTTACACCCCGAAACGAACCTTACAACTCAGGGCCTATCACATCCTTTACAAACCCTTAAACCTTTTGTAGGCCGTAAAGCACTCAAAAACAAGAGGGAAAAACCGCCTAAAACGAGAAACGGCGAAATCCCAAAGCCCTAAATCCCGTAAGTCCTAAGCCCCCTGGGTAAAGGTTCAGGGTCGCAGAGTCGTAGAGCTTTGGGTTCGCTGCAGCGATGGGTTTCAAAACTCTGGCGGCCACTGCCGGCGGTTGCTAACAGCCGCCACACAACTCCCCGAACCCCAAGTGAGATAAGGTTTAATTGAGAGCTGTTCGGCCTGTTTACTAGGACCCAGTATTCCCTTTTTCGGGGTTGAGGTTTCCTTATAAGCTCTAGGTTACTCTTGGGTCTAGTTTAAGTAGGTAGTAGGGAGGGGGGCAGAAGAAGATCCATTTGTACGCAAAGGTTGAGGGTTCCAGGATTTGGGGTTTTATGCCTAGGGCTCGTTGGGCTTCATTAGGGTTTCAGGCTTTTGGATGTGCAGTCTGGGTAGAGGGTTTTCGTCTTGCCCGGATTCGTTTGCAATTTTTACTAAGCTGAATCCCTAAACTTGTAAACTTGGGATGTCCCCCTTCTACGAACAGTCCTTAGTAGGGATTATAATAGGGGGTACTATCGTCACAATGAAGGACTCTTCATGTTAGGGGGAGCATCGCAACCCTACACCCAAACCCTAAACCCTGAGGTTTGCGATTTCACGACCAAGACATGGACCCCATGTCTTCCATGACTGCCGTGGGGCTAGGGTACCCCCCAGAGTCCTTGTTACCGAAACTGAACCCTTGTAGTAGCCCCAAACCCTAAACCCTAAGCCCTAAACCCTAAACCCTAAACCCTAAACCCTAAACCCTAAACCCTAAACCCTAAACCCTGTCGACTTTGAGCCCTAAGCCCTGGCGATTCCCAGAAAGGCCGCATCGACGGCCACGCCAGCATCGAACACTGTTTGCAGCGAAGGCTGGCTACCCAGACTTTAGGGTTTAGGGTTTAGGGTTTAGGGTTTACGATTTAGGGTTAAGGGTGGATCCGTTCCTAAGAATGACACAGTTGTAGTATGGGGTACTATTTGCGGGTTCTACTTTTGGATCCTCTACGAGGTCTGGCTCGTGCTGCGTGCGTAACCGAGGGCCGAGGGCTTGGGCTAAGGGTTTTTGGGTTAAGGTTGATAGGGCTGACGGACTCATTTATGGCTTGTTTAGGGGCGTAGGTGGTTTAAGGCTTTAGGTGTTTCAGGTTTGGGTTTTTTGGGACTCAATCGGAGGGACTCTCTAACCAAGGGCGAACTTGGGGCTACATAGGTATAGAAAAGGATAACAGGCTCAGATTATGCAGCATGCAGGCTATTGGCCTTGCAGCTACTACGACTGTCACCTGCCCGGGTCTCCACTTCCAGTGGAAGGGAGAATCCTGGAGCTTACTCCCACAAAGGGGTGTGCAGCAAGGCGGCACCCACTCTGCCATTCTCTTCGCCTACGTTCTGGGTCTGGCTGTTGAAGAGGCTTCTTGGGACCAGCCTTGCACGTTTGGTTGTGCCTTCGTGGACGACCTGCTTCTCAGTTTGCGGAATTGGCACCAGGCGATTCGTTTTGCTCCCGCAATTGGTGCAGAGTCTGGCAGAACTCGGCCTGCCCCTCAACCTCAAGAAAACGAAGATCATGTCACATGCCTGGCACGTTGCGGCAAGGGCGAGACCTATTCTTTTCCGGCTGACTCTGTAGTCTAAGGGTGTCACCAGGGTGTCATGTGAAAAGACTCATTTTTTTCCGTATGCGGTTTGGGGTTCAGGGACGTTCAGGGAAAGGGTTGCCATTTAAGCTGCGAACTGTGCGTCCTCGGCGACATAAACCCTAAACCCTTTTTGGGCTTCATTCGGTTTCCAAGCCCTAAACCCTAAACCCTGAACCCTGAACCCTGAGCCCAAAAACTCTTTAGATGCCCACGAAACAATCCTGAGGTGCGGCATCCCAGCCTTTGCTTACGCACTGACATGAAGTCATGTACCTAAATAGGGAATACTTAGGCCCCAAAGTCCCTATATAGGAGGTACTTTAAGGCCCAAGTACTCCCTATTTAGGTCTAGGTAGGCATTTCACGACGTGCTACACGTTAGCACGCCACGTTGCACGGATTGCCACGTTAGCGTGATTCATTTCACTTGCTCCCACGTGTAACATTTCCCGAGCGGCACGTGTTATAGCAGAAACGATCATTCCGAAATCGATGCTGGCACGTGTAACAGCTGGCGTGAAATCTTGTCGTTGTTGACACGGGCTGTGTGACGTCTACGGCAGGCCCAAGTGGAGAGCAGGAGTTGTGAACAGAAGTTGCAGAGCTGCGAAACACATGAGCAGACAAGACCCATGAGGGATTTCCAGTGCCTGAGCATCTTCTTGTTTGAGGGTCGAGGCCATGGGGCGCCGCGGCTTTGACAATCGCAACAACAAGCATGTCATGGAGCTGCTCGTCCCAAGTCACCTCGTGCTGCTGCAGCCTGGGGAATCCAAGAGGATCAACTTGCACTACGGCGGCCACGAGAGCTTTGAGGTCCCAGGAACGGCGAAGTGCGGGCGATACAAGTGCAGGCATTGCCCGGCCTTTTTCAGCGGTGATGCACGCAGGGCTGCTCGGCATTATCTGCCCACGGGACTTCCCAAGAGCTTCTTGGTTGCATGTTTTAGGGGCTTGAAACAGTCGAGTGATCAAGTTTGGGGGGTTCAGTCTGCCGTTAGCAAAGAGTTTGTCTGAGCAGTGCGCAATGGTTCTGGAACTGGGTTTCGGAGTGTTGAAACTGCTTCTGGAAGAGGTTGTACAGTTTTCAAGTCTCTAGAGATGTCAATATCGGTCTCGTCTTGGAAAACGCTCCTATGAACGTGATTTGGAGTGTTGAAATTGCCCATAGACTTGGGTTCAGTAGGTGTCCAGCCCAGTTGGTTTCGGGGTCTCAGAAAGGGATTTGGGCGCCGAAGCTGATCAGGAATCGGTGTTGTGAGGTGTCCAAACTGCTTGCAGTAGTGGGCTTTGGAATGACTTTGGGGGGTTCCAAACTGAGATTTCAGCTTGCTCTCCAGTTAGAGGGACTGCTTGGCCGCTGACTCATGCAGGCTTTTGGTCCAGTGGCGATGCTGCCGGGGTGTCGCTCTGCACAGCTCCGCCGCTCAATCTTGTGGGGCAGCTGGCGGATCTCAACTGTGTCGAGCACCTGAAGGCCGGTGACAAAAGAACGTTTGGTGACATGTCATCACAAGAGCTTCCCTTCTTGATACTCTTGCGGCTTCGGGTAGTTTGTCCGAGTCTGTCCGAAGTCTGTCCGAAGTCTGTCCGAAGTCTGTCCGAAGTCTGTCCGAAGTCTGTCCAGGCCCGGGCGTTCTTGGCTGGCGACGATGTGTCCAACATGGGCACCATGACGGATGCTCCCCCGAGGAAAAAGAAGGGTGATGCTGCCGAGCAAAACTGGGACATCTTGTCGGCTTCACTCACTGATCCCAGCCGTTACCGAGTGGATGCGGCCAACAAGAAGGACGTGTCTCGCCTCCTGGCTGTTGCTTTCAGCACGGGCGGTGTTCCGAGTAACTTTGCGGAGAACTACCACTTCAAGTTGGCCATGAAGACTTTGCAGGAGATGCTTGTGGGCTCTGCGCCATGGAAACCACCTGGACGCAAGGATCTCGCCAAGATGCGCCCGCTGGAGTCTGCTGCAGCAGTCCACGACACGTCTGTTTGGATGGCTTCCGTTCGACACTTGACTTTGGCCGTCGATGGCCGCAAGATGGCCGAGGGCAGGTTCAAGGAGTCGATGCTGAACACTGCTGTGGCGCTCTCAGTTGCTGGCCTTGAAGCGCAGTTTTGGCTGCTTGAACTTACCTGGAAGGCAGTTTGGGCTACCTAAAACTTGTTTTTGAGGTTTCCAAAGCACTCCGGGCCGCTCTTGCCCCAGAAAACTGCTGCAAGCGACACAGGGTCCAGCTATATGTTGTGTGTCTTCGCCCCAAATGCAGTTTGGGCTGCCTAAAACTTGGTTTTGAGGTTTGCGGAACACTCAGGGCGGCTCCTGCTGCCTGCTATTGCTTGAATGGGTCCAGCTAGTGCTTCAGCTTCTGTGTGTTCACCCCAAATGCAGTTTGGGCCCCCTAAAACTTGTTTTTGAGGTTTCCCAAACAATCAGGGCAGCTCCTGCCGCAGAAAATTGCTTCCAGCTGAATACTGTTTTTGGGAATTGAAACAACGTTTTGCATCCTTGAAACGGTTGCCAGCCACTCGGGCCGGCTCCTGCCATGAAGCCTGCCCACATGAAACCTACAATTTTGCTTGCTACTGCTGCTCTTGGGATTTCGTCCTTTGCCCACTCGTTAAACAGCGTGAAACTACGTTGTGGAGGCGCGTGATTTTCCCCCTCTCCGCGGACGGGAGCGGTGGCCCGTTGTTTCCAAGTGGACTGTGAGCGTGTCTCCACCAAAACGATGCTGTCCTACTTGAAACGCAGTTTTGGCTACTTGAAACACGTGTCCAGGTCAATTAGCGTTTGCTGAAAGCCAGTCAAGCCAGTCGTTGACAGCGCAAGGTCGTGGGCTGTGGCGAGGAGCGCTTCTTGAGGTCGGAGGACATGAGTGCGGTTCCGAAGGACACGGACCACACAGCCGAGTACGTCGAGGCCATCTTTTCGCAGGTTGATGGTCATCCGGCCCCCTCTGTGCCGGTCAACCTGGTCGCTGCTGTGGTCATGGATAGCCCAAATGTCAACAAGGCTGCCATGAAAGTCTTGGCAGAGAAGTACCCAAGCATCGCCTTCTTGCCCTGCGCTTTCCACGCGCTGGACAATTTCTTCGGGAAGCTCGTGAAGAACGTCGAGCTCTTGGACAGGGCACGTCACTGTGCCAAGCGCCTGACGAAGTTCGCTTCCTCGAAGTCGCGGGTGCGTGCTGCGTTGCAACGTCTCGCAGCCAAGCAGGCTCGCCGCAGATCGCGCGCTGCAGGCAAGAAGTGCCACGCAGTGTTCTATGTTACGGTCCGCAAGTCTCGCCACTACCCCGTGATGAGGCAGGTCAAGCGGGCCTACCAGATGAACCTGCCGGCCTTCTTATACTTTCGGACCGACGAGGCCAAGAATGTGTGCGCTCCCTTCAAGCACTGGGAGGCCGTCCATCGCATTGCTGTGCGCAGTCGGGCTGCGTTTGTGCAGCTGGCCAAGTTTTTCCTGGCCATCCTCAAGCCCGTCATGCGGAAATTGCGGTTGGTGGATGCAGCCAGTGCGACCTTGCCGCATTTGCTGCTTCATTTGATCGACTTGAGGCATGACCTAATCGCTGCATTCCAGAACATGGGCTACAGCTACCGCTTGATGCGTGCGAAAGACGATGTGGACATCGAGGAGGCGCTGAAGCAGGACCTGAAGAAAATGGTCGGCCTTTACAACGACATGGCCAAGGCTTTGATGAGCAACTGGACTGTTGCCGCCTTCCTTGCGGACCCCTTCCATGTCATCAAGTACCGCGAGGAGGTGCGCGAGCGTGGAACCATGCGCTTGGAGGCCAAATGTAGGGGCAAGCACTGGTTTCAGGGGGTTGAAACAACGTCTTCATGCCACGAACCGGCACTGTTCAACTTCCGGGACCGCTTCCTGCTATGAGCGCACCATGCAAGTCGTGCCCTGTTCTAAACACTGGTTTCAAGGGTTCAAAACAACATTTTGATGTGCCGACCAGCAGCGTTCGCAGTGTTCCCACATCCAGGACGTATTCCTGTTGCAAGCAGACGACACAGCGCATATGGTTGTCAAAACAAGGTTTTAAGGGCTTGCAATCTTGTTTCAGCCACTGTTTTCTCTGCCAGGCAGGGTTTGATCCGACCAAGAACATGCCCTCTGGCTTGGACGATGCAAAATGCTTCCGGTCATTGGCCTTCCATGCGGAGCGGGCAATGCTGGACATCATACCTCGCATCTTCCAGGAGAAGCCGCGTCAGAAGCAGGCGCGAGCCCAGCTGCGGAGCTACATGACACAAACTGGGTCCTTTTGTCCGCGGACGCTTGTCTGACACCCCTATCCCCCCACCCAGAATTACCAAAACCAACCCCTTTTTTCCAAAGACCCCAAGCCGGCAACTGTGCTGAGGAAGTTGGCAAGCTGGTGGGATGACGCGGGCTTTGATTTCATGGCCAATCCCAAGCGCAGCCGCCCCATCCCATTGCACCAGCTCTGGTGCGCGCATGATTTGGATGCTCCCGAGCTTTGCCACATCATGCTTCGCTTGGCAGGCCTGGCTTGCCTGGACTCGTGTAGCAGTTTGTGCTGGAAGAAGTTATGTTCAACCCATGTTTCGAGCTCCCCAAAGTAGCAAAGGGGCTAGGGTTGAGGGAAAAATGGAAGGGTTCAGGGTTTGGGCTCAGGTTTTGGGGTCCCGTGGCAGCTTCTGCTGTAGAAGAAGTTATGTTTAGCGATGTTTCGAGCTCCCCAAACTAGCAAAGGGGCAGGGTTGAGGGTTCGGCCTCAGGGTTTGGGGTCCCGTGGCAGTTGTGCAGTAGAAGTCATTCTTAAACTTATGTTTCGAGCTCTCCAAAGCAGCGCAGGGGCTCGGGTTTAGGGTCTACTGTGTCCGAAACCCAAACAATCACAGCCGTTGGCGGCCCTGTGGTAGGGTTGACGGTTTTGGTTTGAGGGTTTTCGGTTCTTTTTCGGGACGGAGGCTTGCTTTCCTGCGAGGGATGACACTTTCGAGTTCTGTAAATCTTGTTGGGTTTACGGTCTGGGGTGTCGGGAAATGCTGTTCTCGCCTGGCTGCGGCCGGTCATGGAGTTTTTTAGGGTTGTGTGGCTCATGTTTCTCACGCCTCGGCCTGTGCCAGCGGTTGGTCGTTTGGGCCCACGTGTGTCGTGTCCGCTCTCGGTGTTTGTCCCGCATTGGGTCCTCGACCCTGCCGCCTTGGCCCTGCGTAATGTCTGCATTCTTGCAGCTTTTCTGCGTTGGAAGGCATGCGCAAAGCATGCTGCGAAACAGGCGCGTAATCGGGAAGCCTGGCTCAAGCCATGCCGCCCAAAAAAAAACCGGCAGCGGCCGCGCCTGCAGCCAGAAGCGGATACAAGCAAGGAGAGATCGCCGACCAGGAGATCAAAACAGAGCAGAAGTCCGGCAAGCACGCTATACCGGGCAAGCACTTCCGGAACCTCGTCAGAGCCATCCTAGCATGTCTTTGCGAGGAGAACGGGTTGGAGTGGAATGACCTGACCATAAAGATGAAGGGCATGGCGGCGTTGCAGACGGCGGCCGAAGCAGCAATGATCGAGATCATCGCTGCAGCAGAGAAGCTTGCCAACCACCGTGGTGCTAGCAGCGTGTGTCGCGTGGACCTTGTGCAGCTGCGACACCTTGCGGATGGCATGTCGGCGAGCGCAATCCAGCTTCTGCAATGCGCCGCAGACCGCCACCGCGTCATAGAGCTTTACCAGGCCAAGTTCGCAGTGATGCACAGGGCGCCCTCCAGTCGCCGACAGCGTGTTCTGAAGCAGCGTAAGTTTCTCAGCGGCTTGCAGAAGCAGCCAAGAACCCCTAGGGTTGCCAAAAATCCAGCCCCCAAGAACCGCTGCGCAAAGAGGCGCTAGGTTGGGCAGCTTCTGAAAGGGCGCCAGAGCCATCAACGGAAGCTTTTAAGGCCCTGAAAGCTCGGTCCTGGACTGGTGTACACCCTATCAACCTCAACCCCTAAACGTGAAACCCTAAACCCCAAACCTAAACCCTAAACCCTAAACCCTCAACCCTCAACCTTAAACCCGAAACCCTAAACCCCAAACCTAAACCCAAACCGGCAGGTGGTGTTTTAGGGTGTTCCAACACAGAAATGGCATGTGTTGAGCCCCCGTGCCCCTTGTAAAGCAAACTCTGCTTCAAACAGCCTTTTTAGGTCCTTGAAAGTCAGAAATGAAGGTCTTCTGTCATGCTCTTTCGTGAGGGCTCTGGCCAGAGGCATGGCTTGCAAGTCGCTTCTTGCACAGAAACCTTCTAAGCGGGTGCATGCGACGGTTTTGGCGAGCAGAAAGCTTCTCGACTCCTTGAAACAGAGAAAAGAAAGGCTCGTCCCTCACCGTCCTTGAGAATGCCCTGAACCTTACACCTGACCTTACACCTGAAAGCGTTTCAAGTCCTTGAAACACACAAATAGAACCCTAAACAGCCTTTGAATTCCTGGCAGGCTGTGTGCCTTCGCAAAGCGCATCCGAAAGGATCAATGGCCTGGTCAAGTTCACCACCGGGAATGTGCTTCAGAACAACTTCTCCTGGGATGCGCGGGTTGCCAGCGCAGTGATCTGCGACAAGTACCGCAAACTCGCAGCGTGCGGCAAGAAGAGGAAGCACTGCGACACACGCGCCGGACATTGGGATGACGAGGACTGGAACATGGAGGCCGACAGTGACAAGGAGGATCTTTCGGATGACGCAGACGCCAGGCCAATGGAAGCTGGCTTGGATTTCGAGGCGCTGTCCGCCTAAACACCTTCCTCACTCTCAGTCCCTTTCACCCCCTATAAAGCATGGCCCAAACAGTGTTTCAGTACCTTCAAAAGTATCCCAAAACGCTTCCAGGCGGATCCAGTTCCAGACGCACCCTCGCTGGGCTCGGCAAGCTCCGCTTCCACTTCCAGCAGCTCCAGTTCCTCAGCAGAGAGTTGCTCAGACTCCGACGACTGAGTCTCCAAGGGCGACGACTTTTGGTGCCTGCTTGTTTTCTTGTCCAGAGGCGTTCATGAGTCTCCAAAGAGTTCCAGACACGGCCGTCTGGGCAAGAGCATCGCAAGACCACTTGAAACCCTAAGTCCAGATACCTTGCAAGGCACAAATCCAATCAACCCTTGAGATAGGGCTTAGCCTTCAGGTTTAGGATAGGGGCTTAGGGTTACTTGGTGGGGAAGTCACTTCCATTGGTTTTAATTGCTAGAAAGACTATGGCAGTAAGGAGCACCAATGGTCGGGCGGTTAAGGTGTTGGGCTGTCGACCGCCCATGTCCAGGTTCCAATCCCGGAGGCGAGCTTTTGGTTTCTCCATACAATCGTGTGCTATCTCTGACTTTGGGTCCCCTGAAACGCCGATGGGAGAAGGCAAACCTCCGTAAAGACATTGGCTGGCAAACCCTCAATCCTAAAAGGTGCTGTGTGGCAAGCCCAAAACCCTAGAAGTAGAGGCTGAGTGCTGGTTCCAGGCTTTTAAAAGGGTTCAAAGTCTGGATTCCTGGACTGCAGGCGCAGAACAGGCCCAGAACAGGCCCAAGCCCCAAAAAGGAGAAGTTGCACGGCAGCCCTAAACCCTAAAAGGCGCTGTGGCAAGCCCAAGACCGTGACAAAACAACAAAGCAGGCCTGGGTACTGGTTCCAGGCCCCTAAAACGACGACAAACAAAAAAATCCACAACCCGCCAAAACACACGCTCGCTTTGGTTCCTGCTTTCGCTGAGCCTAAGTACTGGTTCCAGGCCACTGAAACGGTGGCAAGCTTAAATGATATGCAGTGTGAAAGGTGCTTTGTGGCTTGCCCAAAACCATGACCATACAACAAAACAGAGGCTGAGCACTGGTTCCAGGCCCCTAAAACGGCGGCAAGCTAACAACAGGTTCCAGGCCACTGAAACGGTGGCAAGCTTAGTGTGGCCTGCCCAAAACCACAGGCTGACTCCTGCTTCTAGACATTAGGCCGGACTTTGGACCCTCCAAAACCTTGATTGGAAACTTACAGTCCCTGAAATGCCGAAAAAGGAAACGGTTGCCAACAACAACTGAGGAGGGGTTAAACCTTAAAACCCGAGAAGGTTCCAAGGTTAAGCAATGCAACCTAAACCCTTCACCTTTAAACCTTACAGAGGCTACATAGGTACTGCTTCCAGGCTTTTCAAACGGTGGCAGGTGAGATCCTCAAGCCCTGAACGGTAGTCGGCTTTTAGGGGCTAGGTCATAGACAGTGACTAGTGTGCTCTTGCGATGCCTGCGCAGACCTGGATTCGCGCTGGGTAGAATCTAGAAGGGGTTTGGGGGGAGTAGAACGTCCCGGAAGCTTTGTGGCGCATTGCAGCATGAATCACGCAAGGCACTCTTCCTGTTTGATGTGTCAAAAGCTGTGCCGGTGCTTGTTCTGATACTTCAAAAGCAGCGACTTGGGGTGTACAGAGGGGCCCCGCGACTGTTTAAGGCAGTCACCGCTGGCGAGCTTTCTGAGAAGGAAAATCTCCTGTGTCCAGATCCAGAGCAAGCTTCCAGTCCCCTGAAACCCTTGCTTGACTAGCTTTCGTGTGACAAACCAAGCAAGCAGGGCATGTGCAACACCAATAACAACATGTGTACTCAGAGCCGTGAAATACATACGTGGAAAACGGATTACGTGCTAACCGGCCGGCACGTTAACACGCAAACCCTACCTAGATTTAGGTACATGGACCCTTAGGGTATACCTATGTTGACTCTTGAGACTTGCGACTTGGGGGTTAGGGTTTAGGGCTTAGGGTTTGGGGTTTGGGGTTTAGGGTTTAGGGTTTAGGGATTAGGGCTTAGGGTTTAGGGCTTAGGGTTTAGGGTTTAGGGTTTTCCCGAACCCTTTTGGGGGTTTGTGGTCATGGCGCGCAGCGCGGTTTTGAGGAAACCGCCTGCCTCTGCCGGATCAAGGGAAAGGAGTGTGAGCACGGAGCCCTGGAGGATGGATATCACCATTACAGACCTGTTTACGAACAAAGCCCCTTAGGGTTTAGGGTTTAGGGTTTAGGGTTTAGGGTTTAGGGTTTAGGGTTTAAAGTTTAGGTTTCAGGGTTTAGAATTTAGTATTTAGGCTTTCTAGTACGCCGAGTACAAGCCCTACTCCCTTTCTTAGGGCTTGGAGTCCTTACGAACTCCTGCAAACGACACAGGACACCCTTTTTCTCTTCCCAGGCTATTGGGGTGGGCCCCGGGGGAACTAAGGCTTTCTCATGAATCCTGAACCCGAAGCCCTAAACCCTAAACCGTAAATCCGCAATCCTAAGCACCCTAAGCCATAAAATCTGAGCCCCTGAACCCTAACCCCCCAAACCCCCCAAGCCTCAGCCCGTAAAACCCGAAACCCTACACCCCTAAGCCACTAAACCGCTACACCCCTAAACCCTAAGCCCCATAAAATCTTAACCCCTAACCCTAAACCCCAACCCCAAAGCCCCTTAACCCTAAACCCCAAAACCCTAGACCCTTAAACCACAAACCCCTGAACCCTAAACCCCCAAACCCTAAACCCCTAGACCCTCAAACCCCAAACCCTAAGTCCCAAACCCTAAACCCTAAGCCCCAAACCCCAAACCCTAAGTCCAAATAAACTCTACACCTAAGCCCCAAACCCTAAACCCCAAACCCCAAACCCTAAACCCTAAACCCTGAACCCTAAACCCTAAACCCTAAACCCCGAACTTCTTCCGTTTCGGAGGCTCGCCGACTTCACACGGACTTGTAGCCTCGGCGGCCGCCGCTGTACCTTGGCACTGCCACGGAGAGATGGGTTAGGGTTTAGGGTTTAGGGTTTAGGGTTTAGGGTTTAGGGTTTAGGGTTTAGGGTTTAGGGTTTAGGGTTTAGGGTTTAGGGTGGTTGTTTTTGGACGCAGGGATTATAGGGTTTAGAGGGTTTATGTGGTTTTGGGGGCTTTTAGGGTCTATCGGGTTTATTATAAAAGGTTAATAGGCTTCAGGGCTTAGGGTTTAGGGTTTATAAAGTTTATAGGGTTTATAGGGTTTGTAGGGTTTATGGGGTGTGTTGGGATTATAGGGTTCAGGGCTTAGGGGTTTAGGGTTTATAAGACTGAAATTGGGGTCGTTGGCTTTGTCCTTGTATTGTTTGGGTTTCAGGGTTTTAGGCTTGCACGGCTCTAGGGACTTGGGCCTTTGACTCGGGTTTAGGGTTTGGGGTTTGGGGTTTAGGGATTAGGGTTTAGCATGTAGGGGTTAGGGTTTTAGCCTTGAGTGCACTTCTGAGTTTAGAGCTTCGTCAGACATGGGAATGCGGGAATGATCTACGGCCTCCAGCACTGGGGTGTAGGGTTTAGGGTGGCGACCCTAAGCCCTCCAACCAATCCACCCAGCGCCCCCCCCCCCGCACCCCGCCCTGGAGGGCTTGCCAAGATCCCTTAAACTCCAAGCCGTGAACCCTAAACCCTAAACCCTAAACCCTGAACCCTAAACCCTAACGTCTTCAACTCCTTATCCCTCAGCCTTCGTTGAAATCCACAGCCCAGGCACTTCGGGGCCCAGCACCCAGAGATTCCACGAGGGTTTAGGTTTTGGGGTTTAGGGTTTTGGGTTTAGGGTTTAGGGTAAGCAGTGGTTGTTGGTGCAGGTTAGATGTTTCAACAGGTCATGAGGCTTGATGTCAATGCTTGGCAGCCCAGCGATACCCATTTTCCCTTTTTTGCGTTCAGGTTCCCTCATAAAGTATACAAACCTCTGTGGTGCTTTACTGTGACCCTTAGCCTTTTTGGGTTTTTTTGGGTTTCTTAATAAGGCAGCAAAGAATTAAATTTATAGCTACCCTGCTACGTGCAGCCAAGAAACCAAAATAGGGTGCCCTTTATTATAATATGGTTATTGTGCTACCAGGAATGTGGTTCAAGTTTCAGGTGCCCTGGTTATGTTTAGCCAAAGAAGGGCACTCCTTTTATTCCCAGTTTACTGAGGACTATGCCCTAAACCCTAAACCCTAAACCCTAAACCCTAAACCCTAAACCCTAAACCCTAAACCCTAAACCCTACACAGCAGCCTCCAGGGATCCCGCCGGGCTTTTTCAGGTTTACTGTATGCGTTTGGGGAATTTCCTAGCCATGTAAGGAGCATACTTTCGGGGTTTAGGGTTTAGGGTTTAGGGTTTAGGGTTTAGGGTTAGGGTTTAGGGAAGGTCCCATAGTTGAGATGGCCCCAAGCCCTATAACTGTACTTGGAGGTTCATGGGTAGTTAGAAGTAGGGTTTTAAGTGCCCTAAGCAAGGTTCTAAGCATCATTAACCTACTTCGAAACCTACTTATATCTACCCGTGAACCTCCAAGTAGACCCTAAACTTTGATCATTGTTTGGGGGCTTCCGAAAAAACTTAGGGGTTCCTTCTTGGGGTCCTTATTATTAGGGAATCCCACGATTTGGTGGACTATTGTAGGGATCCCTTATTTTCGTAAACCCCCATTCGCTGTGCCCGAGAAGCCTGCAAAAGCCCAGCCCCCGAGACGCCAAAAAGGTCCAGCTCGATGCGATCCTCCGCGCCGCACTCAGTTGCCTAGACCTTCCCGACCCTCCCGACCCTCCCGACCCTCCCGACCCTAAATCCTAAACTCTGAACCCTAAACCCTAAACCCTAAACCCTAAACCCCCCTAGGTAGGACCTTGGTATATTTTGATTTTTCATGTGTGCTTGTTGGGCTTAGGAGGCTCGATTGTCTACGCCCTACCTCTAAGACCCTGCGAACCTTTTAAACCCCAAAGCTCAAACCCCAAACACCAACCCCAAACCCCAAACCCCAAACCCGCCTAACACCCCCAAACCCTCAAACTCCAAACCCTCTGCGGTTGCCACAGCCGTCAGCCTTTTGTGGACTGTAAACCCTAAAACCCTAAACCCTAACTGCTAAACCCTAAACCCTAAACCCTAAACCCTAAACCTTAAACCCTAAACCCTAAACCCTAAACCCTAAACCCTACTCAGGTTGCCAACCAGCGGGCCACCCCCAGCCGCTGCCAGGAACTCAATTGCCCTGTAAACCTATGAACCCTTCGGGTTTGGGGTTCAAACCCCATAAACCCCGTAAACCCTATAAATCCCAACCCTTGCCCTATAAACCCTATGAACCTTGTCAACCCTAAACACCCTTATAAACCCTATAAATCCCAACCCTTACCATAAACCCTCTAAACCTTATAAACCCTATAAACCGTAACCCAAGCCCTAAAAGCCCTATAAAACCTTATGCTAGCCCCTGTAAACCCCATAAGCCCTTTATTAACCCTCTAAAACAATAAATCCTTACAAGCCCTCTATAAACCAGAAACCCTCCCTCACACGTGCGATTGGTGTCACAGCCCAAGTTCGGAGATGGAACCCGCCCTAAACCCTGAACCCTAAACCCTAAACCCTCGACCCTGAACCCAAAGCTTGGAACTCCGACTCGAAACCCTGAAGCCTTGAGGGTTTATCGGCTTCATGGGGTTTGTAGGGGCTTTAGGGTTTAGTGTTTTATGGGAGTTTCTAGGGCTAGGATGGTTTAGACCGCTTTGCTTGCAAAGAATGGCGACATCTCATCACAACCATCACCACAACCACCCGCCTCCACCGCCAGCACCATCAAATGGAGGTTCATGGGGGTAGTTCTAAGTGGGGTATAAGCAGGATAGCTCCAGCCATAACCTTGATTAGGGGGGCACCTGGAACCCGCTTATAGCTAGCCATGAACCTCCATTTAAGGGGTATAAGGAGGGACCCCTAGAAAGGACCCTTAATCTTATTCCCATATAAGTAGCCCCAAAATTACCCCAAAGCACCCCTAGGGTCCCTTATAAGGGCATAAGGGTCCCTCCTGTAGTCCCTTGACTCCTAGCACCACCGCTCAATTGCTCAACTCGGGCGGGGGGGGGGGGGGGGGGGAGCTGACACAGCGGACCCGAAACCCTGAAGCCGTGTAGTCCCAGGCACAACGAAGGACTGCCTCGTCTGAAGTCGGGGTGCCA
The DNA here is from genome assembly GCA_905221605.1 of Symbiodinium natans. NCBI lineage: Eukaryota > Dinophyceae > Suessiales > Symbiodiniaceae > Symbiodinium > Symbiodinium natans. The sequence goes on from CAJNDS010002646.1 coordinate 958,276, forward strand.
AGCCACACTTAGAAGGTTTAGGGTTTCGGGGTTTAGGGTTTAGGGCATTTTAGGGTTTGGGGTTTAGGGGTTGGGTTTATGGCTTCGTGTTGCTTTAAGGTTTGTTGCTTTAAGGTTCCCTGGCTTTCCCGAAGGGTCCATGTACCCATCTATGGCGTACTTGGGGCTTGAAGAGGTTCCCTACGTGCCCAAGCTGTTTTAGGTACATGCACCCTTGCGGTGTCTGGACTTGACCTAGCACAACTTGGATTCCACCGGCTGGTGGCCCTCAACCTTACTACTCGTACCGTTAGTACCCTAATGCCCTCATGCCCAAATACCCTGGACCCAGATAGGCTTGAAGCTTTAACCCAGTACCTTAAGTGACCCGCACTCGTTTGGCTAAAGGTTATACCTTACACTATGCTCCAAGCAAGAAGGACAAAAGTACTATATACCTGGTAGCCCATTGGTACCCTGTACCTTGTGTTTTGGTTCTGGGCTCCCTTTATAAAGCAACCAACCCAAAAAGGGTGCCCGTAGTCTAATATGGTTACTGGGCTTCGGACACTACTTGAGGTGTTCCGACGGGTTCCGACGGTCGAATACCTCCCACCCTCGGCCAATGTGATGCCTCTTTCAATCCAAAGCTTTGCAGCTTAGGGCAATTCAGAAGCCCTATGCCCGTGAACACATAAACCCCCTAAACCCTATAAACCTAAACCCTAGAGCCTAGAACCCCTAAACCCCTGGAGCCGTTAAACCTCCAAAGCCACCTTGAACTGCTGAGCTTCCCTTGAAGTTTCACACGTCGTTATAAGTTGGGTTTTGGGTGATAGGTGTCCTAACGAAAATAAAAACCCGTTGTAACTCTAGTTGCGCTACTTCCAGCCCTAACACCTAAACCCTAAAGCCTACTTATAACCCACTTGCTAAGCCAGTGGTTCCTTTTCTCTTTTTCTGGATCTGGCTTCCCTTATAAGGCAACCAACCCCAAAAAGGGTGCCCTATCATAATATGGTTAAGCCTCCCGCCGGGAGGTTCCCCGTGTGGGGCGCGTCGACTCCGCGCGAGTTGGACGCGTCGACTCCGCGCGCGCGGCGCTGCGGAAGAAGGCCTGCGCTGTTTGTTTTACCCTGAATCCTAAGCCCGAAATCCTACACCTTTCAAAAACAAAGCAACTGTTCGGGTTTTGGGGCTTAGGTTTGTTTTACCCTGAATCCTAAGCCCGAAATCCTACACCTTTAAAAAACAAAGCAACTGTTCGGGTTTTGGGGCTTAGGCCGTTGGGCTTAGGGTTACCCATACTTAGTAGCTGAGTAGGCAACCTTTACTTTGTGGGGGTATCTACAATCTGACCAGAGTTGAAGGTTTTCCTGTTTTTGCCCAGGCTACCTCGGTCGGACCCCAGGCTGTCTTTTTCGCAGAGGACCTAAGTTAGGTTTCTAACTCCTAAACCCCAAACCCTACAACCTAAACCTGAAGCCCCAAACCCTGAACCCTAAACCCTAGACCCTAACCCTAGACCCTAAACCCTAAACCCTGAACCCTTCTCAGAGGGCTCAAAATGGCCACCCCATACGGAAGAGTCCATCCAGGCTCCGGAAATTCCGACTGCGACCAGCACGCCCAGCAGGGCTCTCAGCCATGGGGTTTAGGGTTTAGGGTTTAGGGTTTTGGGTTTAGGGTTTAGGGTTTAGGGTTTAGGGTTTAGGGTTTAGGGTTTAGGGTTTAAGTTTGGGGCCAATTGTTTAGGGTTGCTACTGGAAGTTTAATAGGTACTTGTATCTGTATCTAGTGTTACGAATAGGTCCACCGCATTTTTTACATAGCCCTAATCAGGTACACGCAGCCGCTTTTGCAATTGCCCATGAGCTTTCAAGCGTACACTAAGCCCCAACCTTGAACATCCAACTCCATGCAGCAGATCCAAACGCCCCTACAAAAAACAGCACTTGCAGGTTCATCGTACTTATTAACCAATTACAGCTGTACTTATAACTAGGGCACTGAAGGGGCCTATAAGTTGGTGACAAGTACAGTTATACTTGGTTAATAAGTACCATGCACCTCCAAGTACCCAAAGTCCATGGCATGTGCTACCTGTATTCCCATCCACGGGCTAAAAGCATTAAAAAGGTGACCCATATATGGAATAGGCGCCCACGCACCCACACATCAGGAGACGAATCCTGAAGCCTCCACCCCCCAACCTCTTAGGGTTGTCTTAGGGCTCTAGGGGTTTAAGTTGTTTGCGCCCTAAACCCTAAAGGCTAAACCCGAAACCCTAAACCATGAACCCTGAACCCTAAACCCTAAACCCTAAACCTTAGGGAACCGTAGCCCCGAAGCTTCCGTCATGAAGCGAACGACCCCCCCTTCCCGCAGGTACCACTGTCCCGGACATCTCCGACGTTCAGAAGCCCTTGAAGGACTCTCGCGGTTCAGGGTTTAGGGTTTAGGGTTTAGGGTTTAGGGTTTAGGGTTTAGGGTTTAGGGTTTAGGGATTAGCTGCCCTGGGTTCAACTCGGGGTTCATAGGGATGCCGGTGTCGAAGGGAGCCTTTCCATACTTGTTCTTGGGATGGATTCCTGAACCCTAACTCTAAACCCTAAACCCTAAACCCTAAACCCTAAACCGCCCTAAACCCTAAACCCTAAACCTAATTAAACCCTGAACCCTAACCCCTTTCGGTTGTTGACCAAGACTCTTCTTGCCGGCTTTGTGCAGCGAATTTGGAGATAAGGTCCCTTATGTGGATCCCGAAGCCCCAAGCTGCTTCAAGCCGCTACCCTAGAAGCCGCAAACCAACTTATCCTCAGCCCCAAAGAAGACCCCTAAGCTACCCTCAGCGGCATAGAAGCCCCAAATCCAAACCCCAAAGCCTAAACCCTAAACCCTAAACCCTGAACCCCAAAACCTAAACCCTAACCCCTAAACCCGAAACCCGAAACCCTAAACCCTAAATCCAAAACCCCAAACCCCAAACCCTAAACCCTAAATTTAAGAGCCTCCGGCTCAAGCCGCCGACCCCGCTGGAGCATAGTTGAGAGGTCTAAACCCGCTCGCATGGTTCGAAGATCATCCCAGCCTGCTCGGCAGAGTTCTGTGAAACGTTTGGGGGGGGGGTAGGGGTTAGCACCAGAACAACCTCAAGCAGGTGGGTGGGGGTGGGGGGGGGGGGGGGGGGGGGGGGGGGGGGGGGGGGGGGGGGGGGGGGGGAAAACGCTGATTTTGCTGAGGGCGCCCCTACCCCCCCGTGCTGAACCCCCCTGTTTACGCTGTGGTGGCGCGGTCCTCCACGAAAAAATTGTGCACCGACCCCCCCCACCCCCCCCCCGCGTTTTGGGGGGGTAAGGAGGGAAAGAGGGAGGTTTTCACCTCCTCAAACCCATCCAACACGCCGCCAGGGTCAGCGGACCCTAAATCCAAAACCCCAAACCCCAAACCCTAAACCCTAAACCCTAAACCCTAAGCCCTAAACCCTAAACCCTGAACCCTGAACCCTGAACCCTGAACCCTAAACCCTAAGCCCTAAACCCTACCCAGGCGACGAGTCGCCCGGACACGAAGGGCACCGCGGCATCGAAGGAAGCAGCTCATCATGGCGAGGCCGGAGATGTACCTGGGGGGGGTTTTAGGTTTTAGGTAAGCCTAACACGCTAGACCCTAAACCCTAAACCCTAAACCCCCAAAGGTTGAGGTTCAGGGTTCAGGGTTGTGGGTTGAGGGTTGAGGGTTGATTTGGAACATTTTGTAAGTTTCTAGGGGCCCTAATCCCTACAGAGCACGCTTTGCCCACAGAAACTCAAATTTTTAGCAGGGTCCTCCCAACCCACCCCTACCAGGGGTCTTTATCGGCGGTTTAAGCAAGGCCCATGATTCAATTTCGTGCGTTGCCTGTCTGTGAAGGCTAGGCCAACCACCCTCCAGTCCCCTTGCAAACTTTTGTTCCCATTTTCAACATATTATACCATTACTTCAAATTGAGCCCTTTAAGGTATACTCCCTTCATGACCAAGACCCAGGCATAATGTATGCAGTCTGGCAGCAACGCTCGGATGAGCATTTCCTACAAGATGCCTTCTTCGCATCTAAGCCCGAAACCCTCAACCCTACTTGAACCCTCAAGCTACTGTAGTACGCTAGGGGCCAAACTATGGACCGAATACGAACTACATAGGTACATGGACCCTTTGGGTTGCCTGTTGGGGTTTGGGATTTATGGTTAGGGTTTCGGGCAATAAAGAAGGCATCTTCGTCATGCATGAGCAGCAAGCACGAACAGCCAGACACGCTGAGACAAAGCTAAGGCCAAGGATCTGTTTCGCCGCAAGCCAGGTGACCTGACCTTCCCTACATGGGGCATTCACGATATAAGGGCAACTATATGGATTACATTGAATCATTGCATTCTTATGCTTTTATTACGTTATCGTAAGATGATCTTGTTATACTTATCAGTATACTACAGTGAGAGCGTTTCTTTTTCACACCTATGAAAGGGACGGGGCTTATAAGGCAAGCTGTAGGGAAGCTACGGAGGCTCGGTTCGGTGTGAGCCATGTCCGAGGCCCTGAGGCATTAGGGTTTTAGGTTTGGCGTTTAGGGATTCGTATCTACAGGTTCGCTGTATAATGACGACTGGCTGGCTGGTAAGAACACCCAAAGAATAGAAGAGAATCATCCCCATATTTCCCTTATAAGAACGGATATTTGTCATTTTTGTTGGGAGGTTCTTAGGCAAATAGTAGTATACTGCGTATGCCAACTACACATCCCACTTGGAGCACCCGGAGTTCGCACTGTTGACCCCGAAGACATACTTGCCACCCCCCCTTTGGTCTCAAACTTGCCAAAGTTCCCCACCACTCCTGCCTCATCCCAGATCGCGGTAGCTCGACGGAAAGAGCGTGACGGCGGGAAGGGAGGGCGGGCAGTACATGAAAGGAAGCAGATACGGCTTGTATGGGCAGACGAAGGTGATGTAGCCCTTGGACTAGAAGAAAGCAGATACAAAGACTTGCTTGAATGTTCATGGGCCCTCAACTCTGAACCCTGAACCCTGAACCCTGAACCCTGAACCCTGAACCCTAAACTGAAACCCGAGGCCCTAAAGCCTATACGGGTTTAATGCACCTACCTCCTTTGCCTAAATGCCAAGAACCAGCTGAGGGCTTGGACTTCCTGAGCTGTTTAGGGTTTAGGGTTCAGGGTTTAGGGTTTAGAAACTAAAGGGTTTAGGGTTTAGGGTTCAGGGTTTAGGGTTTAGGGTTCAGGGTTTAGGGTTTAGAAACTAAAGTTTATCCTCTCGGGTCTACTTAGTGTCTACTCAACAATTCATGTGGGTGCTTTGACGTGGCTTACTGTGTAGGATGGCTGCATGTATGGCCCTACACTGTAGGTAGAAACTTCAAGTAAGGCAAGGAAGTGCAGGCTCCCCCTTACGTGTTTAGGGCTTCGGGTTTAGAGGGTTTAGGGAATCCCCCACAAGGAGGACCCTTAAAGAAACTGGGACGGAGGAGGAGTTTTAGGGTTAAGGGTTTAGGAACCCTAAAGCCTGCTTTTAGGGGTAAACAGGTTTGCAGAAAGCTTTCAGATTAGATGTGCGGACCTATGGCCGGCCTCAGCCTCAATCCCTGAACTGCTTAGAGCGAACTCTGGCGCCTGGAATTTCAGGGTTTACGGTTTAGGGACTATGGTTCAGGGTCAAGGATTTAGGGTTTAGTCTGAAGAGTTTATAGGGTTCAGGGTCCAGGATTCAGGGTTCAGGGATTACACGCAGTGGCGAGAATCCTTCTGCATGGGTGCGCGTGCTATGGCGTCGTTCTCAGAGGGTCTATGGTTTATTGGGTTTGGGGATTAGGGTTTATCCAGGAAGCCCTGGCCCCCGAAGAAATCTAGACCCAAAAGCCCCCCCCCCCCCAAAAAAAAAAGAAAACAAAAAAAAGTATGCATATACATAGAAATATATATATATATATACATAGGAAAAAAAAAATATATATATATATATACATATATATATATGTACATACATACATATATATATATATGGATAAGTCCTAAAAGGCCCAAGACCTAGAACCCCGCCAAGAAGCCTGGAAACCCTGAGCCCTAAACACCCTAAACCCTAAACCCTAGACCCTAAACCCTAAACCCTAAACCCTAAAGATGGCACATTAAAAAACCCCGGAGGCGCTGTGAGGTCCGCGTCCTCCAACCTGCAGAGCTCCGGGCAGTAGGGCCCTGAGCTTTGCAGGTTCCGGGTGTAGGGTTGATTGGGGCGTTAGTACTAGGGTTTTAGGGTTTATTGGTGTTTTAGGCGTTTAGGGTTTAGGGCTTAGGGCTTAGGGTTCAGGGTTTAGGGCTTAGGGCTTGGGGCTGGTGGCCTTGTCCCTTTTCTGCGAACAAGGTTCCTTGATCAAGCAACCAGGCCCAGAAAGGGTGCCCTTGTTAAAATATGGTTACTGGGCTACCAAGACCCGAAACCCCAAGCTCTAAACCCTAAACCCTAAACTCCGGGGTTTGGGGTTTAGGGTTAGGTTTCGGGTCTGCAACAGGGACCCGGCACGACCCAACACAGGCGTTTCCCCAAAATTAGGGTACCTTTTTGTGTTGGGGGGCGGGGTCATTATAATGGGGATTCTGCTCTATTTTGTGTATATACAGGGTACCTCCCCCCCTCCCCATTTTTAGGGAAATGATCCAATCAAAAGAAGGATGAGCAGGGCATAACCCTGCACAACCCCAAACCCTAAACCCCCAAGTCCTAAACCCTCAGCCCTACACCTTAAGGCTTTGGACAATCCAACAGTGCAAGTGCATAGAACCCCAGGTCGGCTTTCAGGTTTTAAGGCCCAAGCCCCAAACCCTGTTGCGAAAAAAAGCCCCAAAGAGACCCTACATGGGGGTTTACGAAAAAAGGGACCCAGCAGGATTCCCTTACAATAAGGAACCCAATGACACCTAATTTCAGAAACCCCCATATACCTACAGCCCAAACCCCACTCGCAAAGCGTCCATGTACCGTTATGGTATCTGCTTGGGCCTTAGGCGGGGGTTCCTATCTAGTACTAAGCCCGAAACCCTAAACCCTAAAAGGCCCAAAACCCTAAACCCTAAACAGAGTGCAGATGAGTGGCAAGAAGGCCCACCCTTGCTGGGTGGCACATGTGCTGCTCTTGCCGCGATTAAGGGCTCGTGGGCAAGGTGCCGGATTGAAGTTTTCGACATCAAAGTCACACCTGAAATCTTTGAGGAAGGATCACAAGGACGGCCGCCCAAGCCAGCTGCGCCGGGATTTTGAAGACATCCGTCGGTCAAATACGTGCAGAGAGCTGGGAGGTTGACGGCTGTTATGAAGGTCTCATAACTATATCCCCCTTGGGAATTATTTTTTGTTCATATAACACCCAAGAGGATATTTAAAAATATTACTGTTATTAAGGTTCTAAGGGGCTGTGAGCCAGTTGTGGAGATGGAACCAAACATGACGATTGAGTCATCTTCGCGGCCTTTCCGGCTTACGCCCTAATAAAACCCCTCAACCCCTAAAACCCTCAAGTTTCCCTATATTTAGGCAAGTACCCTAAACCCTAATCCCCCAAACCCTAAACCCCTAAAACCCTCAAGCCCTCTCAGCTGCACCCCTAAACCCTAAACCTTAAACCCTAAACCTTAAACCCTAAACCGCTAAACCCTGAACCCCTTTTTCCCGTCAAGCCCTCTCAGCTTCAGGCCCGGCGCCAACAGCATGGACTGCTACGCCGTGGGCCGCCTGCTGGGCCGTGGCGCCTTTGGCAAGGCCGGGTGTGCCTTAGGGTTCAAAAGGTGCCGAAGGGGTTTTAAACCCTAAACCCTAAATCCTAAGCCCTAAGCCCTAAACCCTAAACCCCCAAGTTTCAAAGGGCTTAGAGTCTAGAGGATATGGGGGTCGACCGTAAGCCCTAACTAGGCATCCTATGGCAAAGCCCGACCTCGAGGTGAATGGGTAGCTCTAGAAGTAGCTAAGGCCCGGAGTAGGCCCTTGTTTCCTTCTTTTTGGGGTAGGGGTTCCCTTAAAATCCCCTTAAAACCAAAAAGGGCACCCTTTTCATTCCTAGGTTAGTCCTGGGTCTAGGTAGGGTTTTCGGGTTTAGGGTTTGGGGTTTAGGGTTTAGGGTTGGCAGAGTGCCCTGAGGAGGCCAATCACTCCGCCCTCTGCAGCTCAAGCCCCTTCTGACAGCGCGAAAGAGATTCAAAGAGATTGTCCTTCCGCCCCCTTAGGAATATAAAACCCAAGAGAATATGAAAACACCCTTAATTAGGAATATGCAACCCCTCGGGAATATCAAGTAGGAATACAGCCTGAGGAATATAAAACCCAATGCAATATTGAACATATATATAGTATTTTCCCTAAACCCTAAACACTAAACCCTAAACCCTAAAATGGTATTCTTATTAAGGTTCTAAGGGGGGCATCGTGTCACTGATCTGAATACTCGTCCCCCTTCCCGACTCTGGATGGTGAGTCGGCCTGTGGCGACGGTTGGGGGCGGGGGTTCAGGGTTTAGGGTTTACGGTTTAGGGTTTAGGGGTTCGGGGTTTACATCCGAAATGCAGTGCTGCGTGAGACTGCATGACTGCACAGCCTCATGTCTTCAGCAACCTTCCAATGCTGTGGGATGCGGTTGCTAGTTCTCTCAGTCGTCCTGGCTAGATAGTGATGAGAGTAGTTACAGTAAACTCCAGAAAATTGGAACATGGCTTAAGAATGATGAGAGCTAGGATTCCCTTTAGTATACCTATTGGGGTATGGCGAGAAGGATGTTCCAACTTTTTGGACTTTACTGTACTTGACAGGTTTCGGATTTAGGGTTGGGCTTGCGGCGCCACTGTTCCAGGGATACACACTCAGCCCTGATTGTGATTGAAAAAGCTCTAAGGGCTTAGGGTTTAGGGGTTGGGGTTTTAAAACCTTAGACCCCGAACCCCTAATCAGCAACCCACGCCGTGCAGGTCAATGTCGCTGTGCACAAGCTGACGGAGGCTCCCAAGTCCTGCAAGCCTGAAGCGTCTGAATCAAGTATTTGCTTAAGAACCCCAAAACAATTCATTGTAATACCCTGAGAGGGAATATATTTTTGTTGGGGGTTCTTAACCAAATAGTAGTATACAACTGCCGTGCTGCATGCGGCCAGAGGGCCATCTTAGCAGGCCTTCGAGTTGTAGGTGGGGTTCCGAAAATGGCGGTACCCTATTCGGGGGTTTCTACAATAATACAGACTAAAGTACTTTGGGGCATTTTGGGGACCCTAAACCCTAAACCCCATAGTGGGAAACATCCGTACACAAGGGTGTGTCAGGCGATGCAAGTCAACGTCGACTGGTTTGGGGTTAGGGCATCGGCAGTCCTCTGTTTAGGGTTGAGGGTTTAGGGTTTAGGGTTCTCTCTCCGCACATGCTTTGGTGATTAAAAAGGTCTGAGGTGAAGATTTGGAGATCGTCGGCCTTTCAATCCTGAAACTGACCCGTCACGGTAGCTACGGAATAGTCCAGCACTTCCCCCTAGACACCGAGTCCTACAACCTTCTGAGAAGGATTCCCTCTGTCAAGCGGGGCAAGATGTCAGTCTGGTTCTAGGGTCTATGGGGGGTAGCCCACTGTAGTACATGCCCAATCGGCACCAGCAAAGGCACTAGAAACCCTAAGACCTTAAACCCACAAATTGTGAATCCTCAGACCTTGCAAATCCTAAGCCTTAAGCCCGAAACCCTACACCCCTAAACCCTAAATCCTAAACCCTATACACCTAAATACGCCCTAGAATAATATGCTTCCAAACCAAGGCAGCCAACTTTTCAGGTTGACCTTTTCGGGAGTCAGGGCTCCGACAGTGGATTTGTGTGTGCTACTCTAAACCTTAAACCCTAAACCCTAACCTAAATCCTTGGCTTTGTTAAGACGAAGCCCCCCATAACCCTAAACCCTAAACTCTAAACCCTAAACCCTAAACCCTAAACCCTAAGCCTTAACGTGCAGGAGCTGTCAGCCATGAAGCAGTGCGATCGGAGGCGGATTGCGGAGGCTCGGGGCTTTCTTGGAAGGGGAGTTAGGGTGTGGGGTTTAGGGTTTTAGCGTTTAGGGTTTAGGGTGTCGACTGATTTAGGGGGCTTTGCCTGCTCGACGTTTGGTGACCCACAGAGATGCGGTGAGAGGCCCCCTTTTCAGGCAGTAAACGACGCTGGAAAGGTAGAATCCTCAGCAGCATACTCGAGCTCTGAACCTGAAACCCTTGAACCCTCAACCCTGAACCGTATAAACCCTCGAACCCTAAACCTTACACCCTTGAACCTTAAACCCTATAAAAGCCTTATACCCTTGAACCCCAAAACCCTAAACTCTAAACCCCCAACCCTAAACCCTATAAGCCGAACCCTTGGACCCCAGGCCCCTACTTGAAGGTTCATGGTACTTATTAACCAATCATAACTCTACTTACAACCGTACCTTTTTTACCATGCTAGGGCACTTGAGGGGCTTATATGTGGGTTATACGTACAGTTATAATTGATTAATAAGTGCCATGAACCTTCAAGTAAACTCTGGCCCAGTGGCCCGAGACGCTTCTCTTCACGTTGTACACGTGGGTCATTGGGTGAAGCTCTCTTGGACTCTATACAGTTTGGAGGTCTCAGGGTTTTCCTCTTAAGGGTTTAGGTCTTAAGGATTTTGATTGATTTGAGAGATGTCAGGGTTTGGAAGTTTACGGCCAACGCCGACATTTTCCTCGTTACCACGCCTTAAGAGCATGCGGGGCTCGGCCTAGGCCTAGGGCCTGGGGCCCCAGGTACCGGGTTCCGGGCGTAGGCTTTACGCCTAAACCCTAAACCCTAAACCCGAGGGTTCAGGGACTGGTTCCCCAATTCAAAAAGCACCGAAACCCGCGACCATGGCAGGTGGGCAATCGGAAGTGTCTCCAGCAAGAGGCTCCTGCAGTGTCGCAGGGTCAAAAAGCCCGCAAGTCCAAACCTTTAGACAACAAAACTCCTAAGCCCACGAAGCCCCAAAAACCACAAAACCCTAAACCCGAAACCCTAAACCCTAAACCCTAGAACACAAAAAATCACCCTTAATGCTGAACCTCAAAGCCTCTGAAAGCCCAAACCCGCTGAACCCCAAATTCCAAAACCCCTGAGCCCAAAACCGCAAGCCCTAAACCCTACACCCTACTCCCTAACCCTAAACCCTACACCCTACACCCTAAACCCTAAACCCTAAACCCTAACTTCTCAAATCCTAAGGTCGGTTTTGACTTGTGCCCTACAAAACCCTGAGGTTTCGGGTCTGTTTTTGTATTTATGGGAATGACCTGGCCGCAGGCGGCGCCCAGCAGACAGTGGCTACGCCGGCCTGAGCTTGCATCCGGAGGGCTGGCCGAGGATCTGCGACAACACTCAGCCAGCTTTGAGAACAGCCGCGAGCGCAAGGGCAACCGGTGGAAAAATGCGCTGCAGGTGCTGCAAGGCGCAGAGCCCTGGTGGCTGACGCATCGCTATCCAGCACCATGGATGCTGCAGGATAAGCTGGGGCTCTCACGCAGGGAGGTGGACTGCCTCATGGCGGCAGCAGTCTGGATGCATGTTAAAGATAGCCAGGACTCCGAAAGGTCTTGCATGTCCTTCCCCAAGATAGGACGCGCCCTAACCTAGAGGCTCCCAGAACCCGTATTTCAAAGCTTTTGAGCCCAAAGGCCTCCTTTGCCTTAGCCCTGAACTCTCTAAAGTCTTAAACCCTAATTCCCAAACCCCAAACACAAACAAAACTCAGACAAAGCAACCCTGAAAAATAGCAACGAGGCCCTTCGAATCTATAAGCCCCTACAGGCACCCCTAAGGCCGTGAAGTCCGAGAGCATCTGCACATGTCCGAAACTCCTGAAACCCTGAGGCCTTAAACCCTTCAGACGCCACCAGCCCACAAGCCTTCATGTTCCTCAAGCCCCAAGCCCTAAACCCTGAATCCTCCCTCAGCAAACCCTACGTGATTCTCAAGCCCCGCGCAGCTAAGGCACCATGACCGGGATGCCTGGTAATTAGCACCCTCACCTTTGAGCAAATTAGGGCCCGCCTTAGGCCCAAGTATGTACTAATGTAAGCACATGCACTCTTAGGAATAGGCTTCGCAGTTTTCAACACCCTGTGGCACAAGATCAAAAACACCCTTGGCATAAAAAGAGACACTCAGAGCATAAGAACAATCCCCCCCCATATAAACAACAATAAGCACCCTGCTGGGGAGCCATAAACGAACAGAGCTGTCACCAAAATACTTAGTAGTAGAGTAGGTAACCTTTAACCTTTTTGGGTGAATACATTCCCCTTATATTCCCAAAGGTTAACCTTTAAAACCCCTAGGTACTGGACAACTAAGAATAGAAGAAGCGCTCCCACGCTCAGCCCTCGGCCTTCACTCTGAACCCCGAACCCTGAACCCTGAGCCCTGGACCGTCTGAGCATTGACTCATCCTTCACCCCCAAAAATGACCCTAAAACCCCTATAAACCCCCCTAAACCTCCTAAACCCCCCTAAACCTCCTACACCCCCTAAACCCCCTAAAACCTTGAAGCCTATAAGCCCTAAACCCTAACAACAAAAACAGGTGATGATTATGAAGCGTCTCACGGGACACGCCAACATCATTCAACTCTTTGAGGCTGGGTTTCGGGTTTTCCTGTTTGTTATCGGGGTTTAGGGCTTTGCAGTTTTGGGCTTTGGGGGTTGAGTTTTGTAGGGCTTTTGGGGTTTAGCGGCTTAGGGCGTAGGGGGGTTGGGGTTCAGGCTGTTTGAGGTTTTCGTGGGGGAAGTGAACGGCGCGGGGAGCCATTACTCTGGGTGCCCCAAACCCTAAACCCTTTGGACCCTAAACCCTTTGGGACCCTAAACCCTAAACCCTAAACCCTGAACCCTACATTCCTTTGCTAGGCTATTTGAGCAGCCACTGCAACTAGCCCAAGAGCAGGTGCAGGACAGCTTCCAGATTCCAGCCGAACCAAGATCTCCGGGCGACCCCTACACCCAAACCCTAAACCCTAAACCCTAAACCCTAAACCCTAAACCCCAAACTTGGGATGTTCCCCATTATACTGACACTCCTCAATCGGATTGGAATATGTGGTACCATAATCCTGATTAAGAAGTGTTAGTATAAGGGGGCAACATCCCAACCCCAAACCCTAAACCGCCTGAACCCCAAACCCTAAACCCCAAATCCTCAACCCTAAACCCCAAACCCTAGACCCTAAACCATGAGCCACCTTTGCTGTTGTTGCACGACAGGTTGTGGAGACGCCCTCGCAGATTGTCCTGGTCATGGAGGCGTTTTTCTATTTCAACCACAACCTACCGGTTCTCAGTCAGAGATGAGGTACCTACAGTAACTCCCTAGTGCTCTACTAAGAATCACTAGGTGAACCCTAAACCCGACCCTAGACCCGAAAAACTAATAAACTAACCCTAAACCCTAAACCCTAAACCCTAAACCCTAAACCCTAAACCCTAAACCCTAAACCCTAAACATGCCCAAGCCCCGCACCCGAAAGCCCAAAGCTTAAAGCCTCGGGCCTCCGGCCTCGGCTTAGGGTTTGTAGGGTTTGTAGGTATTTATTTTAGGGTTTTTTAGGGTTTATAGGGTTTGTAGGGTTTTTTTAGGGTTTTTTAGGGTTTGTAGGGTTTGTAGGGTTTGTAGGGTTTGCAGGGTTTGGAGGGTTTGGAGGGTTTGTAGGGTTTGTAGGGTTTTCAGGGGCGTATAGGGATTTGTTTTTAGGGGTTTTTGGGCGTTTATAGGGTCCATGGACCTAAAGTGGGTTCAAAGTGGTTTAAAGGTGTTGCGCGGTTTTTGTTTTTTTTTCGGGTTAGGGTTTTAGCGTTTTTTTAGGGTTTATAGGGTTTATAGGGTTTATAGCGTTTGTTGGGTTTATAGGGTTTATAGGCTTTATAGGGTTTATAGGGTTTATGGGGTTTAGAGGGTTTATAGGGTTTATAGGGTTTACAGGGTTTAGAGGGCTTAGGGTCGAGTTAGTTAGGGCTTCATGGTCTCGTTTGCTACTTTAGCCTTCGGGTCTCTCTTTTAAGGTCCGCACGTGTCTTCGCTGCTAGACCAAAGCATTGGGATGTTCCCCCCAATACTAACAGTCCTTACAAGGGATTATGATAGGGGGGTTTTTTATCCCAATCAAGGACTGTTAGTATAAGGGGGAACATCCCAAGCAAAGCATCTTAACTTACAGGCACCCATGCAGCAATCGCCTAGCGCCCGGCGCGCAGGGGCTTTGGGGCTTCAGGTTCCGTCCATACGAGCATGTAGAGGTTCTTAAAATTGTCTTGAGCGGGAAGCCCGAAAAAAAACCCAAGTCTTCCCCTAAGCCTGAAACCCTAAACCCGAAACCCTAAACCCTAAACCCTACACCCTAAACCCTAAACCCTAAATCCTTCCGCCGCAGTTTGCCAATGGCGGTGACCTCCTCCGCTACGTGCGGACCCGTCGGAGGCTGCAGGAGCCGTGCGCCCAGGAGCGCCCGGCCGAGTTGAGGGTTTGGGGTTTGGGGTTTGGGTTTTAGGGTTTAGGGTTTAGGGTTGAGGGTTCAGGGCTGACTATAGACTCGCAGCCGAGCGCATGCAATTGAAAGGTTTAGGGTTTAGGGTTTGAGGCTTAGGGCTTAGGGCTTAGGGCTCAGGGGGGCTTATTAGGGTTTAGGGCGCTCCAGCCATACTTAGAGGTTCATTTATAGCTATAAGTGTGGCTGGAAGAAGGGGATAATCATGAAGACTGGTTGTAGCCTTATGTAGGGCACCTGTACTTCTACTTAAACCTAATTCATCGAACCTAAACCCCAAACCCCAAACCCTAAACTCTAAACCCTAAACCCTAAACCCTAATCCGTAGAACCTCAGCCCTGAGAAGGTGAATCCTTCAGTCCTCAAATCACCCTTGCGGGATTGTTGAGAATGGCCAGTGGGCCCCCTTTCCAGACTCCGTCCCCTGTGTGTTTGTGGTTTAGGGTTTAGGGTTTAGGGTGTAGGGTTTAGGGTTTAGGGTTTAGGGTTTAGGGTTTGGGGTTTGGGGTTTAGGGTTCCTAAACCCTTTAGGGTTCCTCAACCCAAAACCGATTACCTCAGCCACATGTAGTGCTAAACCCTTAGCCCTAAACCTAAACCCTAAACCCCAAAACCTAGTAGCCTCAGCAGGATCTGTTCAAGCAGCTCATGGACGGCTTGGCCCACGTACACGCCATGTGGGTCGTCCACAGGGACCGGCGGGCTACGTCACCCATACTCCATCTACTTTCGGGCCACCTTACAGTCAGGGTTTAGGGTTTTGGGTTTAGGGTTTCGGGTTTAGGGTTTAGGGTGTAGGCTGGTGATGTGGTGGAAGGGTGACCGGTTTAGTTCTGTTAGTTTTGCTTGTGCCATGTACTTGGTTGGGTTCATGGTTGAGGGTGCTGGGTGGAAAGAGGTGCCCAGAGTTGTTCAAAGTCAGCGTTTTAGGTTTTGGGGTGCCAAGAAAGCCTGACTTAACCGAACCCTTAATCCCTACACTCCTAACCCCTAAACCCTCAACCCTAAACCCTAAACCCTAAACCCTAAACCCTAAACCCTAAACCCTAAACCCTAAACCCTTTTCGGGTTCATAGAGCTTTGATGTTTTTCTTTCGGGGGGTGAGCCCCTGGGCATGCTCCTAAACTGCACTGCCCGGACCCTACTTGGAGGTTCAGGGTTTGGGGTTTAGGGTTTGGGGTTTAGGGTTTGGGATTTAGGGTTTGGGGTTTAGGGTTTGGGATTTAGGGTTCAGGGTTGGCGGTTTAGGGTTTATAATAAGGGTTATTTGGAGGATCAGGGTTTGGGGGTGTAGGGTTTATAAGTATGCTTTCCTTGTAGGCTTTTGAAGTAGAGTTATAAGAAGGCTAACTATACTTCTAACCTTACTTAAGGTACTCAGAACCCTACATATACCTACCATGAACCTCCAAACCGGATCTAGGGTTTTAGGGTTTTAGGGTTTTAGGGTTTTACGCGTTGAGGGGTGTGCGATTGTAAGGGTTTAGGGCTTGTAGGGTCTAGGGTTTAGGTTTGGGGGAGATGGTTGCCGGACAACCCTACCTACAACTACCCTCGGCGCCCTCAGCATGGGTTCAGGCCTGTGATGCAGGAAAAGGTGTTTACAATAGGATTCTAGTGGGAAACCCAAACAGGGAGCCCTACAAATATAGTAGGAAATTAAAGGGAGTATAAAGACCCTAGTAAGTCTATGCTATCTTCCTACTATATTCTTGGGGTTCCCTGGTTGGGATTCCCATGAGTGAAAGTCTAAACCCTAAACCCTAAAAGCAGAACCCTAAACCCTAAACCCTAAACCCTAAACCTTAAACCCCATAGTCCCTTTAGTTTTGGGTTTAGGGCGTCCGGGCCCGGCAGCCCCAAGCCCCCAACTCTTCATCCCTTCAAGGGTGTAGGCGGTTTAGGGTTTAGGGTTTAGGGTTTAGGGTTTAGGGTTTAGGGTTTAGGGTTTAGGGTTCAGGGTTCAGGGTTCAGGGTTTAGGGTTTAAACAAGTAGGGTATTTCGTACGTCCCGACAGCCCTAGATTTTTGACGAAGCAGGACCCTAGACCCTAAACCCTAAGCCCTAAACCCCAAACCCTAAACCCTAAACCCTAAGCAGGACATCAAGTTGGAGAACCTGCTTCTCGATCCCTACGGCTGCGTCAAGATCGCGGACTTCGGGGTGGCGGTTGCCGGGGCGCTTGGCTTCCTTGCGGTTTAGAGTTTAGGGTTTAGGGTTCATTGTATCCTAAACCCGAAACCCTAAACCCCAACCACTACATCCTAAAACCCTAAATCCGACAACCCTAAACCCAAACTTATTTCGATGTCACCCGTTATGACCTCCACGAGTTTTAGGGTCTAGGGTTCAGGTTTTAATTAGGGTTGAAGCCACTCTAAGCCCTCATAACCACTCCTGCAAAAAGCTTTGTGAACTCTTTGAAAAACCCTTATTTTCCCTTGCAAAAGCAAACAGACTCTACGGATTCCCTCCCCCCCACTCCAGATTTACAACATGAAGCCCTCAACCCTAAAAACCTAGACCCTACACCCTGAACCTTCAACTTTCAACCCCTAACGCTAAAGGGGCGGTTCTACGGGGGAGAGGGGATCAAAACCCTTGGGATGTTCCCCCTCATACGAACAGTCCTCAAAAGGGATTATAGTACCCCCCCCCCCTATTCTAATTCCCTATTGAGGGCGGTTAGTATAAGGGGGGAACATCCTAAACCCTAAACCCTAAACCCCAAAACCCCAAAACCCTAAACCCTAAAAAACCCTAAACCCTAAAAAACCCTAAACCCTAAA
>CAJNDS010002646.1:980645-1098145 GCA_905221605.1 Symbiodinium natans
AAAGGGACCCTAATGTAGAGAACTACCCGTTTGTTGTTCAAGGATTGGGGGTTTGGGGTGTAATGGTTGTTGGGTTTGCCCGACACCCTAACCTTTACACCCAAACCACAGACCTTCAACGTAAAAGGCTACGACTCGCTCGGGGTGTTTGTGTCAAACTCGCACATTGAGGCAGTGCTGGCCCACCCCGGGTGCCGTGATGTCTTAAACAGAAAACCGCACCTGACCCAAGACAGGATCAGGAACATCGACTGGTCCAGCATGGTCCAGCTCAACCGTCGCGAGTGCTACCTTCGACGATGCACCGCATCTACCGCCGCTCTGCAGTGCGTCGACTATATGTCCGTGGAATGCTCATGTCCAGGCCGGAGCACACGACCGCAGAAAAGCTGGAGGCTGCCTCGTACATTGCCACGCAGGTTGCCCGGGACTGCGACATATCAAGGGTAATATGCAAAGTCAAGGAGACGATGGACAGTGCCATTGGGGGGTTTGGGCGTAGTTCAGGATTCAGGCATAATTCGGGTTGACAGGGTTTGTTAGGATTTTTAGGGTTGAGGGTTTAGGGTTTAGTTAAGGGTGTACGTACTTCATAGGCTTTTTAGGGCTCATAGGGTTTACGAGGTGTCTAGGGTTCACAAAGGGCTCAAGGGGATTTGGGTTCCAGGGTTTGGTTTTTTGCCTAAGCCCCGAACATCCAAAATCCTGAGCCCACGGTCTTGCCCTCTTGTTAGCTTGACCCTCAACAGGGTTTAGGGTGTAGGATTTAGGGTTTAAGGTTTAGGGTTTAGGGCGGGGGTTTAGGGTTTAGGGTTTAGGGTTTAGGGTTTAGGGTTTAGAGTTCAGGGTTCAGGGTTCAGGGTTTAGGGTTTAGGGTTTGGGGTTTAGGGTTTAGGGTTTAGGTTCCTCCCTAAACCGACGTCGACAGCCCCAAGGGTCCATGTACCTCGATACCCTAAATCCTAAACCCTAAACCCTGAACCCTAAACCCTAAAACCTAAGCCCATAGTATATATTTGGGCCCTGCCCGAAAGCTACTACATAGGAACCCCTTGAAGGCCCAAAGACATACTAGATGGGTACGTTGACCCTAAACCTTATAAACCTGATAAACCCGAAAAAACTCGATAAACCATATAAACCCTAGTAAACCCTGAAAACCCTAAACAAAAACTAAAACCTTAATCTATATAGGTGCATGGTGCATGCCCCTAATCTATACAGGTGCAGGGTTCAGGGTTCAGGGTTTAGGGATTTAATTAGGGTTTAGGGTTTAGGGTTTCGGGTTTCGGGTTTCGGGTTTAGGGTGTGCATGGGCCCTTTGGGGCAGGTACCAGTTTCCCGATCACCTGAGCCCCACCTCCGTGAGCTTAATCCACGCCATGCTGACGCTGGACCCGAGGAGAGCCGGGGAGTTGAGGCTTCAGAGGGGTTTAGGGTTTCGGGTTCTGGGTTTTAGGGTTTTGGGTTTAGGGTTGGAGGTTTGGGGTTTGGGGTTTGGGGCTGGGGGTTGGGGGTTGGGGGTTTGGGGTTTGGGGTTTGGGGTTTGGGGCTTGGGGTTTGGGGTTTGGGGTTTGGAGTTTGGGGCATATGGAGCCGTAGGTTGAGAGAGGAGGGTTTAGGGTTCAGTGTTTAGGGTATAGGGTTGAGGGTTTAGGGTTTGAGGTTTAGGGTTTAGGGCATTTGGAGCCGTAGGTTGAGAGAGGAGGGTTTAGGGGTTGCTTTACAAGGGAAACCTGGGGTGCAGGGTTTGGGGTTACAACTTAGTTGGGGCGTAGTTTTAGAACTCGGCTTAAAGCTGCTTCCGGCCCATAAACAAAAGCGTAGAAAACCTTCCAAAAAGCTCTTATATGCAAAGTACGAAACAACCCTAAGCCCTAAAGCCCTAGAACTCCAGAACCCTAAACCCAAACATCCTGCAACGCTAAAACTCAAAACCCTAAACCCCTAAAGCTGCTTGCAGGCCCATGCCCTGCTAGGAGGCAGAGTAGGCCCTTCTTCCATGGGTTTAGGTTTGGGCTTCCTTATAGGCCCCTTGATAAACCAAAAAGGGCGCCCTTTTATTCCTAGCCCTAAACCCTGAACCCTAAACCCTAAACCCTACCCCTAAACCCTAACCCCTAACCCCTAAACCCTAAACCCTAAACCCTAAACCCTAAACCCTAAACCCTAAACCCTAAACCCTAAACCCTAAACCCTAAACCCTAAACCCTAGCCTGAGAGGAGTCGGCCCAGGGTCGGAGCGGTCCTTGCCCACGACTTCCTGCAGGTCTCACAGAGTCCAAAGACCCCGTAGTCAAGGGGTTTAGGGTTTAGGGTTTAGGGTTTAGGGTTTAGGGTTTAGGGTTTAGGGTTTAGGGTTTAGGGCTTGGGCTTTGCGGTTGTTGGGTCGTGGCGTTGGGTGGACATATCTTAAACCATGTTAGGAGACACTTGTAGGGTTCAAGGTATATTCCTTAAGTTGGTTTAGGGGTATACCCTGTATTCTGTTATGAATCGCTTATATAGCAGATCAAGGGTCAAGGGTTGGATGGACCTTAAACTCATATCAGGAACCACTTCTACACGGTATCAAGTTATATTCCGCAAACCGTAAAACCAAAAACAATCCTAAACCCAGACCCTAAACTTCCTTAAGGTTAGCTTCCTGCAGGTGGGGGGGGAGAGGGGGGGGGGGGGTGGGGAGGCACTAGTAGGGTTGGAGTTCAGGGTTTGGGGGCCAGTTTGGGGGTGCAGGGTTTTTAAGGCTTGGGATTCTGAACTCTGAGCCCGAAACAGCCAGACCCTCAGCTTCACAGGTTTCAGCGCTCGTTTGGGTTCTTACGTTAGACCCTAAACCACAAAGATGCCTCAACAAAGGTTTAGGGTTTCGGCTCGAAGCCCTAAACCCCCACCAGACATACCCCAGTCCGTGTGGCTCAACTTGTGAGCTCATGGCCGGGGCGGTACAAATGGAGTTCAGAAGTTTTTGGGTTTAGGGTTCAAGGTTTTAGGGTTGAGGGTTTTAGAGTTTTAGGTTTTTAGGGGTGAGGGTTCAAGGTTTAGTTCGAGATGCCCAGTAGTGTATGCCCTGGTTTTTGTCGCAGAGGTTAAGCCTCATTGAGTAAATGTACACGCAAAACTGCGCATCTTGGGCAAATGTAGCCTTGAGTGGGGGTACTTGGAGGTTCATGGGTAGTCTGAAGTAGGGTTTTGCGCAGGGTAGCTATACTTCTAGCCTTACACAGGTTGCTGAATTGTAACCCTACTTGCCCAGCACCTCCTTGTAGGGCTTAGGGTCTCGAACTACGGACCTGTGGCTTCCCTCCTAAACCCTAAACCCTAAACCCTAAACCCTAAACCCTAAACCCTAAACCCTAAACCCTAAACCCTTTCAAGAAGGGCGCCAGCCTGCACAGGGCGTTCAGACCCGGGCCAACCAAATCTATGGCCGCCTCCTATGCCCAAAGCCCGCAGAGGACACTGATTTGGGGGTTTACGGAAAATCAGGGACTCTTAATTTTGACCCGTAAATAGTAGGATTCCCTATGAGGACCCCAATAAGGTACCCCTAATTTCGGAAACCCCCATATGGGTTTTAGGGTTTATGGTTGATGGGTTCAGGGTGAAGAGGAAGGGTTTGGGGCTTCAGGGCTGGGCTTGACGGTTTTAGGGTTTAGTAACGAAGTAGTTTCGGGCCTGGGGTTTTGGGGTCTGATGATTTAGGGTTTAGGGTTTAGGGTTTGGGTTTAGGGTTTAGGGTTTCGGGTTTAGGGTTTAGGGGGGTCAGGCGAAGATTTCAGAGGTTGTGCTTCAAGATATTTGTAACCTTACAGCTCCAGGGTGTAGGGTTCCGCTTGAAGCCTAGACCCTAAACTTTGTTTAGGGTTTTCGGGTTTGGCCCGAAGTATACCCCCCCAAAAACAATAGGCCCACCCGGCCTTGTTATGTGGGTCACTCGGGCCGAGGTGGGAGGAGTTTTTAGGGCTTAGGGCTTGGAGTTTAGGGTTTAGGGTTTGTGCAGAAACAGGCATCGATGTTCCGCCGCTTGGGCATACGGGGTCGAGGCGAGTTCACAGTTCGGTTTCGAGGCGCTGGAAAGCCACTGGGAGTTTTCATGGGCTGCATGTCTTTCAATAAAGCATGTGTGGGTCTCTATACAGTGGAGATACACGATGTTTAGTTGTGCATTTCCCTCCGGGTACAGTGACAGCGCTGGTTACCCCTCGAGTTTTTGGCGAGGGTACCCTGGATTTCTTAATTAGGAAGCTCACCTATTTTCTTGAATCATCACCTCCACAATTTTGAGGGTACCCTCGATTTCTTCATCGGGCATTCGAGCCGGTATTTTTTTAATTCGACTATCCCCCCCCTCCCCCCTCGCGAAGCCCGTACATACCAGCCCTAACGTGTTAGACCCGAATTAATCCTAAGACCTGAGACTAAGCTGAGCAGTTTGGTGGACCCTCAAGGGGGGTCTTCAAGGATCCCAATGTTATTGAAAGCTGTGGCGAAGGCTTACTTGAAGGTTCATGGGTAGTTGTAAGTAGGGTTACAAGTACCGTAAATTGGGTTATAAACAGTTAAATTCATAGCTACCCCGCTACTTACCCCATGCAAGGCATTTGGGTTTAGTGTCCGCAGCCCAAAAAGCCAAAAAAAAGCATGTACAGTAGGCTCAGAAAACTCAGGCCCCAAACCAAAGCAAACCTATAAGCCTCAATCTCAAGAATGCGGCGAGGATGGAAAACCCGAAGGGCGTGCTGACCTACAGCAAACACCAGCGACTTACGTCGGCAGCCACAGCCTTTTGTGGGCTTCAGGGCGGCTTAGGGTTTGAGGCTTCGGGTTGAGGGTTTCTGATGGGGCGGTTTAGGGTGTGAGGTTTCGGGTTTAGGGTTTCTGAGGGGTGGGGTTTGGGGTTTAGGGCTCAGGGTGGTGTCTTGGGGTTACCCTTGAACACAAAACCTTACACTTGTAATGATAGGGCGCATGGGCGCACGCGCTTGAAAAGAGCGTGAGGGCCTAGGCCATCACAAACCTTGCCCTTGTAGGATGCCAGGATGCCCTCATGTTTACTTGTGATTCCTAAACCCTAAACCCGAAACCATAAACCCTAAACCGTAAGCCTGCACCCTAGACTTAGCGGGTAGGTTGTACTTAGCGACGCGAACCCTGAACCACAACCCTGAACCCTTGTTGAGGGGTGCCCCCAAACCCAAAAAAGTTAAGAGCCCCTCAAGCCCCCAACTCTGGAACTCCTTAAGAACACAAGCAAACCAACCGGAAGCCCAATGCCTTGCTCTTTGACAGACTACAGTAGCTGGGTTACGTACCTCGTGACCCCTGAATCTCTCAACAACCCTAAACCCTAAACTCTAAACCCTAAACCCTAAACCCTAATTCCTAAACCCTAAACCCTAAACCCTAAACCCTAAATCCTAAACCCTAAACCCTAAACCCTAAACCCTGACCCTCAGCCCTTCCACAGCAAGGCGGTGCTGCAGAAGGTTAACGAGCATGGCTTTCCCCCAGCAGGGCTGCCCGGGAGAGGAAGAGGTTTAGGCTTTAGGGTGTCGAGTTGAATGTCGCTTTAGTTTTAAGGATGTCAAGATTGGAGCCTAGGGTTTAGGCTTTAGGGTTTAGGGTTAAGGGGAACCTAGAGTTTGTCAGGGTCTTGTTTTGTGTTGTTTTGTGTTGTTTGGGGAGGGTGCGGCGGGGGGTGCGGTTGGGGGGGGGGGGGGGGGTGCCAGGGTCAGAGTATAATACGACGACTACTCAAATACTCAGTTGAAGAGCCCTGCTGAGCGACATCGTTGGGACAGTAGAGCAAGTTTTGAACTTCGGTTTAGGCTTGCGGGTTTTGGGTTTAGGTTTTCACACCAGCCAGTAGCAGCCATAGCCCTAGAGAAACTTTGGCTTGGGTCCATAGGCAATACGTCTTGCCTGTAAATGATAATCCTTTGTCGGGCTACCTTAAACGTCATGGGCCGTATCGGAATCGCCGGCCACAACTCAGCGAGCTGACCATGTCATGTGGGGTTAGAAACCCCAAACCCTACTTAAAGTCATAGGCAGGGTTATGAGAATCCTTTGGGATGCACCCCCCTACTAACACTCCTTAATAGGGATTATAGTACCTCTTATAATAGTACTTATTAAGGACTGTTAGTATAAGGGGGAGCATCCCAAGTTTGGAATCTAGATCCTGTGTCGATGTCTCGACATTCCCCCAAGTTGCGATTCACAACGATTCAAACCCGCGCGGTGGAGCTGTACCCTGAATAAGGCCTTTCCCGCTGTAATCAGAGTTACCTTATGTAGAACCCCATTTACAACTCTCCAAACCCTAAACCCGAAACCTCAAGCTTTGGGAATAGGTACCAAAACTAGGGGGGGGGGGTGGCTATAACCCCTATGAACGACCGATAACGGTAAGGGGGAATATCTCGAAACCCTAAGCCCTAACACTTGAACTTTTTGAGCCCTAAACCCTAAACCCTCAACCCTAAACCCCAAACCCTAAACCCTAAACCCTAAACCCTCAACCCCAAACCCTCAACCCTAAACCCTCAACCCTAAACCCCAAACCCTAAACCCCAAACCCTAAACCTCCAAGATACTCCCAAGAGCAAGCCCCAGGTGCAGGTGGAAGAGTCCTTGGCGCAAGGGAAGTTCGACCACAACACCGCGACGCTGCCTGCCAGCTTCGGGGGTTTAGGGTTTTTAGGGTTTAGGGTTTTGGTGTTTTGGGGTTTTGGGGTTTGGGGTCTAGGGTTTAGGGTTTTGGGTTTTCGGTTTTGGGGTTTTGGGGTTTAGGGGTTTAGGTTTAGGGTTCAGGGTCGAGGGAGCTGGGGATATGCCCCTTAGACTCAAAGTACAGAACCCCCCCCCCCACCACAAAAAACAAAAGATAGAAAATTGGGTGTGGGAGTTTAGGGTTTAGGGTTTCGGGTAATAAGGACAAAGAAGAAACAACGGACTATTACACTGAGAACAATGGTAATAACGCTCATCAAGCATGTGGTCTTTTCCCTAAGCTTTTTTGAGAGTCTTTGGAGCCTTAGATGATCACGGCGATTTTTTGGGTGGGGGGAGTTTATACGGCAAGGGTTATCCTGTTTTGGGGGGGGGGGGGCCTACAGTAAGGATTGTAGAGGAATGTTGGGCGGAGTTTAAGAGGTTCCCTGTTTGGGCAGGTGCCCATATACAATTTTTGGGCTGGTCTGAGTAACTGAGTATGATGGGTACTTTGCGCAGTTCCGCGTACGATCGAACCCGAAACCTGAAGCCACGAACGGTCTGAGCCTCCAAGTACTTGGTACTGGTAGCCCAGTGGCAGCCTGTTCCCTTTTCTTGTTCCAAGGTTCCCTTTTAAAGGAGCCAACCCAAGAAAGGGTGCCCTTATTGTAATATTGTGGTTACCCTAAACCCTGAACCCTAAACCCTAAACCCTAAACCCTAAACCCTAAACCCTAAACCCCCCCTTTGTTATAAGATGATTCTTGGGCTACTAAGGGTGCCCTTATTGTAATATGGTTTCTGGGCTACCAAGAGTAGGTATGAAAGCATGCCAAGGGCTTGCACTTACCCCAATTCGTGGAACAACAGGATAACAATAATCGTACTAGCCTACGACCCAGAGTAGGCCCTTTTTTTAGAGCGAAGGTTCAGTTATAAGCCCCTTTAAACCAAGACGGACACCCTTTTTATTCTTAGGTTACTTTTGGGTCTAGCAACCGAAGTCCTTGCTCGCAAGAATAGCCCTAAACCCGACACCCTAAGCGTCAGGTTTCATTTGGTGGCCCAGCAGTTTGTGCGGAAGAAGGCGGTTGCGGCAGGGATGATCTCCCTTCTAGCCTAGCGAAACCGCCGTGACACCCTCGTAGAGTGAGGCACCCTGGTACACTGGGACCCCAAAGAAGGCCTTTTCGGGTTTTAGAGTAGTTTAGGGGTTTAGGGTTTAGAGTCTATGTTTCAGGTTTACTAGGATAGGATCTCAGAGTAGGCCCTTGTATAAGTTTTCTTGGTAGCCCAGCGGTGCCCTTTTCACTTTTTGTTGGTTCAAGGTTCCCTTAAAGACTTATAAAGGGTACCCTTTTAAATATGGTTGCTGGGCTACTAAGTTTGAGAGTAGTTTAGGCTCTACGTTTAAAGGTTAGTTACTAGATTACTAGAACCCAGAGGAGGCCGCGTGCCTTTATTCCCTTTTTTAGGGTTTTGGTTTACTTATATGCCCTTTTGAATCCAGAAAGGGTACCCCTTTTCTCCCTAGTTTACTCTTGGGTCTAGTAAAAAGTGGGGCTCCTCGATGGGGGGGGTCTGGGGTTGGGGTCCAATGAAGTTCAGATTTGGCCCAGACCCAGGGTTTAGGTTTAGGGTTTAGGGTTTAGGGTTTAGGGTTTAGGGTTTAGGGTTTAGGGTTTAGGGTTTAGGGTTTAGGGTTTAGGGTCCCTGGCGCATAAGTCCCAAGCCTGTAAGCACCTTCAGCCGCATGGGCTTGGGGGCTTGGGCTCCACGAATCTGGAGGGTGTAGGGTTTAGGGTTTCAGTAGGACTTATGAACCCTGTACCCTAGCCCCCCCCCTCCCGAACCCTAAATCAAAGACCCTTGGCCCTAAATCCTAAACCCGAAGCCCTAGTCGGCAACTTCACAGAGTGAAGGGCCGAAGAATGCCTGTATGCCGAGTGTTCCCATCCTCACCGTCATGGAAAACCATGTTTTCTCTCAGGGATATAGGCGTCCGGCGATGGCAGAATCTCGCAGTTACAACACCTCGAATCCCTTCAGGATTTAGTTTCAAATAATTTGGGAACCGATGTCTCGAATCGGTTTAGGGTTTAGGGTTTAGGGTTTAGGGTTTAGGGTTTAGGGTTTAGGGTTTAGGGTTTAGGGTTTAGGGTTTAGGGTTTAGGGTGTAGGGTTTAGGGTTTAGGGTTTAGGGTCTGAGACTACTCGCACGGGTCTGGTCAGGCACAAAAGCTCCAACAGACCCAGTGGAGCGAGGCAGACGATCCCGGCACGCGCCTTACTCCCTCAACCCCTGGGTTTAGGGTTTAGGGTTTAGGGTTTAGGGTTTAGGGTTTAGGGTTTAGGGTTTAGGGTTTAGGGTTTAGGGTTTAGGGTTTAGGGTTTAGGGTTTAGGGTTTACCCCCAAACCCCTAAGCCTCAAACCCCCAAACCCCAAACCCTAAGCCCCAAGGGCCGGCACATGCCCAAACCCCGAGGCCCTACGCCTTAAACCCTAAACCCTAAGCCTTAAACACTGAATTCCCAGTTCGAAGACTGAA
Source organism: Symbiodinium natans (assembly GCA_905221605.1). Taxonomy (NCBI): domain Eukaryota; class Dinophyceae; order Suessiales; family Symbiodiniaceae; genus Symbiodinium; species Symbiodinium natans. The sequence goes on from CAJNDS010002646.1 coordinate 989,915, forward strand.
AGCTCCATCGGTGCATACTTCTGCTATTTGCTTAAGCACCCCCCCACAAAATGAAAGTATTCTTCCCGAATAAGAGGATTAGTTGTGTTCTTCAGTTGTTGGGGGTCTTAAGGAAACAGTAGACTTTTCGGCTATAGGGCTAATGGACTTCTATCCTAAGCCATAGCACTTATGGATGTTCAGGCCCTCATAACCCTCTGCCTACCGGGGTCACAGCTTTTCTGCTAAGGGATATGCACTGGTACGCAGACCCCATCAAGGGACTGCACCTGGGACCCCTGAGACCGGCGGGACGTGGTCTCAAAGATCCCATAAGATAACACACGGCCACAGACAAAGTATCTTCAGGGACTAACTAAGCCCTAAACCCTAAACCCTAAACCTTAAAGCCTCAACTTTGGCCCCAAACTCCGGTGGGGGACTCAAGCCTTGCTGGTGTGAGTGCAGAGTTCCTGCATGCCATAGGTGCGATGTAGTGATGGGCTCTCCTCACGACACACTGCAACACACTTCTGTCCGCGAAGAGTGTCCCCGAAGATTGTCTGCAAGCCTTGGTTTGCCTCATCCCCAAACAGGTTGTCATCACACTGCCGAAGGATTACAGGCCAATGTGCCTCTTGGAGGCCATGCACAAACTCGTCAGTGGTCTCCTGTATCAACGGCTCATTGCCCGCTGGCCTCGCCTTGCATGCCAGCTGGGAGCACTGCCGGGCAGCCAATGTGTGGAGTGCCTGTGGATGGCGCAGCGCATGCTGTAACCCTAAACCCTAAACCCTAAACCCCTAAACCCCTAAACCCCTAAACCCCTGAACCCCTAGTAGGCACTCCCTGTGGATCCTCATAGACATCAGACAAGCCTTTCATAACCCTGAGAGGTAGGGCCATCTTAGAATCTTCGGGCCAGTTTAGGGTTCAGGGCGTAGGGTTTAGGGTTTTGGGTTCGGTTTAGGATTTAGGATTTAAGGTTTAGGGCTTACGGCTACTTATATAGTGCTGATTCCCAACCCCCAAACGCCTAAATCCCAAACCTTAGACCTGAAGAAGGCCTGAAACTGGGTTTTGGAGTACTATACTTTAATACTTTTATTGGTTCTGGGTTCCTACAATAGCTACTTTTTCCTAAAAAGTGTAGACTATTTTTCCAGGGTCTACTCCAAAGTAGGTTATAAGTAGGGTTGGCGGAATCATGGCTGGATATAGCGTTGTTTAGGGTTCTTACCCCTGAACCCTAAACCCTAAACCCGAAATCCTCTGGCTGGTTCTTAGTAGGAAATGAGGGAACTATATATTGGGCCCTCATTCCCTCATTCCCTACTGAAAACCAGGGGCTCCTACTGAGAACTCCCGGAACCCTAAACCTTAAACCCCGAACTCCCCAGCGAACCTTCAAGTAGACCCTGGACCACTCGAGATCGGTCTTTGTGCCTAAGGCACACCGCGACCTGCGGATGAAGCTGACGAGGAGGGTTTAGGGTTTAGGGTTTAGGAAAACAGGTTTAGCATGTAGGGTTTCAGGGTTTAGGGTTTAGGGTGTGTGTGTGTGTGTTGGTGCTGGTACTGGTGCTGGTACTGGTGCTGGGTGCTGGTGCTGGTGATTGCGTTCGTGCGTGGGTGTGTGTGTGTGTGTGTGCGTTGCTTTGTTGCAGGTTGTGTCAAGTTGTGTGCTTACGGTTCTCTCTAGTCTCTGTGTGGATCTTGTTTTTAGCCTGATTGACCTGCAGGCAAGGAAGAAGCATATTGTGTTGATTATAGTTTTAAAGTTTCGCTTTCTGTTTTAGGGTTTAGAGTATGGTGGCAGCATGGAGTGATCTGGGGCACTCATTGCCAATCGCTTTCTTATAACTATAAACCCTAATCCCTAAACCCGAAACCGAAACCCTAAACCCTAAACCCCCACAACCGCTGGCGCGAGGATCTGTCCGGCCGTGTTACGGAGGAACGCTGATGATAGAGGCAGCAGGCCGGAGAGCTGGGATTTAGGGGTTTAGGGGTTTAGGGGTTTAGGGGTTTAGGGGTTTAGGGGTGTAGGGGTGTGGGGGTTTAGGGGTTTAGGGGTTTAGGATTTAGGATTTAGGATTTAGGGTCGCAGAGCTGGGCTTCAGCTACAGATTACTAGAGTACTATAGGGGCTCAGAAGAACTACGAATAGTTTTCCCTTATGGCGTAAACCCTGAACCCTAAACCATGATGGTCCTTCTAAATGATACTATATTCCCCCCCCCCCCCCCCCAAAAAAAAAAAAAAAACAGCACCTATAAGTTTTACTACAATCCCCCTCCGCAAAAACAGCCCTATTCCAACTATTAAGGCCTTCATAGCAGGTAAACACTCAACCCTACCCTAACAATTCTACTATACTCCCCCCCCCCCTCACTCCCCCCGAAAAAAAGAACCTATTCTAATTCTCAAGGCCCCTATAGTAGGTAAAGCCTCAACTCTACCCGAATTAGAGCCTAAAGCCGGATCCTGGCTTCGGAGATATGAGGGCTTAGGGCTTAGGACTTAGGGTTTAGGGTTTGGGGTTTAGGGCTTCGGGCTTAGGGTTTAGGGTTTAGGGTATCCTGAACCCTGACAGCCCTAAACCCGATGTTTCGTTTCGGGGCAGGGTTTTGCATTGGTTCCTTGTCGGCCTGCAGTTGCAGATCTCAGCCCTTGACCAGTACGGTGAGGGTTTACTTGGAGGTTCATGGGTCATTAGTTGGTTTAGGGTTGAGGGTTGAGGGTTGAGGGTTTAGGGTTTAGGGTTTAGGGCTTAGGGTTTTCGAAGGGGGGTCTAGGTACCCATCTTCTACGAACAAATGGATGCACTCCTGGGGCTAGGCAGGCTCTTGGGGCATTTTAGAGGGGTTTAGGGTTTAGGGTTTAGGGTTTAGGGTTTAGGATTTAGGGTTTAGGGTTTAGGGTTTCGGGTTTTTTAGGGCCAACGTGGGCGAGCCGGGTGCGTGGCATCAGGATAAGAGATCGTCCTCGATGACCTGCTGCTGAGAATCTCTTCGCCTGTAGCTTGTAGCTGTAGCAAGAGGTGTGGTACTCAACATGCTCAGCGCCATGGTTTTGGTTTCGGCTTAGAGGTCACGTGTGCAGATGTATCCCTCTAGGACCCAGAGGAGGCCCTTATCCCCTTTTATTAAAGGGCTTAGGTTCCCTTACAAGCTCCTGTATAAACCAAAAGACTACCTTGTTTGTCCTAGGTTACGCTTGGGTATATCCCTTCACGAAAATGGAGACGCTGGCAGTTACCCCAAACCTTAAACCCCAAACCCCGAAGCCCAAACCCTAAACCCTAAACCCTAACTCCCCCCCCTGATTATAACGATAGTTCTTGGGCTACTAAGGGAGATACACTGGCAGTTGAGAGCCACGCCTGCGTCCCGCGCGTGTTTGTTAAACGAGCCGCTACCGACGTGTGCTTCTGGCAGCTTTATTAGGGTTTAGGGTTTAGGGTTTGGGAATGCGTTTAGGGTTTAGGGTCTAGGGTTTAGGGTCTAGGGTTCAGGATTTAGGGTTTAGGGTTTAGTGTTTAGGGCTTAGGGCTTAGGGTTTAGGGGTGTTTGGAATGCCGGAGAGCCCTGGCATCATCCCAAGCCCTGAAATCCTCAACCCAAAACTCATGGGTTTCCCATTCTACCCCCCTCAAAACTACCCCCCCCCCCCCCCCCCCGGACACCCCCCCCCCCAGCCCAACCCCCCCCCACCCAACCCCCCCCAGCCCACCCCCCCCCCCCGCCCACCCCCCCCCCCCCCGGCCACCCCCCCCCCCAGGTTCCCTTAAATAAGCCACGCGGGGGGGGGGGGGGGGGGGTTATAGAGGGGGGGGTAGTAGGGAAACCCATGATAAACCCCAACATGTTAGGGGCTGGGTAGTTCACCTTTGACTCGCTTGTGCACAGGTCGTGCGTTAACCTTTTTTGGTTCTATAAGTTATATATAATCTTATTATACATAATGTCCACCAGCTACAACCCCTCAACCCCAAGATCCGACACCCTTTGCGCAGCTAGTGCTCCAAACTCCAAACCCTGAAGCCCTCTAAGCCCTAAAAGCCTTAAGGCCAAAAGCCTAACCCAACATCCTTCAGTCTCTTTAAGCCCTTAGTCCCTGAACCTACAACCCTAAATCCTAAGCCCTATAACCCAAAAACTCCAAACCCCTAAAGCTCGACGGCTCGATAGCAACCAGGTGTGAGGCGCTTTGTTTCATGTTGTTGCCATCATATTTGCATAAACGTAAAACAAATACTGAAGTAGGTACATATCTACATCAGTCATATATGTATATGTATATATATATATGTATATATGTATATGCACACTTATACATCTAGCTACATGTACAGCGAATCTTAGCACACTTTAGAAGCTTTCACTCAAACCCTCGACAGTACGGAACGGTGAAGTTTTCAACTTTTAGGGTTTAGGGTTTTAGACTGCAGGGTTCAGGGTTCAGGGCTCAGGGTTTAAGGGTTAAGGGTTAAGAGTTTAAGGGTTTAAGGGTTTAGGGTTTAGGGTTGTATCAGCCACCAGAAACCCACCGTCATAGACCAACTGCTGAGCAGCTGGCAGATGTTCTTAGGAGGCATTGCGAGATGCCTTGTGCGGACATGGGTATAAATAGTCGGCTGGTTCATGGGTGCCTCTAAGGGTTTAGGGTTAAGGGTTTAGGGTAGTTTCATGAATAAGGTGGTCCCTAACCTCCTTTAAAGGGTTCTGAAGCATGGGCCCCTAATTTGTACAGGGTACGTAAGGTTTATAAGGGGTAACTTTTCAGGGCCCATACTAAGAGTTTTCTGTTGCGGGCCTGTGGAGAGTCGTTGTATCACGGGCCCTGTAGTTCCAACAGCGATTTGTCCACCCTAAACCCCTAAACCCCTAACCCCTAAACCCCTAAACCCCTACACCCCTAAACCCTAAACCCTAAACAGACGCTGGAAAGTGCGAGCCTGACAAGAGCTAGAATCAGCCAGCCCTCTCATGGCCGACTATAAAGCTACCTGTGTGCCACAGAATGGCTGTTCGCGGCGCAACAGAAGCAATGGCCTGACCGGAAGCCCTAAACCTTAAACTCCAAGCCTAAACCCTAATGTCAAAAGACTTACACATTCCCCTACAGAAGCCGGACCGGAACTTCACCAGAACTCTGCACCACGAAACCCTAAACCCGACGCCAACCCGGGCCCTCTTATCGGAACTTCGCGCTTGAAGTATAGGATTCTTCACTCCAATGTTCTCTAGCTAGTCATCCTAAAATCTAAACCCTAAAGCCTAAACCCTAAGCCCTAAACCCTACTTAAACCCTAAACCCTAAACCCTAAACCCTAAACCCTAAACCCTAAACCCTAAACCCCAAACCCCAAACCCCAAACCCTAAACCCTAAACCCTAAACCCTAAACCCTAAACCCTAAACCCTAAAACCTAAACCCTAAACCCTAAACCCTAAACCCAAACCATGGTCTCTTCTTGCCTCTGAAATTGACATGTCAAGCCCTAAACCCTAAACCGTGAACCTTGCGGTTTCAGAGGATCACATGTAGGGTTTAGGGTTTAGGGTTTAGGGTTTAGGGTTTAGGGTTTAGGGTTTAGGGTTTAGGGTTTAGGGTTTAGGGTTTAGGGTTTAGGGTTTAGGGTTTAGGTTTTCTTGGGCCATCCTAAAGGGAACATTCTGTATGTGGCAACCCCCCAGAAAAAAGGCGAAAAGCATCCTAATAGGGTTCTTAAAGGGAGGGGTTTTCAAGGGGGGTATGTGACCCAAGGTTCCCTAATACTCCCCACCTGCTCCCTAAGCTTCCCTAAGGTTCCCTCGGCACCTACCCCCCGTGAACCCCTAAACCCTAAACCCTAAACCCTAAACCCTAAACCCTAAACCCTAAACCAATACCCCTAAGAACGCTGTGACATCCGTTGCGCCGCGACAGCAAGGCTGGCTGTCCAAGGCAGCTAGCTTGGAATCGTCCGGCAAGCCAGCTATCCCTAAGCCCTCAACCCTAAACCCTAAACCTGCGAACCCTAAACCCTAAACCCTAAACCCAGCGGCCATCTGAATGGGAGGAAATGCTTGAGAAGCTTCATCGGGCATGTATAAAGTCAACCCTGAACCCGAAACCCTAAACCTTTGTCAGCAACACGTGCCCTAAACCGATTGAGGAGCTGCAAGCCAGCAAACCCTAAACCCTAAACCCTAAACCCTAAACCCTTTTTTGCATGGCTGGGTTCCCGCGTGAATCTGATTAGAAATATCCCGGATGTCCTTTCATTCCGAAGCCCCAAAGTCCCCAAGCCCCTAAGCCTCTAAGAACCCTGGATGTTTAGGGTTTCGGGTTTAGGGTAGATAAAGAATGTTTAGGGTTTAGGGTTTAGGGTTTAGGGTTTAGGGCTTGAGAGATTAAGAACCCTGGGTGTTTTCTGCATGTGTTTTGCAAGATGGGCACTACAAAAGCGCGCAATCCCTTATGCCCTCCATGAACCCTGATTTTCATGGCAAAACCCACCAAAATACGGGGTGACTCCTACTAATTGTACCTTACAAAAAAGGGTGTTGGGCTCTTTCCCGTAGCTGGGGGCTGGAAGCCGTGCGAAACTCTTCACATGGTTGCCCATGGGGATGTGGGTGGCAGTTGCGTGCGTGGGGAGGCCTCCCGCCTCGGACCCTGCATGTAGTTGGCAGCATTCAGGATCTAAACCCTACACCCCAAGTCCTCAGTCCCCTACCTAAACCCTAAACCCTCAGCTTGGCCCAGGGTGGTGTGGCATCCCATAGGTCTGGCATTTATCGGGGCATCGGAGGGCCCAGGTGTCGAAGACACCTCGACAGACCGGCAGATCTGTTCTCTCTCTGTGCATGCCGCTGGCGAAATAGGGTTTAGGGTTTAGGGTGGTTCAGGGTTTAGAGTTTAGGTTTGGGGTTTAGGGCTTAGGGCTTAGGGCTTAGGGCTTAGGGTTTAGGGTTTAGGGTTGGCGAAATATGTTTCAACCGCCCCCCCTAAGAGCCTAAAAGGTTTAGGGTTTGGGGTTTAGGGGGCCCCTTATTCACTTTGTCATAGTGGGGTAACATTTTACATGTTTAGGGGTACTTAAAACTCAGTAAGGAATCGAAACTTACACTTTTAATATCTAGGATGCCCAGTAGCACCCTTATTCCCTTTTTGGGGGGTTTAGGTTCCTTTATAAACCCCTTTAAGCAAAAAGGGCACCCTTGTTAAGCCTAGGTTACTGGGCAGCCTAGATACTCTCCCAACCATGAACTATGGTTAAGGGTGGTTTAGGGCCCGGATTTTTTGTTGGGTTCAATGATAAGGTTTCTAGGGTTTTATGGGGTTTGGGTTTAGAGAACCCTGTGTGTTTAGGGTTTTTTGGAGTTTTGGAGTTGTTTGGGTTCAACTATCGGGTTTCTAGGGTTTTTATTGGGGTTTGCAGGGTTGACGGGGTTTACAGGGTTTATAGGGTGTGGGGTTGTTTTGATTGGGGTCTTCGGGGGGGGTGGGGGAGAGAGTGGGGGCGTCCTTTACGTCAGGAGGTAGCCCTAAACCTAATGAACCCTCTAAACCCTAAAACCCCTCTAAACCCTAAAAACCCTCTAACCCCTATAAACCCAATAAACCCTAAAAACCCTCTAAACCCTAAAAGCCCTCTAAACCCTAACAACCCTATAAACCCAATAAACCCTAAAAACCCTCTAAACCCTTCACGGTGATTGACCACAAGCCCCCAGCTGCCCCTGGCCTCGGAAGGCGGGACCTTAAACCCTAGACCCTAAACCCTAAACCCTAAACCCTACACCCTACACCCTACACCCCAAACCCCAAACCCTAAACCCTAAACCCTAAACCCTAAACGCTCCGCCATCACAGTCACAGCTCCTTTCAGCATCTCAAGCCCTGCCATGCGCGAAGTCCTGGTTTAGGGTTTAGGGTTTAGGGTTTAAGGTTTAGGGTTTAGGGTTTAGGGTTTAGGGTGTGCAAATAAAACCCTAAACCCCAAACTGTAAATCATGCGGTGGGACAAAGAAACATTCTCTGGATCCGATCTGCGGTGTGCCCTAAGCCTACAGTTCTTCAGTGCTGTCATCTGGCTCCCTGGAAACTTAACTCAACTCCTTGAGAACCCTTCGTGCTTCCTGGCATTAGGACATAGGATTACTATCATTTAGGCCCCACACAAGTACAACCCTAGACCCTAAACCCCAAACCCCAAACCCTAAACCCTAAAAGGCCCTTTGCCAACTCCCGAACTCCATCTCCCGCTGTGCCTCTCCCCCATGAGCCATGGACGCTTTCTGGTGCCGATGGTGTGGTGACAGGCATGCGAGGCAGGCATGGGGTTTAGGGTTTAGGGTTTAGGCTTTAGGGTTTAGGCTCTAGGGTTTAGGGTTTAGGGTTTAGGGTGCAGGTCGGGGGGTTCAAGGTTGAACAGAACAAACAAAAGGCCTTTGGGAATGGAAGCGACCGCAACGCCTCCCCACCCCGAGATCTTCAGGTCTTCAGCACGTATGCACCCCCCACGAACCCCCACACCCCATGACCCCCCTCTAGCCCTAAACCCTAAACCATACTTCCAAGCCTAAACCCTAAACCCTAACCCCTAAACCCTAAACCCTCCCTAAACCCTAAACCCTAAACCCTAAACCCTAAACCCTAAACCCTAAACCCTAAACCCTAAACCCTAAACCCTAAACCCTAAACCCTAAACCTGACTTCCAAGCCTCAAACTCAAGCTCAGGAGTTTGGTTCCTCGCCAAGCTGCAGCTGCTAAGCTCTTTGAGCCGCATCGCCACAGGTGCAGAGTCTGCATGGGGGGTTTAGGGTTCAGGGTTTAGGGGTTAGGGGTTAGGGTTTAGGGTTTAGGGTTTAGGGTTTAGGGTTTAGGGTTTAGGGCTACTTGGAGGTTCATGGGTAGTTAGAAGTGGGGTTACAAGTAGGGTAACTAGAGTTCTCCTCATTCGCGGTACTTATCAATTGGATGTATTAACTACCCATGAACCTCCAAGTATAGATACGCATGGCTGAAACGTTACACATCTTTATACAGCTTCGAAGTGGAGGATATCAAAACTCTTCGGGGAGATCGATGGCTGAGAAATCTAGGACTGTCATGTTTTGTCTTTACGCTCGTTGTAGGGTCGTTAGAATTTCAGAACACAAGCACTCCAGTGAAGACAATCACAGGCTTTGCTGGTTTTCTGTCGGCCACAAACAGGGCCAGGCTTGACATAGCAAGAAACCTCAGGCGACAAAGTTCATTTATTCACGTGGACGGGAAATGAAGGCACTACTCTTGCAGGTTTAAGAGGGTTATCAGTAGGACAAAAGTAGTAGTTTTCATGGGTTCTCGTACTCACGACTCTCTGTTGACCCTTGAAATAGCCCCTAAAATGTAAGCTCCATACCCTTGACCCCAAACACTAACCCCTCAACCTTCCCTTCTCTGAAGGCCCAAAGGCTTGAATAGTTCGGCGCGCGAAGATGTGTGACTAGGGGCATTCATTCGGGGCTCTTTGGTCGGAATATACTTGTACCCCTGAACAGTGCTATGGCTTAGGTTAAGCCTACGTTTTTGTAGGTTGCGTAAGAACCGTACAGAGGCAATGTAGCAAATGAACCTCCAGAAAAGCTTCTGCTTTCTTAATTAGGGGTGGTACTTACGGTCCCAAAAAACCTGTAATCTTCATTACAGGGACCGCAAAACTTTTTTGAGTTTCGGGAAGCCCTCATAATCCTGCTTGCCCACGAGGTGCTCGAGAATGTCCTGCCGGTGTCTTCACGGATCTCGGCCGCTTGCCTTCTCTGGTTCGGGCCATCTTATCTAGGTAGGCCCTTGGGACATTTTATATTTTCCCTTACTGGGTTTAAGAGGATCATATTCAGGAATATTTTTCAGAGGGTTTTAAGGGCCACCCTTACAATATTATGGTTGCTGGGCTACCAAGTCTTGCTTCACGAGGTTATTCAAAATAAGGGTGCGCCCTAGACCCCAAACCCTGAAACTCGTAACTGTGAGGGTAAAAGGTAGAATCAGGGAGGTGGAAGTGTTGCGGCGCGATGGCGACGTTGTGGTGTACGTGCTTGGATTGCAAATCCTAAGCCCTATATCTGTACATATATATATATATATATGTGTGTGTGTGTGTGTGTGCGTGCATGGGGTTTAGGGCTTCGAGGTTCAGAGTTCAGCGTTTATGGTATGATAGACTATTTGTTCTTAGTTCAACGAAATCCGCGGCATTAGCCGAAAACGACGTTGGTCCAACTGACGACTGCAACCCACGTTCTTTTCACGCTGTGTAGGGCCGCTTGATGGAGGACTTCCGTTGGACTGGCGTGCCGAGCAGGTGTGTGACTATAACCCCTGTCGTACAGCACGCTGATGAGGCAGGGCGTGCAGGCCTTGACCGAAGAGCAGAAGAAGGCCCATGCCCGCTTCATCGTGCGCATCTCCTCGCTGACGACCCCAACGAGGCGACTGGGGCTGCTCGCCACGCTACCAGCGACGACCCCATGGCGGCCTACAGCCGCGATGTGGCAGCATCCACGGCGTTCGATGACGACATGGGGTTCCGTCACGTACATCGGGTATATCTCCAGTGTGGGGTGCACTCGGTTTAAGGCACTGTTCGGGGCTTAGGGGACTTGAGTGGGGTTGCAGATTGTGGTGGACCCTAAACCCGTCCCCATCCTAAACTCTGAACCCGCCAAGCCCTCAGACCCTAAACCTAGCAGTAGAGTAGGTAACCTTCAACACGTCGCGCTTCAACCTTTTTGGGGTAATATAATCCCCTTATATTGCAAAAGGTTAACCTTTAAATTCCCCCAGGTTGCTGGACAACCAGGTAAAGCCAAACCCTAAACCCCTAAACCCTAAAGCCTACTCGGGCCCCTGCATGCCTAGGCTTTAGACTCTCCCGCCCTGACTCAGGCGTCGCAGGCGAGATGCCTCTGGGCATCACGCACCACGAGTGCCAGCAGATGGGAATCCTGCAACTGAGCCGCATGATCAGGATGCAAACCCTAAACCCCAAACCCGAAACCCTGAACATTGGAGCCACCATGCGGCTCAGGGGCAGCGTGCAGAACCCTAAACCCTAAACCCTAAACCCTAAACCCTCAACCCCACCTGAGCCGCATGCTGGTCCCAATGTTGGGTTTAGGATTTAAATTTAGGGTTTAGGTTTATAGGGTGTAGGGTTTGTAGTATTTTGGGTTTATAGGGCTTAAGGTGAATGGGGTTTAGGGTTTTTAGCTTTGTGGTGCTTTACTGTAACTTTAGATCTTTAGCCTTTTTGGTCTTATTGGGTTTCTTAATAAGGCAGCTAAAAATTTAATTTATAGCTACCCTCCTAAGTGCAGCCAGGTTAGGGTGGAGCTCCATCCGTGTACGTGATCTAGGTTGGGATCAAGAGCCCTTCCGCAACGCAAGGTCCGGAACCCTGAGCTCTTGAAAGCAACCCTGGATGCCACTCCTGCCTTAGAGGTTCATGGGTAGTTGTACGCGGCTTTAGGGTTTAGGGTGTGGGTTTAGGCACTCCCTACCACCACTGCTACAAGAAATGCCAACAACGCTCCGTCATGGTGCAGGGCTCTCCCAACGTCCCAAACCTTTAACCCCAAACCCGAAAACCTAGACCTCAAACCCTAAACCCCAAACCCTAACCGAAGATCCGGCCAGGCCCACCGCAGAACCTTGCACCAACCCCGTCCAGGCCAGGATTGGGGTTTTTACCCAAGCCCCAAAACAGGTTTTAGGTTTTTTAAGATTTCGGGCTTAGGGTTTAGGGTTTCGGGTTTAGGGTTTGGTGGTGCCTAACTTTCTGGGTTTAGGGTTTAGGGTATAGGGTTCCAACCATAGTATCCTAACCATACAAAGAAACTTGGGGGGGGTTCTAGGTCTAGCGGAAGCTCAGTGGTTCCCCTTTGGCGTGTTTTTGGTCAAGGGGCTTAGGGGTTTAGGGTTTAGTGTTTAGGGTCTAGGGCATAAAGCTCACAAACACGAACAAGTGTACACCCGTAGTCCTAAAGTTGCTACTTGACTTCCTAGCGAAGAAGGCTTTCGAGAATCCCGCAACACACCTTATACCCGAAACCGAAGTGTGTTTCTGTGTTGTGCGTAGTTTTTCTACGACTGGCTCAAGGAACCCTTAGGAACATAAAAACTTTCATTATCATTAGTTAACTACTTTTGACCTTTTAGGAGTTTCCTTCTGTTTTTGGAGGCTCCTCAAGCGTACAACTGAAGAGGCAGACGGGGCAAAGCGCCTCGGGTTTAGGGTTTGGGGTTTAGTTTCGTTTCACAGGGGATAGGATGGCTGCATGCAAGTGCCCTACTCTGAATGAATCCTTCAGTCAAAATCCTAAAACCCAAGATCTCAGATCCTCAGCCCACATCCCAAACCCTGAACCCCAAACCCTACGCCCCAAACACTAATCCCCAAACCCTAAACCCCAAACTCTAAACCCCTGTGAAAAACCCCAAACCCTAAGCCCAAAACCCCAAATCCCAAACCCCCCAAACCTAAATCCCAAACCCCATATCCTAAACCCCGAACCCTAAACCCCAAACGAAGCCCCAAACCCTAAACCCCAAACCCCAAACCCCAAACCCTACTTGGAGGTTCGTGGTACTTATTAACTAGTTATCACTGTACTTATAATTGCACGTATGACCATATTAGGGCATGGTTAATAAGTACCATGAACCTCCAAGTAAACCCCTAAACCCGAACCCTAAACCCTAAACCCTAAACCGCAGGGCCAGGCCTTCGAAGCCGCCGCCGCGCACCCGCTGGCGCGGTGCCTCCGCTTGGCCCACGCCGGCCAGCTGCGAGCGCACGTAGGCGGCCTGGGGAGTGGGTTTAGGGTTTAGGGTTTAGGGTTTAGGGTTTAGGGTTTAGGGTTTAGGGTTTAGGGTTTAGGGTGTAGGGTCTAGCATCTCAGTCCAAGCATTCACTAGTCAAGCAATTACTCCACAAAAACACCCACCCGCCCAAAGAATCCCATAATATTCAGAAACATTTCACTTCTGGAACGACCTTGCCCAGCAACAAAAATGATCTTGCCCAGTAAAAACATGACCTTGCCCAGTAAAAAAAGACCTTGCTCAGTAACTCCCCAACATTCAAATTATAAGTGAAAGAAAGGTTTAGGGTTTAGAGTTGAGGGGTTTTGGGGGTTTAGGGTTTCGGGCTTAGGGTTCAATTAGGGTGTAGGGGTACGCAGCACAAAACATGTGGAATAAACAAACAATCCCCAAGACTTCAACAACTCCCATCTCCACACCCGAATTCACCGGTGAACCGTGGCACCCAAATCCCAGAAACCCCAAGCCCAGAAACTTCGCAGGTCCGCACCACACCTCCCCCAAAGGTGAAGCCCCCAAGAATCTCAGACCTACAGGGGGCAGGGGACCTGATGAAATCAACCCTGAACCCTAAACCCTAAACCCCGAACCCCAAACCCTAAGCCCTAAACCCCAAACCCTAAGCCCTAAGCCCTAAACCCGAAACCCTACACTCCTTCCAGGCGAGGGCTCCAGGCTGACCGAGTTCATGCACGCCTGCCACACCAGCAGCTGCTTGGCATGGCACTTGAAAGCTCATGGGGTATTTGTAAGGCAGGGTGTAGGATTTGGGGTTTAGGGTTTAGGGTTTAGGGTTTAGGGTTTAGGGGTCGAAGGTGTGGTTTAAGGTTTAGGGTGTTCATGTGGTCAGTTCTTTAGATCATCGTCCGTTTTTAGGTACCCGAAACATTCAGGCCTGCCTTACAATAGAAACCCAAACGGCACCATGATAAAGAGGACTGACCATGTGGTACTTATGAGGAGGGAGTAGGGTTCAGGGTTTAGGGTGCGGGTTAAGGTCCAAGACCGACCCAGAGTAGGCCTTCATTCCTTTCTTCGGGCTTCAGTTCCCTTACACGCCCCTTTTAAGAGCAACAAGGGCACCCTTTTCATTTCTTTGGTTGCTCTTGGGTCTAGTACACGAAGGGTGGAAGGGTTTAGGGTTCAGGGTTTAGGGTTCAGGGTTTAGGGTTCAGGGTTTAGGGTTTAGGATTTAGGGTGTAGGGTTCAGCATTTCAAGTCCAAGCATTCACTAGTCAAGAAATTACTCCAGAAAAACACCCACCCGGTTCATGAATCCCACAACATTAAGAAAATATTTCACTTATGGCACGGCCTTGCCCAATAAAAGATGACCTTGCCCAGCAAAAAAATGACAAATGACCAGCAAAAATATGACCTTGCCCAGCAAAAAAAATGACCTTGCCCAGTAAAAAAAGAATGACCTTGCCCAGTAAAAAAAAATGACCTTGCCCAGCAAAAAAAATGACAAATGACCTTGCCCAGCAAAAAAAATGACCTTGGCCAGCAAAAAAAAATGACCTTGCCCAGCAAAAAAATGACCTTGCCCAGTAAGAAAAAATGACCTTGCCCAGTAAAGAAATGCCCTTGCCCAGTAACTCACTAACATTTAAATTATATATGAAAGAGAGGTTTAGGGTTTAGGGTTTAGGGTTAAGGGTTTTGGGTTTAGGGTTTAGGGTTTAGGGTGTAGGGGCATTTTAGGGTCTACGGCTTGCAGGCCATGTAAGTGTCTAACACAAGGCTATAACCAGTACGAACCATCGTGAACTCCATGCGAAAACCTTCGCTTGTGAAGTAAGGTTGGGGGCTGCGAGCGCTTCCGAGTTGGGAGTTCGGGGGCTTCTGCTCAAGGATTTTGGGCTTCAGAGGCGGGTTTAGGGTTTCGAGTTTAGGGTTTGGAGATTGAGGGTTTCAGGGTTCAGGGGTTGCCGAGTCCTGTTTCGTGATGCTGGTTGGCACTGTCAAAGCTGCTGTTCCTATCTGCTAGGATTCGGGAGTATTTGAGGCATGACGGCATCAATTTTCAAATAATGCGCTGTCCGCCAATGCCTTGTAATTTGTAAGCCTTGAAAGCCCCATGCCCCTAAACCTTGAACCCCTAAACCCTAAACCCTATGCCCTACATTTTGAACATCCCACTTCTGGGGGGTACCCAACTCAGTGGGCTTGTTTTTAGGGTTCTTGGGAGGGAGCCGCCCGCCCGAGATGCTTCCATGAAGATCTTCAGACTTGCCCTGGTGCTTTCCCTGTACCTCGACTTGGACAAAGGAGGCAGCGCGGCAGCACGAAGAAGGCGGCTCAGGCCCTTGGAGCCCTACTTGAGAAGCTTCATGGGTGGTCAGACGTAGGGTTGTAAGTACCCTAAATAAGGACAGAACCGGTTATAAGTGTGGCTACCCCGCTTCTCATCTCCCTTATAACTACCCATGAACCTCCAAATACATGCTGAAGGCGGTGTAGGGTCTTGGGGCATAGAAGGAGGGCTCCCCAGTTAGAAGAAGGATTTAGGGTGTAGGGTGTAGGGTTTAGGGTTTAGGGTTTAGGGTTTAGGCTTTAGGCTGAAGAGCAAGAGGGCCCAAATTGGGTTGTAAGTACTCCTCAGGTAAGGTAGCCACTGGAGTTAGTATGGCACATGGCGGGGCCCTCCTTCTATACACCTTGGCCCAAATTAGGAAAACATGGACGTAAACCCCAATGATTACCTCATATCTTCAGAACCCTCTGAGACTTCAAGGTAGATGACTTCAGAAGGGGCTACGACCCAGGGTAGGCCCTGATTCCCCTTTTTTAGGGTTCAGGTTCCCTTATAAGCCGCAGGGGGATGCCCTAAACCCTAAACCCTAAACCCTAAACCCTAAACCCTAAACCCTAAACCCTAAACCCTAAACCCTAAACCCTAAACCCTAAACCCTAAACCTAAACCCTAAACCCTAAACCCTAAACCCTAAACCCTAAACCCTAAACCCTAAACCCTAACTGCAGGTTGGAGACCCCTTGGTGTTGAAGGTTGTGGATCCAGAAACTGTGGAGGTTCGGAGACTAGGGGTTTTGGGGTTTCGGAGGATTTTGGTACCCAAAGGGTCCATGCACCGAGAAAGTATACACTTGGCCCTGAAATGGGTTCAGGGTTTAGGGTTTAGGGTTTAGGGTTTAGGGTTTAGGGTTTAGGGTTTAGGGTTTAGGGTAGCGTTAGGACCCATGTACATAGTATGTAGTTACATGAACCCTTAGGGCCCAGAGGCTTCGTGGTGAGTCCCGAGCGGGTGAAGTCGTCGGGCGCCCTGTGCGTCCCCGAGGCCCGCCAGCAGCTTCGGAGTAGCACCTTCAGGGCTTCGGGATGTTCAGAGATGTTCTATAAAGAATGAGTCGGGCTTACTTCCTTGTAGGGTTGGCGGATTTAGGGCTTCGGGCTTCTGAACCCTCTAAACCCCCAAAAACCCCAAGCCCTATCAGCCCCGAGCGCGACCTCCGAACTCCAAGAAGCTACCGCCGATGCTCGAAAGCTTTAAACCCCAAACCCTAATTTAATCCCGAAACCCTAAACCCTAAACCCTAAACCCTAAACCCTAAAGCACCTAGGCCATGAGCCCAAGAATCCTTCCAGCCTCGGAACCCTGGTATCTGGGAGGTTTGCAGCCTCTTCGCCGTGGGCTCCTGGCCGCTTGACAGCGAAGTTTCGCGGTTTAGGGTTTAGGGTTTAGGGTTCAGGGTTCAGGGTTTTGGGTTTAGAGTTTAGGAGGGTTTAGGGTTTAGAGTTTGGGATTTCGGGTTCAGGGTTCAGGGTTTTGGGGGGACGTTGCGGACTTATTCTGAGGTGGATTTCGGGAGAAAAAAAACTCGAGCTCTCTGAGTCCTCGTTTCGATCTCGCCCCATAGATTGTTTTTCGTAGGACTTTCTGTTGCGCCTGTTGCTCGAGGTTTGGCAAGTTGAAGATTGAGTATTGAGTTTAGGGTTTGAGGCTTGAAGCTGCCTTTTTGATTGGCGGTTTGAGTGCAACGACATGGTGTTAACAAAACCCTAAACCCTGAACCCCAAAGTCCTAAAATCCTGAACCCTAAGCCCTGAACCCTGAACCCCCCTTTGGGGATTATGTGCTCCGTGCTTCCGAGATCCGGGCTTGTTGGGTTGAAAAAGGCTCTGGAAATCTTGGCTTCCTTAAAATTTGCTACGCGAGCCCCCCCCCCCCCCCTCAAAAAAACCAAAAACTGAGGGTTTGGGGCTTCGGGTTCTAAGCATCGTGTTGAGGGCATAGGGCTTAGGATTCATGAGGGTTTCGGGCTAAAACCATAGCCTTGTTTGTAGGTGAAGGGTGGGGGGGCGGGGGGGGGGGAGGGTAGTAGAAGCTATGTGTCCAGTGTCTGCAAGGAGGAGCCCCTACAAGTGGAGCTATAAGGGCCCTACATTGGCTTGAGGTTTGGGGATGAGACTTCGGACTTTGAGGTTTAGGGTTTAGGGTTTAGGGTTTAGGTTTTAGGGTTTAGGGTTTAGGGTTTAGGGTTTAGGGTTTAGGGTTTACTGAGGTTATAAATCCCTAAACTCTACTTACCCTCAATCCTACATCTCGAAAGCCCTAAACCCTTCAACCGTAAACTAAATCGTAGACCCCGAAACCGTGGGATGTTCCCCCTTATACTAACAGTCCTTAATGAGGATGATAGTTCCCTCTGTTATATATAACCCCTAGTAAGGAGTGTTCGTATAAGGGGGAGCATCCCAACTCTAAAACCTCAAAGTAGCATTCTAAAGTTCGAGACTTCGACTACTACGCCCTACGGCTGTTGCTTCGACTTCTGGGAACCTAACGCGGGCATTGACATTCTAGGGATTAGGCGTGTCTGAGTCTGAGGGTAGTTACAACGGCCCTTAACATGGTCCCTTACCTCCTTTAAAGGGTTCTGATGTGTGGGGGCCCTTGGGTTGTATAGGGTTTATCAGGGGCAAAACGGGACCCCTTTCAAGGGCCCATATTAAAGGACCGTGTAAACTACCCTAAGACTGAGTTTAGGGTTTAGGGTTTGGGCATAGGGTTTAAGGGTCTGAGAGTTGGGGGGGTGTGGAGTTCAGGGCTTCGGGAACTGTAGAGTTGGGTTTTTTGCGGTTTAGAGTCTTAACTGCAAGTTCTATAGCCCCCCCCCAACCCGAACACTGAGCCCGAGACCCTGAACTGCGAGTCGTGCATCCCACCTGCATCTGATGGCCCAGGCTTCTGCCGATATTCTTTCAGAAGCTGCTCCGCAAGCACCTCTCCAGATTAAGGGTTCAGGGCTTTCAGGAGGGTTAAGGTTTAAGGTTTAAGGCTTAGTGTTCAGAGCAAGAGGGGGGTATGTGGGACTTAGGGCTTCGGGTGCTACATTGGAGAACCGACCACGCGTTTTCGAGGTGTCGATTAGGGTTTTGAAGCTTCCAAAAATCCCAAGTCTGCGTCCTGCGAAGAAATTCCACACCGGACTCCTAATTACCTCCCCAATGGTGTCAGCCCACCACGCGACACCCTGATACCAAAAGCCCACGAAGCCAACAAAGCCCACAAAGACCTAAACCCTGGACCCTGCACCCCAAGACCCTAAACCCACACAAACGCTCGTGCTTAAACCCTAAAACCCCACAAGCCAATAGACCCTAAACCCCACGAGCCCTAAACCACAAACCCCCGAAACCCTCGAACCCTAAACCGCAAACCCCCCCAAACCCTAAACCCTAAACCCTAAGCAGCCAAAACCCTAAACCCCAAACCCCCGTAAACCTAAACCCTAGACCCTAAACCCTAAACCCTAAACCCCTCAAAAACGCCAAGGCCAGCCGACTTCAGCATCCTCAAGCTGGCCCCAAGCTGCCATGGTGGGAAGGCAAGGCGAAACTGGAGGAGTTCAGGGGTCAGGGTTTAGGGTTTAGGGTTTAGGGGTTTAGGGTTTGGCCATCCTCACATCTTTGTCGGCCACGCAACAGGGAAGAGGGCTAAGATGAAGAGCGCACTATCGGCCAGGTTTTTTCAGGCTGCGGCTCGGCAGCGAAAAGCCTGCAGCGCTCGGCATTCTGCATCATCATTTGCATTCCAAGGTTTAGGGTTTAGGGTTCAGGGTTCAGGGTTTAGGGTTTAGGGTTTAGGTGTGGGGCATGGAATGGGGGGGCGGCACGCGGGGTAGCCTTTAAAGCATGGTTCTCTTACAGATCCTAAGTTGCTATTTCAACTTGAGCCCGTCAATCGAGTCTAGTCTTATGCATTTCCAAGCCTTAGACAGCATAATGTGGCCGGACCGATCGAGAAAGTTTTTCCTGCGGTCGGCACTTCCAGTACACACACGCTTTCATAACGGTGTATGGAAAATATTCATGGGACGGATTAGGTTTCGTTGCTTGGGTTGATTGCGGGCTGTAGAGTTTTTGACCCTGAATCCTCAACCCTGCACGCTAGACTCTAGACCTTCAGTGCGCGGCTCAGGGTTCCGCATCCGACGGAGCTCCCAGTAGCTTTCGTGGCCCCTTCCCACGTGGTTCGACATGTCCAGAGTGAAGGCTCAAATGTCCGACGTTGACCCTTTCGCAGCGTCCGCCAATTGCGCAAATCGCCCAGCGCGTACACGCATACCCCAGAATGCTAAATGTGTACCGTACAGGGTCCGAACCGAAAGTTTACAGCATACTCTGCTTTTGATTTCGTTTGCTCATGCGCAGGCCTAAGCGGTCTGAAGCAAATAGTAGTAAGTAGGGTTTTAAGTGCCCGAAGAAGGGTTAATGACTAGAGCTCTCCTACTTATAACCTACTTTGAAGTACCCGTGAACCTCTTCAGTAGCCCTAAACCCGAAACTTGAAACCCTAAACCCAAAACCCTAATCCTTCGTTTATGGCGATCCGGAAAGGATGGAACCTACGCCGGTCCTAAAGCTTCAAACTCGAACCCCGACAATAAGCAAAGCCCGAAGATCCTAAAGCCCTACGAGCCATTCGGGTTCTTAAAGGAGGGGGGGTTTAGGGTTTAGGTTTTAGGGTTTCCCCCAAAAATCCTATAGAACCCTCCAACCCGAACACCCCCAGAACATAAACCCCATAGAGCCTTACAACCCTAGACCTGTCAATCCTCGAATAAACTTAAATCCCAAACCCAAACCCCAAACCCCAACTTCGCATCGATTTGGGACAATTGTTAGTTTCTTTCATTGTTTTATATGGAGCCCCAATTATAGATAATTTTGGGGACTGTTGACATCGACACCGAGCCAAACCCCAAGCCCCACGCCCCAAGCCGCAAACCCCAAACCCCAAACCCCAAACCCCAAACCCCAAACCCCAAACCCTAAACCCTAAACCCCAAACCCTAAACCCTAAACCCCAAACCCTAAACCCTAAACCCTAAGAGGGAGTCGGAATTTCTTGTGAAGGTGGCGCTGCCCCCGCGCTCGGCGTTTAAGGCCCAACTGCGCCAGAGGCCTAGAATTCAGCCAGCGGTGTTTCCGTTCT
The DNA here is from genome assembly GCA_905221605.1 of Symbiodinium natans. Taxonomy (NCBI): domain Eukaryota; class Dinophyceae; order Suessiales; family Symbiodiniaceae; genus Symbiodinium; species Symbiodinium natans. The sequence continues at coordinate 1,010,218 of CAJNDS010002646.1, forward strand.
AGTCCCTTAAAGGGTTAAGGTTTAGGGTTTAGGGTTTACTACCAATTGCTTAAGAACCCCCAAAACAACACACACATATATTATTCCTTAATAAGGGCAAGATAGGGATTGTCCTTTTCATTTTTGGGGGTTCTTAAGCAACTAGTAGTTTAGGGCTTTAGGGTTTAGGGCTTTTCCAGGGTTATCGAGGGTTATCGGGTCTGGCATAAACGGTAGGGTTGCCCTGACTATGGGATCCCACAAACTAGTCCCAGTTCGGTTTCTAGGTTTCTAGGGTCTAGGAACCTGCTTTGCAAAGCCAAGATGCGGCTGACCCTTCTTTGCGCCAGCCTTCAACAGATGGAGGGCGGCCTGGGACGACTGCACAGCAAGAATTCTGTGGAAAATACAAGGTGCCGCGCATCGAGCGGCCGGAGTGCCAGGAGCTTTGCGAGGTCTGCAGCGCGGGCCGTTGTGGCTTCATCATGACTTCCATTAGGCCTTGGGAGCATACCCATAGGTGCGGTCACTGCTACCGTATCTTTCGTGCCAGGCAGTTGCAGTAATGGGCCCTAGCTTTGCTTTCATTACTTGCTTTGTTGTTTCAGGGGTAGTCTTGGGTTTGCTTTACTTAGTTGTAGTTTTCAACAGGTTACGTTTGGGGCATGCAAGGTGGATGTTTCCCTAACCCTGAACCCGAAACCCTGAGAAGATGAGGGCAAGGGTCCCCTCAAACCCTAAACCCTAAACCCTAAACCCTAAGCCCTAAGCCCTAAGCCCTAAACCCTAAACCCTAAACCCAACATATTGTTTACAGGATCCTCGGTTAAGTCTTCCTTTGGGTGAGGGTTAGCCCTTTTGCGCTAAGTGCTCATGTTGAGAGTCCCCATGCTCACCCCGTTAGGGTTTAGGGTTTAGGGCTTATGGCCTATAGGGGTTCTTGAGTAGTTCAGGGTTAGCTGGTTCTGAGTTTAGGGTGGCCCGTGCTCAACTCTGTCAAGCACTGTCGCCAAAAGACGTTCAGGGTTTAGGGCTTAGGGTTTTTAAAATTCTCTTAGTTGCCTGAACACCTCGGCCCCCGAAATCCCCAGTATGGCAGGCTCCCAAGTCATTCTCCAAGCACTAGCCCTGATCGTTAAGAAGGGACCTACTCTATTGTGGGCCCTTGAAGTAGCCAAATAGTCGCCATTATTATCAGAATTGCTATCATCATCCAAAACCTTTGTCGGGAACAGCCCCCTATAGACTTTATGACCCCCTTAGACCCCCGAAACCTCTTAAGTCCCCGCGCACGACTATGCCCGAAGCGCCTTTCAACGGGCTCAGGACGAAAGATCTTCATCGGCGATCCGGATGGGGACGCGATTGGCTTCAGCCCGTGGACGCAACGTCACCTGCTCCCTGCCGAAGTTTGGGGGAGGGTTTAGGGAGGGTTTAGGGTTTAGGGTTTAGGGTTTGGGGTTTGGGGTTTAGGGTTTAGGGCTTAGTTTAGGGTTTAGGTCTTAGGGCTTAGGGTTTGGGGGTTGTGGGGTTTAGCAGGGCCTTTCGGGCTTGATGATTTGGGGGGTCTGTCTTTTAAGGCTTTGCAACTCTGAACTCTAAACTCCTGCAGCCTGAGCCCTCTACCCTAACCCTAAACCCTAAACCGTGAACCCTGCTTAGAGCTTTCCTCTAAGCCCCACCCTAAGCGCGTCCGCAGATCCTTACAGTAGGGGAAGGGCTCGCCGCGTGGTGCGTCAAGCCCATAGTCCCGAATCAGGGTTTGAGGTTCAGGGTTTACAGTTGAAAGTTTAGGATTCAAACAGGCTTCAGGGTTCAGGGCTCATGATAGGGGTCGGAATAATTACTAACAGTATTCCCTTATGGCCCCTTCAAGATCCGTATATCAGGGTTGTTCAGGGGCAGTTCTGACATGATGGATGCCCTCTCTCAGTGCAAATTTAAGACAAAGGCCTGGACTAGGGTTTAGAGTTTAGGGTTTAGGGTTTAGGGTTGAGAGTAGAATACTAGGCACAAATAACGGGGTCCTGAGCAAGGGTATTATGTGGTCAACTAAGGGCCCTTGCAACTACCCGAAAATCCTGATTCCCCCCCCCCCCCCCCGCCACCTAAACCCTAAACTCTAAACCCTAAAGCCTAAACCCTAGGCCCTAAACCCTCAACCCCAAAGCCTTCCATTTGAGAGACCTCAGCGGCTAGCGTAGGGCCGAGGGGAGCCAGCCATGTTTGCTACATCAACCTGAAGCTTGGGGGGGGCCTTTGAACTTTTGGGGATTCAGGGTTAGGGCTTAGGTTTAGGCTTTGGGTTTTGGGCTTTAGGCTTTGGGTTTTGGGCTTTGGGCTTTGGGCTTTAGGCTTTAGGCTTTAGGGAGCTTAGCGCTGTAGAGGGGTTTAGGGGTTCGTAGGTTGTCCCCACACCCCAAAAAACCGGCAGCAGCGCACGAGATGGCCCTGCGAGGTTTCTGACCATCTACGACGTCTTGCAAGACATACGGGCCATTGGGTCAGCAGCGTCAGCCCCTAAGCACCCTAAACCCGAAACCCTAAACCCGAAACCCTAAACCCTAAACCCTAACCCTAAACCCTAAACCCCTTTTAAATCCCTGCAAGCGGCTAAAGTGTGAGAAAGGTCTTGGTCACTGAGCAGAGGATGCCCAAACAGGCCCAGGGCTGGGAGGGGGGAGGGAGGGGGGAAGGGGAAGGGGGAAGGACGGTTTAGGGTTTGGGGTTTGGGGTTTGGGGTTTGGGGTTTAGGGTTTAGGGTTTAGGGTTTAGGATGTAATTGCAATGATGATGATCATCCTGAGCATCATTATGACCGTCATTTTTGACACTAAGGTACTGATACCTTCAAAAAGCCCGTGAAGCCCAAACTTGCGGTCCTAATCAGGTCACTCTGCTGTGTTGGAAACCAAGCGAAAAGTGCTTCGTTGGCAGGGTTTCGGCTGCCCGGTTTTTCAGGATGGCTGGAAGTCTGAGGTTTCGAGTTCAGGGTCGGTTTAGGGTTTAGGGTTTAGGGTTTAGGGTTTAGGGTTTAGGGTTTAGGGTTCAGGGCGTGCAGACTCCACCCAAGTCATAGGCCCCTTGACCCCAACACGGGCGTTCTCTCGTGCCTTTGCCGGGATATGGGTTTAGGGTTGAGGCATGATGGGTTCCGGGTTTAGGGTTTCGGGTTTAGGGTTTAGGGATGAGGGTTTAGGGTTTACCCCGGCTGTTCTTCGCCTCTGCTACCTTATAGGCATTGGCAAGTTTCTAGTCCCAAAACCCTATACTACAAGCCCTTAACCCAAAATTCAAGAAAACCTTCGTCAGGATTTCCTTGTTCTTGACAACCAGGACAGTCTCATGAAGGGTTTCGGGTTTAGAGTTGGGGTTTAGAGTCTAAGCCTGGAGATTGAAGAGTAAAGCCACTGCAGGCTTACAGCCAGAGCCCAATACCGCAACAGCCCTGAATGGCTGGAGACCACACGCCCTAATGAAGTCCTGAGAGAAGCAACATATCTTCAATTGATTGCCCAAAATACCGTAAAATACTCATTGTAATTCGACAGGCCTCCATATTTCCTGAAGCCGCGGCCCCAAGTTCGCATGCTCAGCACCCCTAAACTCCACAATGTACCGCAGCCAGGTTCCCAGCAGCCCGCCGCCCGAAGGGGAAGGCCGCAGCCTGTGGACTTTTGTTGCTTTTAAGGTTTTTAGGGTTGGGGACTTAGAGTTTGGGAAGCTTGGGGTTTAGTAGCTTAGGGTCTAGCGGGTTTAGGGTTGGGGGTTTTGCAAAGAGATGTAAGGAGAGTTGACGGGTCCCGAAACCCTAAACCCTAAACCCTGAACCCTGAACCCTGAACCCTGATCCTTAAACCCTAAACCCTAAACCCTGAACCCTGAACCCTGAACCCTGAACCTTTCGTTTGGCTCTTAATTCAGGCCTTTCTAGGCATAGGCTTGCGGCTTCATGCTGTGCTGGGGCTACTACCCGCATGATTGCCCAAAGGCTCGTAATGTCGTTCCTTTTCACGTGCGCGCGGCTATGAAAGCACGGAGCGTTTGCTACGGTGAGCGTCGTGCACACCTTGACGGATGCCAACAGCCAACAGGCGCTCGGGACCATCAGGGCCACGTGCTCGCCCGTTGACGTCCTCCAACATGCGTTGCTTCCTGTCCCGTCACCGCCCACACAAGCAGTGCACTGGTTTTTAGCACCGAGAGGTGAGACAAGGGGCTGACAGCCAAACCCTAAATCCTAAACCCTAAACCCTAAACCCTAAACCCTAAACCCTAAACCCTAAACCCTAAACCCTAAACCCTAAACCCTAAACCCGAACCTTGGCAATGTAGCATTGCGCAGAGCATCCTGCGGAGCAAGTCTTATACCACGCGAACCCCCTAGAACGAACCCTAAGGGGGTAGAAGGAGGCACCCCAGAAGGGGCCCTTAATCTTGTTCCCTTTGTAGCCCCTACATGACCCCTATGTGTTTTCCTATACATATATATAGTCCCGACATACTTAAGTAGCCTCTACATCACCCCTAAGGTCCCTTATAAGGGTCGCCTCGTGTAGCCCCTTGAGAACCCAAAACAACAGGAACACTCTTGGAGCCTGCAGGTTTTTCTAGGCGTTGCAACGAAGGAGTTTGTAGGGCTTTCGTCTTTTGCGGCCCCACACTTCCGAGTTCCAATGAAAGTGCTGGGGTCAATAGTTTAGGGTTTAGGGTTTTTGTTAAACATCTACGCAGTACAGGAAGCTGTGCACCAGGTGCATGTGGAATGCACACCAGAGCCTCGGAACGTCTTGTCGACGACAGGCTCGAACAAGGACACACACCGCAGCGAACCCAGGAAAAGTGTGGAGTGTCCCAGCTTTTCAGTTAGCTTTAGATTGACCCTATCTTTGACATGGTAGCGGAGCTGCCGTTCCAGGAACCAGAGGCAGCGATGATGCTACACATAGCAGGAGTAGGAATCGTCCTCATAGCCATGATGGCTTCTCTCGTCTGTGGGATGATACAAATGTGGAAACAGGAAAAGAACGTCGAAGTCCGAGAGTTCTTCGAGTACCTCCCCACAGTCCGGATAGCAACAAGAGCAGGAAGAAGGTACCACAAACCAGGTTGTGGTCACATCAGGAACCTGACGGTTGCTGGTGGAAGAGTGAGGGACTTTGCCCCTTGCTTCAATTGCTTCCCTGAACGATACACGATTCAGGAAGTGAAGACGAGGAACATGAGATGCTACGGAATGGCAGCAGGCATAGTGCTGCTGGTTGGTTTTGCCCTGGGGAGCCTCGCCACTTTGTGCGGGATGAGCATGACTCCAGGAAGATATGGCTTCGAAGAGAATCCGTGGCAGGCCCTTGGACCCGGAAGAGCCAAGGATGAACTTGCCCTTGGAGATGACAGATCCTCCAAGGAAGAAAGACGTGGGAGAAAGGTGATTGCCGAGATTGACGAGAGTGAGTTGATGGTTGTGTGGACGAGCATCCCAGGAAAGCCCAATACGCATTCTCAGAAGAACTACGACAAGTACTCCGTGAACCAGGACTTCATGAATGCCTACACGATTAGGAGCATCGACATGTACATGAGTGAAGAAAATGAGAGCCTTGAGTCCGGCTACGCTCCTAGGCGCCTAGTAGAAGGAAAGTTTCACAATGTAGAAAAGATCCCTTTCAAGGAACAGTTCGAACAGCTAGAAAAGAAGTTTCACGACGTCGTGCACAGCTTAGTGTTTGAAGGAATTCATCTCGTAGTTTTCGCAGGAACACCTCTAGGAATGATTACTTGGATCATCCTATCGTACTTCTCACGATTGTTCTTTACAGCAGTACAGAAAAGGACGAAGAGAGCGAAAGAGCCCAAAAGGAAAAGCATGAGAAGAAGAGCAGAAGTGAGGAGACAGCACAAGACAATGTTTCTTGTTGTGCTTGTGTACAGCAACTTGGAAGCAGCCAAAGGAATGGAAGATGCACTACAGAGACTTGCAGAAATCAACCAGCAAACGCTTCAAGGAATACAAACCTTAGCAGAAGAGATGAGGAGCAGTGCAGCAGCCGGCACAGCCCGAGAGCAAAGCATCACAGCAAGCTTCAGCAATACACTGCAGGCAATTCAGCAGCAGAGTGCAGAGGCACAGCACACTTTGCTTCAAGCGCAGGAAACAGCAGTGACAACTTTCGAGGAGATCGGAAGCAGCCTAGAGAGAGCAGTGAAAGGAAGAAAGCCAGGTGACGTTGAGCTTCACAAACTCATCAAGCCTCCAGAAGTATTTTCTCCAGGAACTTGGCAAGAAGAAAAGAATGGTTTCATGGAGTTCAAGCAACGACTTCGAGTCTGGCTTGGCGCTATGGATGAGGATCTTGTGGAAACCATGGACCTCGTGGAGAACGACCTAAGGAAGAATGAAGTGCTGGACATGAAAGATATGACTGATGAGGCCAAAACGCAAAGCAGGAAGTTGTACAGCATTTTAGCGTCTTACACCAAAGGCAGACCGTATCGTGTGGTTCGCCATACGACAGAAGAGAACGGTATGGAAGCCTATAGGATGCTGTTGTTAGAATACCAGCCTGTGAATAGAGCAAGATCGCTGGAACTTTTCCACAACATCATGAATTTCCGTTTTGCCAAGGACAAAGGCATTGCAGAGAACATCCTCGAATATGAGGAACGCATTGAGCAGTACGAGAAGTCCACTGGAGAAAAGGTGCAGGAAAACTTGAAGGTTAGTACATTGATTCAGGGAATGAAGCCTGAAGTAAAGAGACATTTGTTGCTCAACCTAGATGAGAAGACGAAGTACCCGGCACTTAGGCAGTATCTTGTGAACTATGAGTCAACTGAGAAGTGGACCAATTCGCTTACGCAGTCCCAAGGAACACCCTATAGGACCACTACTGACCTAATCGACAAGGGAGAAGATCATCAGGGTGTTGCAGCCATGGATGTGTCTCAGGCTTGGAAAGGCAAAGGTAGAGATTGGTACGGGTACAAAGGTAAAGGAAAGAAAGGTGGTAAGGATTCAGGCAAGGATTCAGGCAAAGGTGGTTTCAAAGGTCGAGGCAAAGGAAAAGGTAGAGGCAAAGGCAGAGGTGGAAACTGGAAAGGCCGAGGTAGAGGCTTTAGAGGTTTCAAAGGCAGAGGAAAAGGCTACAAAGGGTTCAAAGGTAGCTACAAAGGTAAAGGCAAAGGAAAGGCCCAAGCAGCTACAGGAGTTTGCCATTACTGCCAGAAGTATGGACACTTTGAGGCCCAGTGTAGGAAGAAACAGAGAGACATGGGGTACACGGCTAGGAATGTAGAAATGCAGGAAACTCAGAGTGAAGCCCCAAGTAGAGGAACAGCCTCAACCCAAGCTCCAACATCGAGAACAGCGACAACATCAGCCAGTTCATCAGGTCAAGGAACCCAGAAGCCGATCATCAGGATGGTAACAATGCACCACATCGGTGATCCACCGACCAGCTTTCCTGAGGAGTTCGAGCTGAGCGAAGACTCTGAGGAACTTGAAATTGATTACTTCGGGAGAGTTTTGATGGTTTCGGCTAGTTCAGGAAAGTCAGGGCAGGAATTTCAGATTGGAAGTGAGAGTGATGAAGAGAGTGAAGACATAGAGAAGGACCCCTTGTACTGTTGGTACACCTCAGAACCAGAGAACTTTGTTAGGACAGTGAGAGAGAGCCCAGGTGCAAAGGAAATTGAGGTTGTGCTTGACTCAGGCGCAGATATCTCATTAGCCCCTATGTGGATGCGAAATTTCGGTAGGAAGGTCCCGGACCGACGCAGGATTGAACTCCGAGACGCTCAAGGAACTAGGATAAAGGTACAGGACCAGCGGGTTATTGAGGTTGAGTTTGAGGATGTTGGTGGAAACTGTGTGAAGGTTGAGGAAGTCTTCTTGATTTCATCAGTTGTTCACCCTCTCTTAGCTGTAGGAAAATTGTTGAAGAAAGGTTGGGAATTTCGGAACGGTAGTGAGACAGGAACTTTCTTGGTTGAAGGAAACACTTCCATAGCAGTAGCTTACAACAACAATTCCCTCACCGCTAAAGCTTTTGTCAGGACAGTCTCGACATCCCAAACAACAGGAGTCCCTACGCCAATCTATCTCTGTGAAACGCTTAGGAACCTCGTAGCTGAAGGTCGAATTGGATGGACAAGTGTGACCGAGCCCTATGTAGTCCACTACAGCCCAAAGAGCTCAGAGCATGTTGACCCAGCTATGATGGATCCCCAAGGAAAACATCCTTTCAGAGCTGTTTTGGTTAGAGACACCGAAGGCTGGCAGCTCTTGCACTACAACGAAAGGTATGAAGAGCTAGAAGAACCTTTTGGCCACATCTATGATGAGAGCCAGAACTTTGAGGTATTGACCTTGATCTCGTCCAAGGCATTTCCTCCTTACCTCATAGGAACACCCAAGAAAGCGGAAGACAGACGTACATTTGAAGAGTACACTGATGACAAGTGGTCTCTTAGCAAGGATGGAACTGAACTGATCAGGTACCACCACACGCCCAGGAAGACACGTTTTCATCCGCTCGACTTGAAGGACATTCCCGTAGAGCGTGAGAACCTCCAGAACGAGAGATCCACCTACGGAGAGGACCCAGTGAACCATGAGTTCTTTGAGGACAAGATGCCATGGATTGCAGATGAGTATGACGAGTTCTCATCGCCTTTCGGAGTGAGATCATGGACAGGACTGTCTAAGTTCAGGTTGGTCTACCCAGTAGATGGTTCAAAGGCCCAACAACAGGAACAAAGGCTCAAAACAGTCCCGGAGAATGAAAGCATGGAGATTGACGAACAGGAACCACAGGCCCCTGCACACAGGTATGAACTTCATGGAGAACTTACGTTCATTTATGATGGTCATGAGTACAACCAGCAGAACAGCCTGAAGATCCTCAAGGAATTGTGTACAGAACTTGGAGTGTCTAAGAATGGCTCAAAACAGGACCTCCTTAGAAGGCTCAGTAGGAAGATCATGGAAGATGAGAGACGGTTAGGACTCAACACTGCTCAGAAGAAGTACCAGGAATATGCCATTCCACAACCGCTCAAGGACCAAGTCATGCCCAAACCTGAAGAAGTTGAGGTACACAATTTGACACATTTACCGTATGCCACTTGGTGTCCAGTATGCGTTGCGTGCAAAGGAAAAGAGTCGCCACATCCAACTCAAAGCCCTGAGAAGGAACGATCGTCTAGACCCACATTGTGTATGGATTTCTGTTTTACAGGAACAAGTCATGATGAAGCCCCGACGGCAGTCAGCTTGGTTTGCATTGACTCTTGGAGTAGGAGCATTGCTTGCATTCCAATTGCAACCAAAGGAAAAGGTTTGATCGAGCACATTGGCGAAGGCGTTACGTACATGAGCACTCAACTTCAGTACCAGTCTATCAATTTGAAGGCAGACAATGAAGGAACCATGAAGAAGCTCAAGCAGATCATCCTGAAACAAAGGTCAGCTCTAGGACTAGGAACAACCCTTCAAGATGCAGTTTCAGGCCAGAAGGAAACCAATGGCATGGCAGAGCGTGCAATTCAAACTGTGCGTAGGCAAGCCCTCACGTTGATTCAAGGTTTGCAGGAACAGGCAAAGGTGTTGATAGCACATACTCACCCCTTGTTCAGTTGGGCATTCAGGCATGCAGCTTGGATTCTGAATAGGTACCACAGACACAGTGCTACTGGTATGACACCTTATGAGTTTGTTGCAGGAAGACCTTATGAAGGAACACTTTGCCAGTTTGGTGAGAGTTTGATGGTCTTGGCGAACAGGACTGGCGTCAATGTCAAGAAAGGTGACCCTCAATGGCTGAGAGGAGTTTTCTTAGGAAAGACTGACAACAACCTCTTCATTACGTGGCACATGGATGGCATCAAGACCAGTAGATCTGTGAAGAGATGCCCCCATCATTTTGACCTGGAAGCACTAACTAGTGTAGGAATCCACACTTGGGAAGTGAAGCACACGACGCTCACAACTCGCGTAGTTCCTAGGAAGAACCTACCAGGCCCCTCAGGAACACCAGCGCCTGTGACAGTGGTGGAGCCTCTAGGAGATCAACATGGCATTGGAGCCATTACTCCTGGAATACAGACACCTGTCATCGCAGGCGGGGCGAGTACACCAAAACCGTTAGGAACAGTCACCCCAAGAAACACGAACCTTCATGCAATGGCAAAGAAGGCAAAGGAACAAGAACAACTGCAAGCAGAACCTGCAGCACCTGAGTGGATAGACCCAGGACCTGATGAGGCAGGCAGTGATGCAACGCCTACAAGTCAACTGAGTCATCTGCAAAACAGAGGACCAGGATCCGATGAAGCAGGTAGTGATGTCACACCAACGTCGCAGATAAGCCGTGGTCGTGGTAGTGACAGCATGAGCACTGATCAAGAGGTCATGCAAGAGAGTCAAGGTAGTGAACTTTTGTTGCCAAGAGCACCGTCAGCAGTCAGAAAGCATGAGTATGAAGACGTAGGAACTTCGTCCAAAATCCCAAGGACCGACGAGTCGCCGAAGAGGAAATTTCCACCGTTTAACGCAGGACGCGTGTTTGAGCACAACGACGAACCTCTCCCTGAGCCAGGACTTGACGACATCTGTTGGGAGGACACATACTCAGATATAGGAGATGAAGAAGAAGAAGACGAAGAGGAGAGAGAGAGTTTTCAACGATGAGGACGCAGGACCACCAGAGCTTTCAGATGAAGAGCTCAAGGCCAAGGACAGAGAGGCCATGATCACCGAGATGGAGAGACTTTCAGGAATGCAGGCACTGGCTAGGAAACCGCTGGAGGAACTTGGTTGGCACAAGAGAGACGATGGAGAGAATGAGAGAGAAGAGATCGAACAGGAACCCATAAAATGGCTCACAACCAAATTCGTGTTCGATTGGCGGTTCAGGTCAGGGTCTTGGAAAAGACGGGCTAGGCTAGTGGCTCGTGAATTTAAAGGAACTGAACACAGAAGTGACGTGTTCTCACCAGCCACGTCAGCAAGCCTCACAAGGTTAGTCCCCGTGATTGCTCTTCAGGAAGAGTTTTCAGTCTACAGCATTGACGTCAAAGATGCGTTTTTGCAAGTACCCCAAAGGACTAGAACGGCGTGTGAATTCCCGAAGGAATATGTGGAGCTGTTTCAGGACACTGATCCCTCTTGTCTTCAGGAAGGACTACTCTTGCTCCGAGTGTTGCCAGGACAGAGAGACGCAGCTTTGCTTTGGTCGGATCATTTTAGTGATTCGCTTAAGGAACAAGACTTTGAGAGAAGTGTAGCTTGTCCAACTCTGTTTCGAGACTCACGGAAAAGCATTCTTGTGGTTCATGTTGATGACATTCAAGCAGCAGGAAAGAGTCATCATGTCGACCCTGTACTAAAGAGTCTAGGACGAGTGTACGAGCTGAAGATTGAAGGACCGTTTCTTACCGCGCAGGAACTTGCTATTGGCGAGTCGCTTCAGACGGTGAGATTTCCCAAAAGAAAGTACTCGTATCACAATCATGAACTTCACATTCACAGTGACCCAAAGTATCTAGGAAAACTTCGTGAAGAACTCAAGTTGACAGGAAAGGCATCAAAGCCAACGCCGTGCACGCAGGAAAGCCAGGCAGTAGACAACACAAACCCTCTTGACCAGGAACAAGCAGCTTCGTTTAGGAAGTGTGTAGGAATCCTCCTATATGTTTGTCAGGACAGGCCGGATCTGCAGTTCGCAGTAAGAGGTTTAGCGTCCAAGATGTCATTGCCAACATTTGCAGCTAAGAAGCAGTTGATTCATGTTGTGCAGTACATGACAAAGACAGATGGTTACCATTGCACGTATAGGAAAACACCTCGAGGAATGTCAAACCTCAACGAGAGCATTCGCAACGGAACCTATGACTTTTCCCAAGTCAAACCCAAGGAACATCACTTGTTGGAGGTATACTCCGATTCAGATTGGGCCGGACAGAAAGACAGTCGTCGCAGCACAAGTTCAGGAACTGTGTTTCTGGATTCTCAACTGATCTATGCATTCTCTAGGACCCAAAGGAGTATTTCTCTGTCTTCTGGAGAGGCAGAATATTACGCCGCAGCTAGTTCAGCTAGTGACTCTTTGTTGCTCAAGGAAGCGATAGAATTCCTCACCTGTAGGAAGTGCGTAGTGCATTTGCATCTAGATTCTTCCGCTGCTCGTGGTATCATTACCAGGCAGGGAGTAGGAAGAGTGAAACATTTGCAGATTAGGACCCTCTTTCTCCAGGACCTCCACAAACAAGGAATTCTTAGTGTCCACCCGGTAGGTACCAGGGATAACACTGCTGATATAGGAACTAAGCCGCTTTCAGGAAAACGCATTAAGTTGTTGATGCATTGGCTAGGCTTCAAGGACGAACAAAACCAACCAGTAGGAATTGAAGAGCTTCAAGAACATCGACAGCAGGAACAAGCTAAGGCCACAGTCAAGAGAATCAAGTCCAAAGGAAACTTCGCATTTGCAGCTTTGTTTTTCTCTTTGCTTTCAGGAAGTTTGGAAGGTTGCTCAAAGGTTGAAGTAGCTTCAGGAACATGTCTGTTGCAGTCGTGCAGTACATGTGTAGGAACTGTGCAGGAACATGTCGGCATGTGCAGTGACACGAGTGCATGTGCATTAGGATTGCAGGAACAGCTTGGGGTAGGAAACATTTGCAGCTCGATGCCTCGAGTGAAGGACCTCTGTTTTAGGAACCTTGAAAAGGAAGAGACAGTAGCTGTAGAGAAGGAAGTAGCAGCTATGGAACCGAGTGCCTCCGAGAAGGAACGTTGGTTCAGAGAGCTCACCTCTCAGTTGAACCAGTTGAAAGAAGCCCAAGGAATGATCTGGTGGAAGCAGCAAGAAGAAGAAAGAGCAGCGAAGATGGAAAGAGAGCTACGAAGAACAGGACATGGTCGAGGAGAAGCAGGAAGTGAAGAAGAGGAAGAAGAAGAAGGATCAAGTTCTACCACACCAAGATCTTCGTCGGCGTCTACTACATCAACGCAGGAGGAAAAGAGGAAGGAAAAGGAGAGGAAAGAGAAGATCAGGAAAGTGAATGAGGAGCTGAGGAAAAGAGAAGAAGAGGAGAAGGAAAAGGAAAAAGGTTTTGCGTACCCCTACGACGACACCGAGTACAAGATCTACGTGGAGAATGGCAAGGTGTACAAGCAGCACAGGATCACGGGCGAGAAGGTCGAAGTTGGCGTCGACTACGTCTACAAGTACCAGAAAGGAAAGGAAGGAAAAGGAAAAGGACCAGGAAAAGGAAGCACCAAGAACACAGCCACAGGAGCGAGCAGCAGCTCTGACAAGCAGGCAAGCGCAGCAGTCGCTGAAGCAGCAGGAGTTACACCACAGGAAGAGGGAGCCACACAGGAAGCAGAGAAGCAGGCAGAGAAGGATGAGAAGAAGTGGCAGAAGGAACGCGAAAGGCGAGAAAGAATCAGGAAGAGGAAAGCCGAGGAGAAAGCCAGGAAGGAGAAGGAAGAAGCAGAAGAGGAAAGGAAAAGACAGGAAGCCACAGCAGAAGAGGAAAGGAAGAAGCAGGAAGCAGCAGCAGAAGAAGGAAGGAAGAAGCAGGAAGCAGCAGCAGCAGAGGAGAGAAAGAAGCAGGAAGCCGCAGCAGAAGAAGAAAGGAAGAAGCAGGAAGCCGCAGCAGAAGAGGAAAGGAAGAAAAGGCAGGCAGCAGCAGCAGCAGAGGAAAAGGACAGGAAGAGACGAGAGGCAGCAGCAGCGGCAGAAGCAGAAAGGAAGAGACGAGAGGCAGCAGCAGCAGAAGCAGAGAGGAAGAAGCAAGAGGCAGCAACAAGAGAAGGAAAAGAAGATGAAAATGAAAGTTTGAGGATTGAGATGGCCCAGCTTCGTGAGTTGGTCAGAGGAATGAAGGAACAGCAAGCCTCAGACAAAAGGAAGATCATCTCGCTTCAGGAAGAGCTCAAGAAGGCCACAGACAGTGAAGGAAGCACAGGAGAAGGAAAGAAGAAGGACAAGCCGATTGGCCCACAGGATCGAAGCCAATTCAGAGTTGGAGGAAGTGAAGGAGCTCAGGAACTGTATGCGATCTTTCCTTACGAAGGATCAGATTTCCAGTGGAAATGGGTGCAGGCCACAAAGGCATGGCTCTACTACGACGTGAACCAGAACTTGTGGATCAAGGACAGCGAAGATGAAGATGGAGGAAGGATCTGCAAGGAACAGGAGAAGCAAGTGAAAGGATGAAGGAAGGAAAAGAAGCGAAGGAGAAGAGAAGCAAGGAAAAGCAGAGGAAGGATCAGCAGCGCTCAGTCGAGCAGTGAGGAGTGAGTTTCAAGATGAGAAGGAAGCCAGAACAAAGGATGGAGTATCCGTTCTACTGGCAACTTTCAGGAACTTTGTTTTCGCTTTTGTTGACTAAAGGAAAATGATCCGAGTAATCAACTTAGCCCACGACAGTCGAAGCTAGCTTAGTCTAGGAACGACTTTCACCAGCTTCGAAGGCGGGGTGTTAAACATCTACGCAGTACAGGAAGCTGTGCACCAGGTGCATGTGGAATGCACACCAGAGCCTCGGAACGTCTTGTCGACGACAGGCTCGAACAAGGACACACACCGCAGCGAACCCAGGAAAAGTGTGGAGTGTCCCAGCTTTTCAGTTAGCTTTAGATTGACCCTATCTTTGACAGTTTTAGGGTTTAGGGTTTAGGGTTTAGGCTTTAGGGGTGAGGGCTTCGGGTATCGGATTTCGGGTTTGGGGAGGGGGGGGGGGGGGGGGGGGGGGGGGGGGGGGGGGGGGGGGGGGGGGGGGGGGGGGGGGGGGGGGGGGCTCAGAGCTTGCGGTGGAAAGGGCTTTTTTTGGACTATTTACGTACGGCTTTACAGGGCAACCAACCATGCCTGCTAGCGATATGGAGCTGTCACTACTAAGCTGTAGAGGTTGAGCTTTCCAATTAGAGGTGATAGAGTCAAAGCCGACAACACGTAAAAATGCTCTTGAAATGTGAAAATGCAAGCGCTATTTGTCCGTAATCATGATGAGTGTCTTTCTGTGGGGCTTACCCGAAACCCCAATTCCTTAAACCCTAAACCCTAAACCTGAATGGATTTAGGAGCACTTTCGCCCTTCCACCCCGAACCCTAAGCCCAACCTGCAACTCCCCTAAGCCCTACACCCTACTTGGAGGTTCATGAGTAATTAAGTAGGGTTATAAGCAGAGCAACTACTTCCTTCCTTACTCTAGGTAGTTTTAACCCTACTCATCCATACCCATGAACCTTCAAGTAGCCCTTAGGCCTAAACCATAAACCCTCAACCCTAAACCCTAAACCCTAACCCTAAACCCCAAACCCTAAACCCTAACCCTAAACCCTAAACCCTAAACCCCAGACCCCAAACCCTGAACCCTAAACCGTACTCCAAGTACAGTCCCAGACAGGGGTGGCGCTGGTCTTGGTGGGGCAGTGGCGCTACCGCCTCCGAAGCGCAGCGCCGTCTGGATTTGGAGCGGGTTTAGGGTTTAGGGTTCAGGGGTCAGGGGTTCAGGGGTTCAGGGGTTCAGGGGTTTAGGGGTTTAGGGGTTTAGGGGTTTAGGGGTGTAGGGGTATAGGGGTTTAGGGGTTTAGGGGTTTAGGGCTGCTTGGAGGTTCCGGGTTTTAAGTACCCGAAGTCACAAGTGCAGTTACCCAACTGATAACCCTGCTTAAAACCCTCTGGGTTTGGGGGGGGGGGGGGGGGGGGGGGTGGTTTATAATGTGGGGTGGGAAGGTTTAATATTAGGGGAAAGGGGTTAAAAGGAATCGTACAGGTTTGGCCTGCAGTGTCTGGAATTTATGCGGCACAAAAATGCAGCGAGGCAGGAGAATTGCCGTGGGCTAAACCCTAAACCCGAAACCCTAAACCCTAAAGCCTAAACCGTGGTGGTCGTCCGTGGTGATGGTCCCGTGGCGGTGGTCCGTGGTGGTGGTCAGTGGTGGTGGTCCGTGGTGGTGGTCCGTGGTGGTGGTCCGTCCGCCCGCCACCGACGTTTCGTTTATATTGCGTTATATTTACGTTATAGGTGACTGCTTTCTGCATTCGGGTCCGTGGATCCTATCAGGTTTTTATTTAAGGGTGGGAGCCAGGAGAATGAAGGTTGTCTAGCGGGACATTATGCAAGGTAAACCGTGGACTCGAGCATTATTCCAAGAGAACCACTAAGAAGAGCAAACAGCCCAAACAAGATGTACCAAGTGCTCAAGATTATATATTCGAATCATGCTCTTATGAAGTAATCCTTGTTCATTGCTCCCTTCAGACCCCTTAATCATATAGTAAGTGATAAAAAAAGTGAACAACACAGTCACATCGCTCACTATATTACAAGTAAAGTGAATTAGCAGGAGCCAAATACCTTGCCTGCCCATGGAGTTTTGAGTTTCACGTGTGGGAAATCGGTGACGGTTCAAGCATTCGAAGAGGAAGATGTGGCACATACGGCGCTGGGCATGAAAGGGCGTTTGTTGGATGCCGAAGAGAATCTCCAGGCAGCTGCAAGGAGATGTCGGACGAGGTGCAGTCCTGGCACTCCTTCGTGCTGGAGAGCTGCCTGCCAAAGATGGCAAAAAGCTGGCAGTTGCTTGCCAAGATCCTGACCAGAACGCCGAGGCGTCGTGACATCTGACGCAGTATTTGTCATCCTGGCCTCCTTCCATTCCATGCACGCACCTCAAGATGTCTGAAGAATGCTAAAGACTGAGCCCCTAAACCCTAAACCCCGACCCCAAACTCTGAAAACGGGCTGTTACTTCGGACAAATGATTAAAGCCCCCCCCCCCCCCCCCCAAACTAATTACCTATGAACCTCCAAGTAAAGTAGGTGTTGGGGTTCAGGGTTTCTATGATGTTGGTGGCTCAGCGGTGCCCTTGTGCCAATTTGTTGGTTCTAGGTTCCCTTGTAAGGCAACCAACCCCCAAAAAGGTGCCCTCATTGCAATATGGTTCTGCCTTACCAAGTGACAGGCGAACCCTATATAAAGTGACCGCTCGGATTGTCGGTCCGTTTCCTGGTGCGTGAGACTTATACTTGGAGGTTCATGGGTAGTTATAAGTAGGGTCATGAGAACCCTACTTCTAACGACCCAAGAACCTCCCAGTAGCCCTAAACCCCGAAACTCCAAAACCCTTAACCCTCATACAAAACCTTCGGGGGCCCGGCTCAGGCCCAAACCCCCATTCTCGCTTTGAAAACCCTAAGCCCTAAACCCTGAACCCTTAACCCTAAAGCCTAAAGCCTAAGGAAAGATGAGGGCTTGGGGCTCAGCTGATAGCCCTCCTGTCTCACAGGGAACTCCCCTGTAGGGTTCCCAGGACCGTTTCCACGGGGGTTGGGAGGGCCTGGAAAAATCCCAAAAGTAAAGAAAGAGCTTTGAAGCGGGTGCTGTAAGGCTTAAGGTTTGGGGGCCTGGGCTTCGGAGCCTAAGCTTTATGGATTGAGTGAACTTTATGTTTTCTTAATCTTATGGGATTCGTCGGGCGCGTGTTTTCCCGTCGCTTGAAAAGCTGCTCGGCCCAGGACATGCTCAACCCTTAGACCCTTAAACCCTTAAACCCTTAAACCCTTAAACCCTAAGGCCCTAAACCCTAAACACAAGCCAAGGTCCTGACGCTGCGCCGGCGAGTCGTCGAACCTCTACAGGCCACCGTCTTTGCCGCACTGAGCCGGCTTCGTGGCTGGGAAACAGGTTTGGGGGGTTTTGGGGGGTTTAGGGTTTAGGGTTTAGGGTTTAGGGTAACTGTGGCTGGGAAATGGGGGGGCTTTCCTCTAATGGGGGGTACCAAATATAGTAGAATCCCCTGTAAAAAGGGCCTAGGAGGGTACCCCGATTATTGTAACCGCCCAAATAGATTTCGGGTTTCAAGGGTTTCGGGGTTGCGAGGGTTTAGGGTTTAGGGTATAAGTTGGGATGTTCCCCCTTCTGCTAAGAGCGCCTTAATCGGGATGATAATAGGGGTTACTAGAATGCGCTATGGAGAACTGCTAGTATAAGGGGGAACGTCTCAAGGTTTGGAGTTATATAGGGGTTTGGGGGTTTCAAGGTTTAAAGGGTTTAGGGTTGTTTTGGGGTTTGAAGGGTTTAGGGTTTTGGGGGCTGTTGGGGTTCTGAAGGTTTTTTGGGGTTTTAGGGTGGTAGGCTTTTGCAGTTTTACGGTTTTTGGCTTCCGGGAGGCGAGCGTAGCGTTGGTCTTCAAGACAGCACGCGCGTGCTTTGTAAGCCAGACACCCACTGTAGACAGAATCCATCATGTGCATCAACAGTCGAGAGTGCCAAGCGTCAGTTGAAGTATGCCTCAAACCCTATGACACCCTCAACGCAACAGCCTCTGAACCCCGACAACCCAAACCCCCTATATAAACCTTAGATTGCTAAACCCTAAACCCTAAAATCCCTGAAGCCCTAGTGCCTAATCCCCTTAATCCCCTAATTCCCTAAAGCCCCCTAGGGATCGAGATCACGGTCTAGGAGCTCGCGAAACTCTTCTTGGCCTTTCTGACAGCCCTAACCCTCAACCCTACCTGGCCCTGAGCCCGAAGCTGAAGCGGCCCCTAAGCTAGGTATGCCCGTCGGATACTCTACTTCTCCTAAAAACAAATTTGGGGTTTCTGAAGCAAATCGTAGTATTTGATATTTCCCGCATTGGGCATAATTAAGAGGATCATATGCAGGAATACGAGTTTTGAGGGCCATCCTGGTAAATAGGCCCTAGGACCCTTTAAATCCCCATAACTCCTAAACCCCTAAGCCCCCACTTTCCATTTTTTGGGATGCCATTCTCACCTACAGAACTGAAAGTCTACACTTTTTTGGGGTGCTTGTGAACTCTCAGCAACTAGGCACTGCTGAGGTTCGAGCCCGAGAACATCTCGGCCCAAGATGCCCAAGCCGCGCTGCGGGAGGCTTCTTGATAGGTCAAGTTGGGTGGATCCGGGCTGAGAATTGAGCCCAGAATACCCGACTACCCTAATCAAAGCCCCCAATAATACCGTAAAACCCAAACCACCTAAACCCAGGCCCCAATTCCCTAATACATGAATGCCCTAATCCCCTAGTACTACCCGAAACCCCGAAACACCCTAAACCCCAAGCCCTAATTCCCCAAACCCTAAACCCTAAAACCCTGATGCCCCAGTACCCTAGTGCCCTAAACCCTAAACCCTAAACCCCAAATAAACTAACGAAATTGAAAAACAAAAACATTGATACGTGAATCATGTGCAAAAAGCATGGCTGGTGGCTTTCAAACCTGCAGCAGACTTGTTCAGTTCAAAAGTGGCAACAAAATGGGTTATTTGGAAGATTTGGCAAGTTCTGTAAATTCTGAATTAAACCCTAAACCCTAAACTCTAAACTCTAAACCCTAAACCCTAAACCCTAAATAAACTACCCTAAGACCCCCCACACTTCCTAGGCTTTGGGGGTCGACCTAGCAGCCTTCGCCTTCCTCCGCGACCCGCCTGGGACAGGTGCCTTGCTTTAGGGTTAAACGTTTAGGGTTGAGGGTTTAGGGTGGGTTTAGGGTTTAGGGTTTAGGGTTGAGGGTTTAGGGTTGAGGGTTGAGGGTTTGGGTTTAGGGTTTAGGGCTTAGCGTTTAGGGTTTAGGGTTTAGGATTGCCTGTTTGTTTTTGTTTCGGGCCTAGGTTTCCGGGGTTCAATCGTTTCCTTTGATGGCGAGACCTAGTGTTTTTTTTTTCGGGGGGAGGGGGGGGGGGAGAGGGTGCTGCGTTTAGGGCTCCAGAGGTTAGCTGTTCGGGGTTTAGAGCTCAGGGATTGGATTTAGGATTTAGGGTTTGTCGATGGCCATGAGATATGATTGTAAAAACAGGGATGGTAGAGAAACACTTCGCATGAAAGAAAGTGTTTGCTTTCAGCCGTGTGTCTTGCGGCGAATCATGTGTAAGTATCGTTGGAGTCTTACGTATGTGTTCATTGCCAGGAATGCCAAAACCAGAACAAAGAGTCAGCATGCCATGTGTATGCACCAATTTCACAGATGGGCTAAGGGCTTGTGTGCGTTGAGGGGTTGGGGTATTTGCGGCTTGGGCCTAGGGACGGTGGAATATGCTCCATGATTGTTTCCTCTTGTCTCTTGTTCATGATGGTGAGCTACGCTCTGTGGCACTGCCTGCGCGTCATTGCTTGTCACGGAAAGTGAAGCTTAATGTCCAGACAGTGGTTGCACCTTCCTCTAAACCCTAAACCCTAAACCCTAAACCCTAAACCCTAAATTTAAGAGCCTCCGGCTCAAGCCGCCGACCCCGCAGGAGAACAAGTTTAAGGTTTGGGGTTTGGTGATTTTGTTTGCGGTTGGGGGGGTGGGGGGGGTGGGGGGGGGGGGGGGGGGGGGTGGGTGGGGGGGGTGGGGGGTGGGGGGGGTGGGGGGGGGGGGGGGGTGGGGGGGGGTGGGGGGGGGGTGGGGGGGGGGGGGGGGGGGGGGGGGGGGGGGTGGGGCGGGGGGGGGGGGGTGGGGGGGGGGGGGTGGGGGTGGGGCAAAGAGGGGTTTTTTCCAAAAGAGCCCCTATGCCGTGTGCGAAAACGCCTATGGTCCATGAGTTTACGCGGTGTGGGTGGCCTGTCCTCCACGGAAAAGCTGGCGGGGTACCCCCCCTACCCCCCCCCCCCCCATTTTGGGGGGAAAGAGAGGTTTCCACCTCCTTTTCCCATCCAACACGCCGCCAGGGTCGGCGGACCCTAAACCCTAAACCCTCAACCCCAAACCCTGAACCCTAAACCCTAAACCCTAAACTGTACTGCATCAAGCGGGTGGATCATGGGTCGCAGGCCCAGTATTTGAAGGTGAAACTTGACAGCAGACACTGCAATGGAGCAGTATTGAGGTCCTCCGTCAACATGGCATACTTCCGTCAACAAAACACACACACACACACACACACACACACACACACACACACACACACACACACACACACACACACACACACACACACACACACACACACACACCACACACACACACACACACACACACACACACACACACACACACACACACACACACACACACACACACACACACACACACACACACACACACTCAGACTTGCTTTGGTTTAAACCCTAAACCCCGAACCTTACACCCTTTACCGAACCCTAAACCAAGCCCAAAAATCCAAACCGAAAGTCGCCTCGATGGGGGGGTCCCTTCAATGTTTTTCCCAAAACTTGCAGCCCTTGAAGCCCTTAAACTTGCGAAATTCCTAAACCCTAAACCCTAAGCCCTAAACCCTAAACCCTTGAAATCCTAAGCCCTCCGGCACCCTGTCAGGAGTGCTACATGCCGAGCTGCATCCTGCACCCCGGTTTAGGGTTTAGGGTTGAGGGTTTAGGGTTTAGGGTTTAGGGTCTGGGTTGCCGGATCTGACATCGGGGCTTGAGGTCTTGCAGCTTTGGGCAATTTAGGGTCTAGGGTTTCGCAAAGCAGCATTGATAGTTTAGGTATGCGGGGAGTTCAAATTGCTTCTAACCTAACTTAGGTACCTATAACACTAGTTATGGGCCATAAACCTTCAACCCTGAAACCACCTCTACCCGTTTCTAGTTTGGTGGTACTTGCCTCCTAACTAGGAAGGAAGCCCCGCTAAAGAGCCAAGTCAACAGAGTCCCAGAATTAGGGTTTACACGGGTCCCTCTTCATCTATCTGCTTGGAGGGGGGCGGGGTGTACTTGGAAGGTTGACGTGTGCCTGCACTTGGGGTTGCAAGTGGGATTTGGAGTACTCGCTGCGTCTCGCGACTTACAAGTACGGCGAGAAGGAGGGTAGCTATGTTATAGACAAGTAGTATATATATGTATATAGGTATATGTGAGTTGAGCAACTAAGGTTGGTGTAAACTTCTTGAAAAATGACCATACTACCTACCCATAAACCTTTCAGTTGGGTTTAGGTTTAGGTTGCATGAAACCTTGGCATAGTTCTACTGTTTTGTAGGCTGTTGTTCGAAGACCACGTGGGATCACTAGGTAACCTACAAGAAAGAAGCTTCGGGGGCTCTTTAGGTACCCCCTATAACCCTAAACCCTATATACCCTAAGCCCTAAACCCACAAACCCTAAACCCTAATCCCTAAACCCTAAACCCTAATCCCTAAAGCTCAAATCTTCAAAAGATGGGGGCCCTGAAGCCCCAGGAAGCGATCGACCATCATCACACCTGCGGAGGCGACATGCAGGGTTCAGGGATTCAGTTTGGGTTTAGGGTTTAGGGTTTAGGGCTTAGGGCTTAGGGCTTACGGCTTACGGCTTAGGTATTCGGGTTAGATGTGAGGGTTCAGGGTTTAGGTATTGGGGTTTAGGGTTTAGGTATTAGGGTTTGGGGTTTAGTGTTTGCGGTTACGGGCGCCTAGAATCTCGCTTTCGAGCAGGCCGAAATGCAGAGGCTGCAGGCTAGGTTGAAGGTATACACAGGAATGTGCGGTCAACGTGCCGTCTTAGGGCTTCTCTGCCCTAAACCCTCCTAAACCCTAAACCCTAAACCCTAAACCCTCCTAAACCCTCCTAAACCCTATACCCTAAACCCTCCTAAACCCAATATCAAGGCTTTAACGGGTCTGCGAGATTTCCCAGAACGCGGGCATACAAGGACGGTCTCCTTACAAAACCAACTGCGGTAGGAGACGTAGCACCTAGACTGCTATTTGCTTACGCCCCCCCCCCCCCCCCACCCCACAAAGTAGACAATATTCTTCCTTAAAGGGCAAAATAGAGATGATCATCTTCCATTTGTTGGGGGTTCTTGAGCAAGTCGTAGTAGAGGAGGTAAGTTAGAATGCATATAACTCAACTGATAGGGGCCCGCAACCGCACCCAACACGCCAACCCTAAACGAACCCTGAAGCTTGGGCTGTTTACCCTTATACGAACAGCTCCTTAATAGGGATAATAAGGGGTACTATAAAGGACTGTTAGTATCAGGGGGATCATCCCAACCCTAAACCCACCATTCCTGAAGCCTTTAAACACCACGACCTGAGGCCCAAGCCAACCCTGCAAACCCCGTAGCCCTACACCCTAGACCCTGAACCCTCCCCCCTCCCCCTCCCCCCCTAAACCCTAAACCCTAAACCCTAAACCCTAAACCCTAAACCCTAAACCCTAAACCCTAAACCCTAAACCCTAAACCCCCCGTTGTGCAAGAAGTGCAGGATGGCTCCTGGCACCGGCCGACGCCCGGCCTGAGTCGATGTTTTACGGCTTCCCAGGCATCGGGGTTTAGGGTTTAGGGTTTAGGGTTTAGGGTTTAGGGTTTGGGGTTTGGGGTTTAGGGTTTGGGGTTTGGGGTTTAGGGTTTAGGGTTTAGGTTGATTAAGTTGTTTTGACAAACTCAGATGGTCCCTCAACCCTCGACGCCTAGACTCTAAAATGCCAAACCCAGAAAACCCACCTGAACATCCCTTCCCCCCTTCCCCCCCAAAAAAACACAAAAGAAAACAAAACAAAAAGCTCTCAGACCCTGAACCCTAAACCCTTAACCCTAAACCCTAATCCCTAATCCCTAAACCCTTTAAACCCTAAACCCTAAACCCTAAACAACACCCCAGGACGGCCATCGCGAAGGCACGTCCCTCCTGGCCATGCGCAAGCTGGACATGGCGTGGCGCGAACTGTTTCAGGGGCCTTTGGGCATGTAGGGTTTAGGGTGTAGGGTCTAGGGGGTTTAGGGGTTTAGGGTTTGGGGTTTAGGGTTTTACTACTATTTACCCAAAAAAAAATGCTGCAGAAAATATGCCCTACATTGCCCTGACAAGGAAGAAGATTCATTAGATTTGTTGGGGGTTCTTAAGCAAATAGTAGCTTAGGGTTTAGTTCAGGGCTTTATAGAGGGTTTTGGATTGAGGGTGCGGATGGGGGTTCGAGGGTTAAGGCTCCAGAGACTTAGCCCTAAACCCTAAACCCTAAACCCTAAACCCTCAACCCTAAACCCTAAACCCTAAACCCTAAACCCGAAACCCTAAACCCTAAACCCTAACCCTTAACCCTAAGCCCTTAGGGTTTCGGCTTGGCAGCTCAGGGCTTGGGGCTCGGGGGCTCTGATTTCGGGCTCCGAATATGGGTTGAGGGTTTGGGGTTTAGGGTTTTGGGTGGCTTTACATTCCTTTGAGAGGGTTCCCAAAAAGCCAAAAGGTGCAACCTGAAGGGTCCAAGTCCAAATCCCTGGGTTGGCTGGTGTTTTTGTTCAGGTTAGAGCCCTGTAGGGTACGTAGGTTAGAGCCCTGTAGGGCACGTAGTATAAGTACCTACTTTTCTTCAGGCCTGAACCCTAACAAATGTACAACTCATGTCCTTCCCTAAATCTCAAACCCTGAACCCTAAACTCTTAGAGCCTCAACTGTGGCTAAAAAGCTGCAGGCCCTGGCTCACGCGTCACGATGCCACCGTGCACTCTAAAGCCCTGAACTGTCCCTGAGCCCAAAATACCCTTTACGGCTTAGGGTTTAGGGTTCAGGGTTTAGGGTTTAGGTTTAGGGTTTAGGGTTTAGGGTTTAGTGTGTTTAGGGTTTAGGGTTTAGGGTTTAGGTTTCCTTTGCGGTTGCCATGTGAACTCCCCAAAGGAGCTCAAGAGTCTACTTGGAGGTTCATGGGTAGTTATAAGTAGGGGTATAAGTAGGGTATATAAACTGTACTTTTAACCTTACCTAGGATACGTTCAACGCTACTTATAACTACCCGTGAACCTTCAAGTAAGGCTTTGGAAAAATGCCCAAGCCCTCGTCTGGTATTGAGGAATTAGGACGCGAGTTCCGGGATCCTCTGCGGCCCCTGCCAAAAGTACCTCATCTTCTTCAGAGTTTGCGAGTACATCCACCCCACTTACTATAAACCTAAACCCGAAACCCCCAAAAAACACTTCTCAGAACCCTTGAAAGTTACCGGGCTCCCTACGCCCCCTAAACCCCAAACCCTAAACACCCTAGACCCTAAACCCTAAACCCTAAGCCCACCCCCTAAACCCTAAACCCTAAACCCTAAACCCTAAACCCTAAACCCTAAACCCTAAACCCTAAACCCTAAACCCTAAACCCTAAACCCTAAACCCTAAACCCTAAACCCTAAACCCTAAACCCTAAACCCTAACCCTAAACCCTAGACCTATCGGGTTGGCAGCTTGAGGCTCGACTTGGTGGAGCGATTCGAGACTTTCCTGCCACATTGGCTGGGGCTTCATGGGTCAGGAATGAGGGACTCCGAAGCCCTAAACCCTAAACCCTAAACCCTAAACCCTAAACCCTAAACCCCTAAACCCTAAACCCCTAAACCCCTAAACCCTAAACCCTAAACCCCTTAACCCTTAAACAAATTTATCCTTGAACCCTACGGCCCCCAAAACTTCTGTAACCTGCAAACCTACGACGCCTCGAAAGGCCCGACCTTTAGGGAACCCTTCTTAGGTGCTGAAGACCTCAACCTTTTAAGCCACAGAAAACACGACGACATCCCGAAAAGAAAGCCCTATACGAAACACCCCAAGTCTCTGGGCATCAAGCCCCAAACCTTTAGGAAGCCTACTACCAAGAAAAAAACAAAAAAGAAGAAGGATACAACAAACCAATAGCTCATCTAACTTAAGAAGTGTAACCCTTGACTGGGACCAGAGCAGTCTCACATTCCCCTTATGGGCGGCTTAGGTTCCTGTATAGCCCCCCCCCTTAACCAAACCAAAAGGGCGCCCATTATATTCCTGGATTACTCTGGGGTGTAGGGTTTAGGGTTTAGGGTTTAAGGTTCAGGGTCTAAGGGCCAGGGTTTAGGGCTATATTAGGGTTCAGGGTTTAGGGTTTAGGGTTTAGAGTTTAGGGTTTGGGGTTTAGGGTTTAGGGTTTAGGGTTTCGTCCTTTTTATTCCTAGGTTCCTCTTGGGCCCAGCTGAGGAAGCTCGGAGAGGGCACCCCTTCAGCTGGATTGTCTACTGCCGGCTGGACATCGCCGCTTGGCGCTGCTTCAAAGTTTAGGGTTTAGGGTTTAGGGTGTAGGGTTTAGGGTTTAGGGTGTAGGGTGTAGAGTTTAGGGTTTAGGTCTTTTTGGCTTCCGAGACTCCAGACGCTCCTCGTGGGGCCCTCATTCCCTCAAAGTATCGGTTTTTTTGCCTCCAGAGCTCCCATAAGCCCACCTTTTTTGGTAGGATTTGGGGTGTTCTCCTTTATACTAACAGTCCTTGATAGGGAATATAGTACCCCCTATTATAATCCTGTTAAGGACTGTTAGTATCAGGGGGAACATCCCAAGGGTGGGATATCTAAGTAAGGGCCCTGCAAGGGGTTGTACAGAGTTTTCCAGGTTTGGCGGTTAGGGTTTAGGGCTTCGGGTGTGAGGTTCCTTTAGTTAAGGCAGGGTTTTAGCATTTAGGACCCAGGTCTCTCTTTGAGGGCCCCCTTGTTCCATTTCTTAAAGCAGTAGGGTCTAGGGTCTAGGGTTTAGGGTTTAGGGTTTCGAGTTTAGGGTTTGGGGTTCCATGTTTTGGGGTTTATTTCGGACGCCCCGGGCTACCCTCCATGCAACATTAAGCGCCGCTAAAGGCCCTAGGTCCTATAGACAACCCATCAAGGATAGTTCCCGAAACCCTCAAACCCTAAACCCTAAACCCGAAACCCTATGTAAATGTAGGTAAAAAGAGTTCCAGGTAAGCCCTGAACCCGTAGACCCCACCCCAAGAGTTGAAAGCTTCCAGGGCAGATATTATTTCGGGGAACATCCCAACCTAAACCCTGGTTCCTTGGCCTTTTCTTAGGGGATCTATGGTTTAGGGGGTTGAGGTTTTAGGGCTTGGGGTTTTGTTTTTTTGTCGGGATCCATGGTTTAGGGGATTTAGGTTTAGGGCTTGTTTTGTTTTGTTTTCTTTTTTATTTGTTTTTTTTTTTTTTTTGGGGGGGGTAGGGCGTTTTGTGTTTAAAGTTCAGGGTCTAGATCTTTAGGGTTCTGTTGTCTCTAGTTTTTTTGGTTTCGGGTTTGAGGGTTCAGTGTTTTACTCGGGTTTGCTCATGGGTGTTACAGATCTAGGGTTTAGGACTGTATTGGGTCAGGGGTTCCGTGGGCTATTTCTTTCTGGGTTTAAGAGGATTCATTGAAGTGTTTTTTTCAGGGGTTATAGAAGCCATCCTAGATTAGGCTTCCAGGTTTTGGAACATCCCAAGTTTGCCTAAACCCTAAACCCTAAACCCTTTTGAGTTGTTCATCAGGTCTTCGGGTTCAGTTTCGGGCTTTTGGGCTTCCGGAGCTAAGGGTTTGCATCGCGGATTTTTTGGCCTGTGGGGTGGAGCGGAAGACGTTTAGTGACGAAGTGGCACCGTCCTACAAAAACAGGCTGGGCCCTAAAACTGATAATTTAACCCTAAACCCTAAACCCTAAACCCTAAACCCTGAACCCTGAACCCTGAACCCTGAACCCTGAACCCTGAACCCGAACCCTAAACCCTATAGACTACAGGCCTAAGGACTACAGGCCAGCAACCCTCTGGCAATCCTACTAGAAGGTTCATGGAGACCTTGATGATATGCCCTATCCCTCTTACCGCTGAACTCCGATCCCTAGCCACCTTAACGTAACACATTGTAGTGCCTCGGTTCTGAGGGGATCTCAAGGACCATGCTACAAAATAGTTATGAATACAGATACAAGTATAAGTAGAACGTAGAGGAAAATGTAAAGGTCTATGTAGATGTAAACTGAATCATGAAATACAGATCTAAGTCGTAAATGGACATGTAAATGTAAATGCACATATGCAAGTATGGACGTGCCTCTATTATCCTGTGCTACATGAGGCTATCTCTTGTCACGTCACATTACGCTTGTAGTTGTTTTGCTTCTGTGGGTATAGTATACACAACCTTTTTTCATAACTGCGCCACCATAAAACCTAAGCGCGAATCCCAGAGGTTTGGGTTCGAAATCTTATATGCATACTATTCAGAGCACTGCACCGCCAAACACCCTAAACTAGACACCCAAAACCCTAAAATCCTGAACCCCTGCCCTAAACCCTAACCGCCCTAAAGCCTAAGCACCGTAAACACCCTAAACCCTAAACACCCGAAAAACCCTAAACACCCTAAACACCCTAACCACCCCAACCATTTAAACACCCTAAACACCCAAAACACCCCAAACCCGAAACCCTAAACACCCTAAACACCCCAAACCCCACAGGTTTGGACTCTAAACCCTAAACCCTAAACCCTGAACACCCCAAACCCAAAGGTCTGGGTTCAGCCTCATCCGCCCCTGAGCCTCCTGGATGCCCACTTCGTGCGCCTGATCGGCACGGCAAGTCGGGTTTAGAGTTTTGGGTTTAGGGTTTAGGGTTTAGGGTTCATGTGTTTGTTGGGGGTCAGGGGCCTATAGATTATGGTGGTTTAGGGGCTTAGGGCTTAGGGCTTTGGCTTTAGGGTTTAGGATTTAAGGGCCTCTCAGGACTTAAGGGGCTCAGCTGGCTTCTTGTCTGCGGTTGGTTGTGCTTGAAGGGGGTAGAGGTTTGTCTACCCGAAACCCTAACCCCCGAAGCATGAAACCCTGAACCCTAAACCCTAAACCCCATACCCTATACCCTAAACCCTAAACCCTAAACCGTGACACTAATGTGCCAAAGGTGGATGATGCTGCCTGCGAGCGACTGGCATGCGACCATGCCCAGGCATGTGGGTCAGTTTTGTGGGGTCTCGGGCCTCGTGGTTAGGGTTTGGGGATTTGGGGTTTTAGGGTTGGGGTTTTTATTTTTTTTTGGGGTTTATCGGGTTTGGGAGCTTATGGGTTTCGGGGTTTAGTGGTTGTGGGGCTTCGGGTTTGGGTTTTTTGGAGGGGCTTTTGGTGAACCCCAAGCACCCTTGACTACCAACCCTCTCCAGACCCCCAACAACTTCCCCTGGTAGAGGCCGAGGTAGTCCCTTGGCATACTTTCGGCAGTTTAGTGTTTACGAACCGCTCCCATCCCAACTGTCCCTAGACCGTGAAATACCCCTGGGGATATTTTAGGGTCTAGGGTTTCAGAATGCATAGTCCCAAGCTGGGCAGGCATTTGGCTGCGGCATACTTCCGCCGATACAGGCGGAAACGTTGTGGAGCAAATTCTGGGTGTTTGTCCCCGTGTTCACCTACGAGACCCTAAACCCTAAACCTTAAATACAAAAACAGAGTCCCAAGCCCCTCTATGGATTTTGCCCTGGAAATGAGGGGGGGGAGCACTCGGGGGGGACTGGGGCCGGCGACATTGAGGGCTGTGATTCAGGGTTGGGCTTTCTTTTAGGGTTGATTGTTTGTCCATCACAGCGCTCAAAGTGTCCTCTTTGTCGTGACTGCTCCCCTGCCCAACATGGGCGCCATCTTCGCGAGGCCACCCACTTGTTACTTCTATGATTAGGGGAGCCTGGCGGTGGCACTGGAAGGGCAAACCTGGATGTGGGCGATTGCGCCTTGCAGTTGTAATTGCATGGAGACCTACGCGGGCTGGTGGAGGTCTGGAGAAAAGCTGCGTCCTTCTCTGGGCGGAGAAGCCACCACCCACCTGGGAGGAATGGGAAGCGGAACGCTGTTATGCCGACGGCAGTCGGAGAAATGGCAGAAGCAGCAGGTGATGGCCGCGCGGCTGAGCTCCAAGCTCCCTGCTAGAGTCCTGGGCACGATTCAGGCGGCCATCTGCTAAGCAGTCGTTGCGCTCTATTGCTCTTCCAAACAAAAAGCTGCAGTCGGCTAAGGTCGCCGATCAACCTTGCTGCCATGGAATACGCTAAGCAGTCGCATGGCGCATCTTATTCTTCTCAAAAACTGCCGTTGGCTTTCATATTGTTGCTGACCAACTTGCTGCTGCGCGCTTGGAGAGCAGGAAATCGCTTGCGATTAGCAGAGAAAGAGGGAAAGAGGGAAAGAGGGAAAGAGGGAAAGGGGGAAAGAGGGAAAGAGGGAAAGAGGGAAAGAGGGAAAGAGGGAAAGAGGGAAAGAGGGAAAGAGGGAAAGAGGGAAAGAGAGACAGAGAGACAGAGCGACAGAGAGACAGGGAGACAGGGAGACAGGGAGACAGGGAGACAAGAGACAGAGAGACAGAGAGACAGAGAGACAGAGAGACAGAGAGACAGAGAGACAGAGAGACAGAGAGACAGAGAGACCGAGAGACAGAGAGACAGAGAGACCGAGAGACAGAGAGACAGAGAGACAGAGAGACAGAGAGACAGAGAGACAGAGAGACAGAGAGACAGAGAGAGAGAGGAGAGAGAGAGGAGGAGAGAGAGCGAGAGAGAGAGACAGAGAGAGAGAGAGAGAGAGAGAGAGAGAGGAGAGGAGAGAGAGGAAAAAGGAGAGAGAGAGAGAGAGAGAGAGAGGAGAGGAGAGAGAGAGAGAGAGAGAGAGAGAGAGAGGAGATAGAGATAGAGATAGAGAGAGAGAGAGACAGAGAGAGAGACTGAGAGAGAAAGAGAGAGAGAGAGAAGGAGCAGAGAGAGAGAGAGAGAGGAAAGAGATAGAGAGAGAGAGAGAGAGAGAGAGAGAGAGAGAAGAGAGAGAGAGGAGAGAGAGAGAGAGAGAGAGAGAGAGAGAGAAGAGGAGAGAGAGGAGAAAGAGAGAGAGAGAGAGAGAGAGAGAAAAAAAAGAGAAAGGGAAAGAGAAAGGGAAAGAGAAAGAGAAAGAGAAAGAGATTTTGGCGCGCAGATGGTTCTTGCACATGCGTAACGTTCAGAAAATTTGATTACTCGTTCATTCCTCTTTGTTCTACACCACAACTGTCGTAGAAATCCCTCAGTCTAGCTGCCATGGTCCATGGCCGAGTCGTCGCCCGCTATCTGATGCAAATGTGCCTTCACTGGCATGCAAAAGGTCTCCAAGCTGTGTTGGGTGCAGAAAACCTGGCCAATTCTTGGAGTGCATCGTCACAGCAACCGCTGTCCACGTCGCTGGTGACGCTCCCCCTTGGAAGGCTGTCAATGACCTCCTGACGCAAGACTTCCAGCTGTGGACGGCTGTGTGCGAACATGGCCAGAGGCGTCACCGCTGGAGGCAATTCCTTCATGACATCATTGGCACGCTCCCGCCGCCTCATCCTGGGAAGGAGGTCATCGAAAAGATCCACAAAGCCAGGATGGGTATGACCATGAGATTGAACGTCAAGCCAGCGCTTGAACCGAGATGGTGATAGCTGGCCCGCCGGGCGCTTCTTTCACAACACATCTTGTTCTTCCCAAAAACGCTGATTCAGCGCTTTTGCCCCCGTGCCTTGTGGTTGTTCTTCACCTTCGCCATGATCTCTGCGCTGAGCGCCTGACGCAGCTTCTACGTCTGCTAAGCAGCCACGCGCTTACTGATCTCCCGTATTACAAACAGGGGCTCTTAGCATAATTATTGTTGTAATCATATCCACATCCTTTAGTATTATTTGTGGGTAATAAAAATCTAGAAGAAAGACGCGTGCATGTCATACACTCGCTTGTTGGTTTAGAAAAAGCACAAGACTTACATCAATTTTCATGTGCTCGCGTCTTTTGATTACGAAATTGAGCTCACGCGTTTACACAACCCATGATTAAATTGCTGAGCGAAGCGAACTCACTCCTTTTCTATCTTCATGTGTTCGCAGAGCTTGGATTAATGTTATTCCCTCGTGAAGGCGGTGAGATCATATGATTTTAGAAAAGAGTGAGACACAAGATCTGTATTAGAACGGCACACAAATTCAGAAAAGTTGTGTGTGTGCGCGCGTGATGCGCATACTCATAGAGAAAATGCAATCACAACCCCTATGACCTCGAAAACTAGGAGTATTCAGGCTTGCAACGCGTACTAAACACACGCGTTAAAAGAAGTCCTTTTTGATCATTTGCTCAGTCTCTCGGAAATTCCATTAATGTTAGTCTTTGTACCGTTCATCACTCGTTTCACTCCGTTTAAAAAATACTGATAATCTACAGGAATATTGCTATTAATTTACTATTTTAATGTCCAAAAGACCAAAACAGAACATTCATGCGATTCAATGGTGACATGGCTCATTTGGTACCTTCATGAACAATGAACGGTCTAGCTCCTATATGAACAAACTCATCACTTTAAGACCCTTGAAGACGGAATATCTTTCCTGGTGCTGTCTATTAATAGGGTTTCAAGTCGAAGAGAACAAAGTGAATTAAAATGTAGGCGAGGTTACGAAACGCACGATTTCTAGGTTTTGCCCTAAACCCTAAACCCTAAAAATCCTAAACCCTGCTTGAGGATCTGCGTGGGTCTCCAGGGGTTCGGACGGGTCTCGGAATTCACAACCTAGGCTTCAAGGCACATTACACGTAGGTTTAGGGTTTAGTAGGGCCGAAACCTCAAACCCTAAAACTGCCCCCCCCAACAAAAGCCTTGTGTCGTCCTGTTGCTTGCTGTTTTTGCTTGGGGTCTTCCAGTCCGAAGATGGTACCGTGGACTTCCGAATTACGGCAACTTGGGAAGAACGGACTTTCAGCTTCGCTCATTCTCTGAACCTTGAACCCTAAACCCTGCAGTGCATCCATGGTCCATGCCTTTCCTCGGCAGCTCTTCAGCATCCTTCTCAGGGGGGGGGGGGGGGGAGAGGCGGGGGGAGGGGCGGCGCCTGCCTTTGAAGCCGCCTTCCGAAGACCATCCAAAACCCTCTAAGAAAAAAATGTTCAACATAACTACCCCTAGGGAATACCCTTCAAAGAAATGGAAAGGGTATGGTAAGATCCTGCCTTATAACCTCGCTTTGTAGGTTAAGGGGTCTGGGTTTGGGGTATGTTGAAGTTGTTTTCGAAACTCTCAATCAAGACCCAAAGACGCCCAAGAGCCCTACACACCAAAGCATCGAAGGTTAGCTCATCGTGTTTTGTGTTATTTCTGAATCTTACAGCCATCAACAACTCGAAGCAACTTCAATGTCACGATACCTTTCCCTGAAGCCGAACCCTCCATGGCTCAAACTCTCCTTAGAACCCAACCCCAAAGCCTAAGCCGGCTAAGTGTTTAGGGTTAGGGCTTAGGGTTTAGGATTTAGGGTTTAGGCTTTAGGCTTTAGGGTGAGGTCCCTTTTTTCCCTAAACCCTAAACCCTAAACCCTAAGAACCCTGAGAACCCGAATAAGTTGCTAGAGGCTGCTGCGAGACAACACCGCGCCGGCTCTCTGGCACCAGGGGCCTCAGACCTTCGCCTACCACGCGCTCACGGCGCAAGGATGGGGCACGGTCTAGGGTTGTGGGTTTAGGGTTAGGCTTTAGGCTTTAGGGTTGAGGGTTTAGGGTTTAGGGCCAAAGTTTCGGGCTCTGGTCTTATAGGGCTTAGGATTGTCCAGGTGGCCCAATGCTCCTCACATTATGGAATCGACCTGCTGCTAACATGTATGTAGGATTTAAGGCGCCGAGCGCATTTTCACACGGCACATTTTGCGTAACCCTGAACCCCTAAACCCTAAGAACCCCAAAACCCGAAGAACCCTAAAATGTAAGAACCCTGAACACCCAAAACCCGAAGAACGCTGAACCCTGAGAGGGTATAGGATTTAGGGCTTAGGGTTTAGGATTTAGGGTTTAGGGTCGTAAACCCAAAACCCTAAACCCGACTGGCGGCACAGGGACCTCTTTTTGTCGGGCTGATGTGTGCCCTTAACCACGCACCACCCACCCCAAGCCACACGTCCCACGTCCGACGCCCTAGGTTTGTTCTAGGCAAGTTGTTCAGGGCTTGGGGCCTAGGGTTTAGGGTTTAGGGTTGAGGGTCAGTTTTAGGGCGTAGGCTTAGTTAGCGTAGGCTCGCTTTTGGATGTCTCTGTATACACAACTTTACAGCTCATATGGCTTCGAGCTTTGGGTTTTTCATCAAGCCCCAGATCAGCAGGTACGTGCGTGGGTGGCGGGCTTAACCGCGGACAGGGGTGGTAGGGCTTATGCTCCGCCCCCGATCCTACGCGTGACTGGAAAGCGTGGACAACCCAGTGTTATCTGCGGAGGCTTCCATCGACCTGGTGGTTCACACTGGCCTGGCCGGACTGTGGCCCTTCACAAGTATGTTCGCTACGGTTTCGCTGGCCAGGAGCTCCTCTGGACGGTGGTGGATTTTGGAGGAACGGCACCCGTTTGGGTGCCCCGAGGACAGTACATTTTCTGGGGCCAATGGCCGGACTGTGGATGCAGGTTCTTTTAAGGGACAATGCAAGATACCTAATTCCCCTTATAAAAGAGCCATATGCCCTAAAAACTAAACCCCTGAGCCCCCCCCCCCCGCGCCCTAAACCCCTAAACCCCTAAACCCTGAGCCCTCAACCCCGCCCCAAGCCCTGCACCTCTATGAAGCCCTGAAACCCTAAACCCCATAAGCCCTGCAAGCCTTACCTAAACCCTAAACCCAGTCAAGCCCTGCGACCTTCTAAACCCTAAACCCTATGCCCTATGAACCCTAAACCCTATGAACCCTAAACCCTATGAACCCTAAACCCTGTGAGTCCTAAACCCTATGAACCCTAAACCCGAAACCCCCAAAGCGTCTCAAAGGAGTGGCCACAGCGACCTTTGAAAACATCGCCTCACTTGAGCCGTGCCCGGAGACCTGGGGGGGGGCTGGGTTTAGGGTTAGGGCTTAGGGCTTAGGGGTTAGGGGGTACATGGGGGAATCTTTCCAGGGAATGGTTTGGAAATCTCGGCTTCGGGTTTTGGGCTGAGGGCAACAAGAGGCTCGGGTGCACAGGTTTAGGGCTTGGGGGTTTTTTGGAGGTTAAGGAGTTTGAGGTTTAGAGGTTTACAACTGCCGATGGTTTAGGGTGTGGGGTATGTTGGGGGTCCAGGGCCTGGTAGTTTGATGGTTTAGGGTTTAGGGTTTAGGGCTTACTTCAGAGTCGAGTCTTGCTTTTGGGCGGGGCGGGGTCACTTTCTCTACAGCAAAGCCTCCAGAGATGCGAGCATCCAGACCTCGAGCTCTAGCAGCAACCCTGGTTATTGAAAGGCGCCCCGACGTCACGCTCAGGTGAAGACCTTGAAGCCGCAGACGCGAAAGCGGCTGCTGGCGGGCACCTGCGGAAGGGCAAGAGGCACCGAACGCTCGCAGTTGAAGACCTATGTCTTCCATTCACGTTTGCTGACCAAAGCTTCGGTCCTCTGAGTCATTGACGCTTGCCTGCTGACCTGGCCGACCAAGTTGCCCGCCTTCAGCAGTCTTCTGCAGTCTTTGTTCCCGACGACAAGAGAAGCAAGAGTGTCTGCGGACATTTTTCATGACCCTCTGGACTGGGCCGCTCTCGCAACTGATGAGGATCTGCTTGGACACATGAACGCTCTACTAGCAGTGAACAATCATGCAGCAACTCAAGACCCAAATCAAGCACCAGGGACGGCATACCTTGTTTTGCAAATTCACAGTCAAAGGAGTACCCACCCAAAAAATTCCCTGCTACCTTAGATATTCTACAGACATGTTGTGGAGGGGGCGGGTGAGTGGGGGGGAGGCTGGGGGTGGGAGGTGGGGGGGGGGAAACAGCCTGTTTAGCACCTCCAAGCCTCCCTACAAGCACTTACAAGCTTTTGAGGGGAGACAAAACTCAACAAACCCAAAAGCCTGACCCCCCAAACCCTAAACCCTAAGCCCTAAACCCTGACCCTGAACCCACAAGGCAGCTGGGGCTGCTATAGCAACACCTACGGCTCGCGTCGACTTCGATGGCGTCGCGATGCGCCTCGAGCCTTTTTTGGGTGGTTTGGGGTTTAGGGTTTAGGTTTTAGGGTTTAGGGTTTAGGGCTACTTGAAGGTTCATGGGTATTTGTAAGTAGGGTACCCCAAATAAGGTTACGACCATTTGTATTTAGAGTAACGCCACTTATAGCTACCCAGACACCTCCAAGTTTGGGGCGTGGGGTTCTTTAGGTTGTGCTTCAGGATTCCCAGGTTTGTCGAGTTTCAGGGTTGCAGGCTTACAGCTTCATTGTTTCGTGAGGATTTAGGGTTTAGGGTTTAGGGTTAAGAAAAGCTACGAACCTGTTATACCCTGATCAACGTATGGGCACGGGTGTAGGGTGTGTAGAGAGTGCACGATTTAGGGGCCCTAAACCCTAAACCCTAAACCCTAAACCCTAAACTCCCACACCCTAAACCCTAAACCCTAAACCCTAAACTCCCACACCCTAAACCCTAAACCCTAAACCCTAAACCCTAAACCCTAAATCCTCCTTCTGAAACACAGAATCCCCCGCCCAGGGATTCCGCTTCACGCACCTAACCTCCGGTCTTCGGCGGGGCAAGCTCCAGTGGGCGTCCGCCTGAGGGGGGATCGGTAGTTTCGGGCTTAGGGTTTAGGGAAAAGGGTTTTGGGTTTAGGGTTAAGGGTTTAGGGTTAAGGGTGTAGGGTTTAGGGTTTAGGGTTTCGGCCTAAGGGGTGTCGGCTTGTGTTAGTCTTTCGGGTTGGGTGGAATGACTCTCGGGCTGTGGACGTGGTTGTATTTCTAGTGGCTCTTACTTTGAGCATGGCCCCTCGCAAGCCAAGATCAGCCGAGGCTTTTGGGCTTTAGGCTTGAGCTTTTTAGGGGCCTTGAGGGCACAGGATATAGGCTGAGGGGATGGGGGTAGGCTTTAGGTTGTTTGGGGGGGTTCAGTGCCTAGTGCTAGCCCTAGACGCTAAACCCTAAGCTTTATTTATTTCAGCACAGAGCCCAGTGACAGAGCTCATTGAGCACTGCAATTCGCCGCCTCTGCATGGCCCAAGCCTCCCTATTTTAGGGTTTAGGGTTTAGGGCTTGTATGTGATGCCCATGAATGACAAGGGGTAAATCCTCCCAATAGGGGATCCGAAGTATGGGCCCTTAATTTGTGTCCCCTGTTATAGAACCCTTATATACACTGTACAAAATAAGGGCCTATTTACTTCGGATCCGTGTAAATCCCAAAAAAAAGGGACCATACTAAGGGCCCATGGTACCAACCTTACTAAACTCCAGACATGCGGCAAACCCTAAACCCTAAACCCTAAACCCTAAACCCTAAACCCGAAGTAAGGACTTTCGCTGGAGCATGTTTCTTGAACACCCTGACTGCGCAAGCCTCGAGAGAAGCGGGGTGGTGTTCAGGTCTAGGGTTAGGCTCTTGGGTTTACTGCTTACTAGTTAAATACTCAATATTATGATTATTATTATTATTGTCATTTTTATATTTTTTAGTATCATATATATGCTCGCCCCCCCCCCCCCCATGATCCACACATTTGGCCTCGGGAAGGGATTTTGGGAGGGGGGGGGACTCCAGACTCCAGATTTCCAGAAAAAATCTGGAGTACGGGGGCCCCGGACTCCAGACTCCAGATTTCCAGAAAAAATCTGGAGTACCCGGGGCCCCAGACTCCAGATTACATACTCCAGAATCTGGAGTCCAGGGCCCTGGTACTCCAGATTTTTTCTGGAAATCTGGAGTCTGGAGTCTGGAGGTACTCCAGATTTTTTCTGGAAATCTGGAGTCTGGAGTCCGGGGCCCCCGTACTCCAGATTTTTTCTGGAAATCTGGAGTCTGGAGTCCGGGGCCCCCGTACTCCAGATTTTTTCTGGAAATCTGGAGTCTGGAGTCCGGGGCCCCGGTACTCCAGATTTTCAGAACTGGAGTCTGGAGTCCGGGGCCCCCGTACTCCAGATTTTTTCTGGAAATCTGGAGTCTGGAGTCCGGGGCCCCCGTACTCCAGATTTTTTCTGGAAATCTGGAGTCCGGGGCCCGGGTACTCCAGATCTGGAAATCTAGTGTTTAGGGTTTAGTGTGTAGGTTTCAGGGTTTAGTGTTTTGTGTTTAGGGCTGAGTGTTAAGTTTAGGTTTTTTTGGTTTATGGTCAAGCGGCTCGGCTAAAACCCAAATAAAACCCTAAACTCTGAAATCCAAACAGTAAGCATCTGAAACCCCGACGGGTTTTTGGTTTCAGGTTTAGATTTAGTAGGGCTCGAGGTTCTGGCCTTGGGGTTTACTGTTTAGGGTTTAGGGTTTAGTGTCTAATGTTTAGGGTTTAGTTTGAAATGTTTAAGGTTTAGTTTTTGGGTTAAGTGCTTAAGTGTTTAGGGTTTCGTGCTAAGTGTTTGGGGTTTGTGCTAAGGGCTTAGTGTTAAGCTTTTAGGGTTAGTGTTTAGGGTTTAGTGTTGAGGGTTTCGGGTTTGGGTTTTAGGTTAAGGGTTTTTTAAGGATTTTTATTTACAAATTTAAATGATCTGGGGAAGGCACCGGGGCTGCCCCAGACCATTGACAACTTAAAAAACCCTTCTGTTTAGGCTTTAGGGTTTAGTGTGTAGGGTTTAGTGTGTAATGTTCAGGGTTTAGTTTGTAGGGTGTAGTGTTTAAGTGTTTAGGGTTTAGTGTTTAGTAAGGGTTTAGTGCTTAAGCGTTTAGGGTTTCGTGTTCAGTGTTTGGGGTTCGTGCTAAGGGCGTAGTGTTAAGCTTTTAGGGTTAGTGTTTACGCTGGTGTTTAGGGTTCAGTGCTAAGGGTTTTGGCTTTTTTTGGGGTTAAGGGTTTAGTGTGTAGGGTTTAGTGTGTAATGTTTAGGGTTTAGTTTTTAGGGGTGCTTAGGTGTTTAGGGTTTCCTGTTAAGTGTTTGGGGTTTGTGCTAAGGGCTTAGTGTTTAGTTTTTAGGGTTCGTGTTTAGGGTCTGGTGCTGAGTGTTTAGGGTTTAGTAGTGCTTAAGTGTTTAGGGTTTCGTGTCAAGTGTTTGGGGTTTGTGGGCCTAGTGTTAAGTTTTTAGGGTTAGTGTTTAGGGTCTAGTGCTGAGTGTTTAGGGTTTAGTGTTAAGGGTTTCGGGTTTGGTTTTTTGGATTTAGGGTTTTAAGATGTTTACTAGTGTTCAGGGTTTAGTGTGTAGGGTTTAGTGTGTAATGTTCAGGGTTTAGTTTTTAGGGTGTAGTGTTTGAGTGTTTAGGGTTTCGTGTTTAGGGTCTAGTGCTTAAGTGTTTAGGGTTTCATGTTAAGTGCTTGGGGTTTGTGCTAAGGGCTTAGTGTTAAGTTTTTGGGTTAGTGTTTAGGGTCTGGTGCTGAGTGTTTAGGGTTTAGAGCTAAGGGTTTCGGGGTTGGATTTTAGGGTTAAGGGGTTTGAGGGTTTTTGCAAGTTTACATGATCTGGGGAAGGCACTGGGGCTTCCCCAGACCCACCTAAACATTAAAAATCCTTAAAATCTTATAAAAATCTTTAGAGCTTCTGTTTAAGCATTCTCAGGATTATGAAGGTTTTAAGCCGTTTAAGCCTTTTAAAGACCTTAAATTGCTTACGTATTTAAGTGGCTGCCCTTTGCGGATTTTAGAGATTGTTGAAGTTGCCAATGGTCTGGAGAAGCCCCGGTGCCTTCCCCAGACAATATAATTTTTTTAAAATCCGTAAAAGCCTGAAATTCTTACAGTTGTAAATGGCTGTCCTTTTAAAGTTTAAAGATTTTAGGATGTTCAATTCTAAAATCCGTAACTTCCTTAATTTTAAACGGCTGCCCGTTTTAAATTTTAAAGAATTTTAGACTTTTAAGGGATAAACGTTTCGAGGTTGTTAAGGGCTTTAAAGCCTTTTAAGATCCTTGAAATCTTGAAAATTTTGAAAGGCTTTAAATACCTTAAAGCCCTTCAAATTTGAAAAGGGCTGCCCCTTTTAAGGACCTTTAAAATTGCAAATGGTCTGGGGAAGCCCCGGTGCCTTCCACAGATCATCTAAATTTTTACAAACCCCTAAACCCTAAAACCCTGAAAAGCCTTAAGCTTCTAAATGGCTACCCTTCTAAAATTTTATAGAGCCGCAAAACACAAGTTTCAGAAGCAAAATGCGCATAAAAACACTAGTGTTTTTTATAGAGGATAATGTAATAGAGCTTTTTGTATTCCAGTGCAGTTTTTACTGCATTTTCCGGTGAAAAAACAGAAAATCAGACAAAGACGAAGACAGGAAAACCATAGGTGTGGATCATGGGGGGGGGGCTGACCATATATATATATATATATATATATATATATATATATATATTTATTTATATTTATATTTAAATTTATATACCGTTCATCTAATATCTCAAACCATTTAGTAGTACTTAAATTATTAAATAATATATTGATTATACATAATACCATCTAGTTCATTGTATAGCGATCCGCTAGAAAGGCCTTCCGACGCAAGAAACCCTCCACCCGATGACCCTGTACCATAAAACCCGAAACTCAAATCCCTAAAACAATAAACCCGAACTAAACTCTTGGTAGCCCCGTGGTACCCTTTTCCCTTGTTTAGCCCTACAAGTAACCAGCCAAAAAAAGCTAACCCTTACTGTAGTATGGCTGCTGGACTACCAAGAGCCCTACACCCTACACCCTACACCCTAAACCCTAACCTACAAGCCGAAGCCACATCCCCACCGTCCCCTTGCCAGGTCCGAGGCTACGGTAAGCACCTTCATCCTGCAATGCCTCCGCGACGCACTTGATGCTTAGGGCTTGAGCTTCAGGGTTTAGGGTTTAGGGTTTAGGGTTTAGGGTTTAGGGTTTAGGGTTTAGGGCTGGAGGTTTAGGGTTTCGGGTTTAGGGTTGAATCCTTCCGGGCACTTGGACGCCTAAATAAGGTTGCTTCAAAACACCTACCTAAGCTTCTAACTCTCCATGGTTCATGAAGGGTCTTTGTTGAAGGTCCGTGGATACTTGCAAGCAGGGTCAGAAGTCGTGTGCTTGTTTTTATAGCCAGGCTGGTATCTGAGCCGATGAAGCCTCAAGTAGATTTGGCGCAGGGTACAGACTTCTCGGGTTTTCATGTGAGCGAGTTGCAGGTTTAGGGTTTAGGGTTTAGGGAGGCTCCGTGAACGCAGTGAGGGTGCATGAGGCCTCCCCCAACAAGATTGATGCTGGGTTGAGGCTCAGGGGGTTTAAGGCGCAGTGGAGAGCTTGGGGCACAAGACACATTCAAGTAGACAAGGCGAGACAACCCATCTGACAAAGTCCTAAAGGCCCGAAACCACAAGTTTTGGTTTCGGGTTGGGGTGTAGGCGGCTGGGCCTGTGCCATCCTACACCCTCACTAGCCCCTTGCACCCCTCCCCTCCCTCACGCACACTGTAATCATCCAACTGTACAAACAAACGAGGGGGGGGACCCGGGACGTTTTAAAGTAGGGCGCCTTGTACCGTACATAACACAACCTATGAACCTTCAAGTAGACTAAATTCCCCAAATCCGAAGCACCCCCAAACTCCCTCACTTATAGGGCTTTCAGAGGGGATCCGCGGGAGGTCCTACCCGAAACCCTGAACCCTAAACCCGAAACCCTAAACCCTAAACCCTAAACCTCTTGAGCCCATCCTGGGAGGTCCTACCAGTCTGTGGCGTGGCAAGCGCAGAGTCCAGCCCTGGCAATCGCAGAGGCGCTGGCCGGTCCCAATGCGGCTCGGAGTGCGGTTTAGGGTTTAGGGTTTAGGGTTTAGGGTTTAGGGTTTAGGGTTGAGGGTTGAGGGTTTAGGGTTTACGTAAACCTCAGATAGGTGTTCCTGTGCCCTTAGCACGCGCAGACGAGGTCACCAGCGGAGAATTTCGGCTCTGGCACCGGAACGACCAGTTCACAGGCTTTCAGGGGGAAGGGTTTCAGGGCTTACGGTGTAGAGTTTTGGCTCCAGAGGGTATAAGGTTCCGAGTTTTTGGATTTAGGAAAATGCTTTAGGGCCTTAGTGTCTACAAGGTTCAGGGCAATGCCACACCCCCGAAGTACCCCCGAAGTACAAATTAGGGTTAGGGGTCCTAAGGGTACCTTTTACATGCAGGGAGCACTTCGCCATCATTTTGGGTCTGGAAGTTGGAGGCCGTAAATTAAACCCTGAACGCTTCTGGAGGAAACAAGTACAGTATATAGCTGCCATGCGTTTTGGACAACTGCGGATGACACCAAAATGTTGGCCAAAAAGCCACAAAACACAGGCCTCCACAGCATGTTTCGGTGCAACTCTAAATGCAAGCTGGAAGGTTCCTGAAGTTTTGGGGCCGGTTCCGAGGAGGGGTTTAGGGTTCAGGGTTTGGGGTTTAGGTTTTAGGGTTTAGGGTTTAGGGTTTAGGGTTTAGGGTTTAGGGTTTAGGGTCTCTCAGTAGGATGCCCAGTTGTATCCCTCTTTCCCTTGTCATAACAAACAA
This sequence comes from Symbiodinium natans, assembly GCA_905221605.1. Lineage (NCBI taxonomy): Eukaryota > Dinophyceae > Suessiales > Symbiodiniaceae > Symbiodinium > Symbiodinium natans. The sequence goes on from CAJNDS010002646.1 coordinate 1,052,286, forward strand.
AGCAAGGGTATTCTTGCTTCTAGCCTAGCGAAGCAGTGTCCAAAGCCTAGACCCAAAACCCATGATGACCTTCGGAACCGACCGTATGAAGTAGGGTGTATGGAAGTGCTTGTGTGGCTCCTTCATGACCTCGGTGAGCGTATGTATTGCTAGGATGCCCAGTAGTCCTCTTCTTCCCTTGTTGAGGTTTAGGATTCCTAATAAGCCCACGCCTCTTTTTTCCCTTGGTTACTTGGGAACCCAGATTGGGTCTGCTTCTTGATGATGCGAATCATGATAAAACCCTACCCCTTAACCCTAAACCCTTAACCCTAAACCCTGAATCCTGAACCCTGAGCCGTAAACCCTAAACCTTCTTTTTCGGCTTCATCCCCCAGCTCCAGTTCAGTGAGATTGGGGGGCTCCCAAGGTAGATCCACTTACGTAGGGTTAAGGGCTTACGGTTCTTGCTCTGTAGTAGCATAAACCCCAAAAGCTGATGTCGTACATCTCGGAGGGGCTCCCTAATCTGCCTAAATCCTGAAAAAATGTGCTGAGTCTTTAGCGAAGCTAATGAGGATCAGGGTTAGGAAGGTTAACCGTGGCCAGTCTGAGAAGTACGCCTGATGCCAAACCTGCGTAAACCCCAGACCCTAAACCTTTTGAGTGTTCAGGGACACGGATGTCAAGGGCTCAACTGGCTGTTTAGCGCTTAGGGCTTTTGATTGCCTAAACCCTAAGCCCTAAACCTTAAACCCTAAACCCCTAAAGGGTTTAGGGTTGGGTGGTTCGGGGCGTGGGGTGAAGGCGCCGACGCGAACTTCACGCCGTTCCGATTCTCGATCCTCGGCTGGCCTTGGGGGTCTCTTGTGGGGGGTTGAGGAGTTTTGGGTTTTGGGTTTTGGGTTGGGGGGTTGGGGAGTGAGGTTTGGGTTTAGGTTTAAGGTTTAGGGTTTTGGGGGTTTAGGTGTTTTGGGGTTTTTGTGGTTGGGGCTTACGGACTTTCTTGTGTTCAGGGTCTTTCGGGGGTTGGGGGTTGCAGGGTTGGGCGAGGCAACACGTCTCCTTTCGACAAGCTTTCGAGGGAGTTCTGGAGGGCACTCGGAGCTCTTCCCAATCTCGTTTCGACAATATGGGCATTTCCCAAAATAGGGGTACACCCCTTTCATACCCCCAAGTACCATAAGAATCCCCTTAAAGGGACCCCCCAAGAGTGGTACCCATATCTATCCCCATATCTTTGCACGGCCTAGGCAAAGCTACCCTAGCTTCTCAGGCCTTGTCTGTTGGTACAACTCATGAGCATCAGGTCTTAGTGTGAAGCAAGTGGGTTGATGGTTAAGGGATGTTAGGGTTTAGGGTTTGGGGCTTTAGGTATTAGAGCTTTCGGGCTAACAGGCGCGGGATTGAAAGGCAAAGAAGCTTCGGATCATTGGGGCATGCATTTTCGGGCTCTCTGCAGTTCCGACGTCATTGTCCCCCCTTCAGCCCTGAACCCTTAACCGAGTCTGAGCAGTTAAAGAGAGCCCTAAGTCCCCAAGCCCTAAAGCCCAAGCCCTATGCCCTAAACCCTAAGCCCCCTAAAATCTAAACCCAAGGCGCGCCTTCATCGTAAGCTGCGACCATCCATCGGCTGCGACACCTCGGCAAGGGCCGCTGACTCTTGGCTGCAAAGGGGCTGGAACGCCGTTTTCGACATGAGAATCCCTACTTTACAACTGGACAAACAACTCGCTCGGTCGAGCTGGCTCTCTCTCTCTCTCTCTTACTCTCTCTCTCTCACTCTGTCTCGCCCTCTCACTCTCTCTCTCCCTCTCTCTCTGTCTCACTCTCTCTCTCTCTCTCTCTCTCTCTGTCTCACTCTCTGTCACTCACTCTCTCTCTCTCTCTCTCTCTTTCTCTCTCTCTCTCTCTCTCTCTCTCTCTCTCTCTCTCTCATTAACCCGTGATCCCCTAACAACCTGAACAACCAACCAGCAATACAGGTAGTAATCCCATAATGCCTAGCTTAACTCACGAAGTCCGAAGCCCTGAGAAAGCCAAAACCTCGAACCGCTTTCAACACTGCACGCCCTGACCGCCTCTCCATAAACGCTTCCACCTAACCGTTTTGTATTGCTGAACCTCTTAGCACCCTGAATGAACACCCCAGCCCCCCTTGATAAAGCCCGAAGCCAGGACACATGCAACCAAAAGCTCCCAATTTCTTAAACCCTAAACCCTAAACCCTAAACCCTAAACCCTAAACCCTAAACCCTAAACCCTAAACCCTAAACCCTAAACCCTAAACCCTAAACCCTAAACCCTAAACCCTAAACCCCAAACCAACCCAGGCCCCGGCTCTCGAACGGCCGGGTTGCCAGCTGCGTTCGCGGGCGGTGGCAAAACTTCACTCCCAGCCCTGTTCTAGGGGTTTCGGCTTATTTGGTTGTTTTGGGTCATTTAGGGTCATTTAGGGTCATCTAGGGTTATCTAGGGTTGTTTAGGGTTGTTTAGGCTTATCTAGGGTTATCTAGGGTTATTTAGGAGTATCTAGGGTTATTTAGGGTTATTTGGGGCCATTTAGGGATTTGAGGTTGTTTAGGCTTATTTGGGGTTATTTAGGGCTATTTAGGGTGATTATTTAGGGTTGTTTATTAGGGATTAGGGGTTTAGGGTTTCAGGCTTAGTGTGTTAAAGGGGTTTTAGGGTTTAAGGGTTTAAGGGTTAGTGGATTTTAACGGGTTGGGGTTTAGGGTTTTAACCTCCAGCCCTGGATTTGCTCTTGGACTTGTTGAACATGGAACGGCCCGGTTTCGACAGGCACTCCTGTCACATGCTCAAGCGGGGGAAGAGAGCCCCGAGAGAATTCCCAAACCCTAAAGTCCTAGAAGCCCTTTGTAAACCTTCGACATGCTTTGAACATCCGGGACCCTTTAGAAGACCAAGACCCCTGCACTCCCCGCCACAGGTGTTTTAGTTCATCCCTACATGGCCCCCTTACCCCAAGGGGTCCATGTACCTATGAAGTATGTACTTGGGCCCTAGAGCTACTGTACGGGGACCCCTTTACGGCCCGAGTAAAGTGAGTGCCTATGGCTCATCTTGACCCACCCTAAACCCTAAACCCTAAACCCTAAACCCTAAACCCTAAACCCGTCTAGGTTTTAGAGTTCAGGGGCTGAGGGCATCATCGGCTTCTGGGTTCGGCGGATGGAGCAACCATGGCTCTCCGGGCAGCGATACAGCTTCTATCAGGAGCCGTACATCCCTGATCCCTCTTAGGGTTTAGGGTTTAGGGTTTAGGGTTTAGGGTTTAGGGTTTAGGGTTTAGGGTTTAGGGTTTAGGGTTTAGGGTTTAGGGCCTCCGCCCCTCAGGGGGTTAAGGTGTAGGCTTTTTGGTTAGGTGCTGAGTATGTATCCTCTAACCTGCTCGGGTACCCTCAACTCCCCTTAGAGCCGACGATGAGCCGTTTTCCTACATTCCTCAGCCAGCAAAGAAAGGTCTTTGGCGGTTGGGATGTTTGTATTGGTAATGACGGCCTGTGAAACTGTAAGACCGCTGTGAATGCTTCCAGCTGACAGGCCTACTACAACAAGTGAGTATATGGGAGTCCATTAAAGTTAACGGAACCCGAACAACTTCAATCAGTGGGTTAAGAGTTTAGGCCGCTCAATGTCTATTAACATTCGTAACGTTAAACTCCAAAGTCCTAAGCCCAAGCAGGAATTCACGCGGCGCCCATCGGTTCATTACAATAGGTGGTTGTACTTGGAGGTTCATCGGTAAGTGGGGCTGCAAGTAGACCTTACTTCGGGTAACCCTAAACCCTAAACCCTAAACCCTAAGTGTTCCGACCACCCTGCTCTACACTACCCCCTGTTCTAGGTTCCCCCCTTCATTAACCTTAATGAAGCTGAATTACCCCTAAGTAGCCTTAACTGTGGGGGGAACCTAGTCCCCTACTACCCATGATACAAGTAAGGTTATAGATACCTTAAGTAAGCCTATAGGAAGTATGGTTACCCTACTTATCACCCGACTTCTAGCTACCCATGAAGCTCCAGGTATAACCCCTCGAACCCCAACGAGGACAACTCGCATTTTCCGTGGGCGCCCTCAAAAGAACGGGCCCTCGCCTTGGATTTTGAGGCTTTGGGGGTTGAGGGGTTGGGGTTCAGGGTTCGGGTTCAGGTTTGAGGGTTTAGGGTTTCGGGTTTAGGGTTTAGGGTTAGGGTTTAGGGTTCAGGGTTTCGGGTTTAGGGTTTCGGGTTGATGGGAGGGTTGAGGTCTCAGGGTGCTGTACTCGCGTTGTTTCCTTGCGCAATAGAAAGGTGATTGCGACACCGCATTCAGGGCACCACCAGTTCGTTTAGTCATTGTCGCCAAGTGGTTTTACGGTCTAGGGTCTAGGATTTAGATGCACCCTACTCTTGTATGAGATGTTCTTTCGAGTGCTGACTCTGAGTTTGTTCAATTCTTGCGCGCGCTTGCGCGCACCCCTGTGCACAATCGCCACACCGGCTTTCAGGGCACCATAGGCCCCAAACCCTGGACCCTCAGCTCTCCTACCGAAACCCGCCCTGAAGAGACTTCCTCGGCCGCATGAAGCCCTACCTCGACCCAGCACTCTGACCCACGGCATCCTTGGCACAGCGCGGGAGAAATCTTACTTCTTGGGGTTTAGGGTTTAGGGTTTAGGGTTTAGGGTTCAGGGTTCAGGGTTCAGGGTTTAGGGTCCTAATGGGGTCCATGACAGCGAGGTCCGGGCCCTCGCTGGGCTTCCAGAATCTGACCGCATTGCCACCAAGGCTCTGAATGCTGCGACCGAGATGTTCGTGAAATGCAGCTTGCAGATCAACAACAGCTATGCGATTTCCATGCTCAAGGACTGGGGGGAGGACACCGGCCGACTGTAGCTGACCTTCAACTATGCGGAGGAAGCTGATGAGCAAGATGAGCGGGCCCTCGACGTCGAGGGGAGGAGACCCTTTTGGCCCTTGTCAAGAGACACATAGGGGTGCAGGTAAGCAACCCTCGACCTAACAAAGCATTACTGAAACCCTGAACCCGCAACCTGAAACGCTCAAAGACCTTAAACCCCGAACCCTAAACCCCAAACCCTAAACCCTAAACCCCGAACCCTAAACCCTAAACCCTAGACCCTAAACCCCAAACCCTACCAAACTTTAAGCCGACAAACTCGAAACATCGGTCGACCCTAGAGCCCTCGTCTCCAAAGCTCTACCTTGGAGGTTCATGGTACTTATTAACCAATTATAACTAGGGTTTAGGGTTTAGGGATAAGGTTTGGATTCCCCTCATAAGCCTCTTTATACCTAAAGGGCACCCTTTCGATTCCTAGGCTACTCGTGGGTCTTCATGGTACTTCTTAACCATAACTGTACTTATGACTGTACTTATAACCATATTAGGGCACTTAAGGGGCTTATAAGTGGGTTGTAAGTACAGTTATAATTGGTTAGTAAGTACCATGAACCTCCAAGTAGATTCCGAGGTCCAGAAAGTTGCTGAAGTCTACGTGCAGCTGGAGGACGACGCACGGGCCTCAGCTGGGGCTTTAGGGTTTAGGGTTTAGGGTTCAGGGTTCAGGGTTCAGGGTTCAGGGTTTAGCGGCTTAAACTGTCCTAGACCTTAAACCCTAAACCCTGAAAATTGAAACCCTGAAGGCCTGAAAGTTGAAACCCTGAATCCCTGAACTTGAAGAAAGCCTCAACATGCATTCGCACCGACAGCGCAAGCGAAACGTTCATGGCCCATGAACTACTTTTTGCGTAAGAACACCAAAAAATGAGGCGCATTCTTCTTTCTAAGGGTAATATAGGGATTGTCATCATTTCTTTTGGGGGGGTTCTTATGCAAAATAGTAGACAAAGGGACAGGCTTCCGCAACCATCACGTCTAAACACTAAACCCTAAACCCTGAATCCTGAACCCTAAACCCTAAACCCTAAACCCCAAACCCCAAACCCCAAACCCCAAACCCTAAACCCAGCCAGGCTCGAGTCTTGGTCTGCCGGCGGCGAGTGTTTGCCAATCGGGTCATCAGGTTGTGGGTGGAGGTGCGGTGGGGGGGGGGGGGGAGGGCGGTTCAGAGTTTAGGGTTTAAGGTTTAGGGTTTTGGGTTTAGGGTTTAGGGGTAGGTTTTCGGACCCTAGAATTTTGGGGTTTAGGGTTTAGGTTTAGGGATGTAGTACAAGGTGTTTTGTGTGTGGGGAGATGTTGGGGTGGACCCTGGGGGGGTGGGGGGGAGTTTCGTGCCCTATGCCCGAGGGTTTGGGGCTTGGGGCTTGGGGTTTGGGGTTTGGGGCCCAGAGCCCTAACCCAAACCCGAAGCGGGTTCAAGGGGGCTTCTAAGGGACTTTGGGGTGCCGGACGAACACCTCCCCGCGGTACCTCAGCAAAACATTTTAGAGTTTTTTGGGGTTTTGGGTTTAGGCCCTAGGGCTTATGGCTCAGGGCTTAGGGTTTATTCGTTAAAAATAGGGTTCAAATTCAGGTGCCAGAGGCGTCATCCTCCTCGGCCAAGGCCAAGTCTCAGCCCAAGCAGGGCGCAGGCAAGGCGAAGGCCCGTGCCAGCACCGACTCCAGCAGCTCCAGCAGCTCCAGCTCGTCGTCGGACAAAATCGTTGAGGAGCAAGCTGCGGAGGTGGAGTCTTCCCGGCCGAGATCGAGGTCCAGATGACATGTCAGCTTTGTCAAAGCCTCGCACGGCCCGCACGGCAGCTGGTAAAAAATCACACACTGTAGGCCCTAGGTTTTGGGGGCTTGGGCTTTGGGGGTTTAGTTGGGGTTGGGGTTTAGGGTTTGGAGTTGACCATTAGGGCTTAAGGCCTTGGGTTTAGGGGTTTCACCTTGGTTTCGGACCCAACAACTTAAGGCTTGGGTGATTTTCGGGCGTTTGGGGTTTAGTGTTAGTTTAGGGTTTAGGGTCTAGGGTTTAGGGTTTAGGGCTGAGGGTTGAGGGTTTAGGGTTGAGGGTTGCGGGTTAGGGGTTTAGGGTTAGGGTTTAGGGTTTAGGGTTTAGGGTTTAGGGTTTAGGGATGCAGTACAGGGCGTTTTGCGTGTGGGAGCTTCGGAGCTTCTGGCTACCCTTTAGGGCTTAGGGCTTAGGGCTTAGGGTTTAGGATATGAAACAAGCTGTGTATGAATTTCATGGTGAGTTGATATATGGAGTTCCTCTAAGTACAGGATTGGTGAGTGCATATGCTGGCTGTCCTTTTTGGGGATGCTAGCAAACCACAAGCCCTAAGCCCGACAAAATCGGGCTTGGGGTTTAGGGTTTAAGGCTTAGGGTTAGGGTTTACGGGTTGTAGCTATAACTAGAACCCTGCTACTAGTTACCCATGAACCTTCAAGCAGGGTCCAGGGCAGGGATGGTGGCCACTTCTGGCTGCCCTCTGCTCGTGCTTTCCAAGGTAGGGGTTAGGGTTTAGGGTTTAGGGTTTAGGGTTTAGGGTTTAGGGTTTAGGGTTTACGGCTATAAGCCCCCATTTTGTGGATGTCGGGTTGAGATTTTCGTCTGGAACTGAGGCTGCGCACTGGGATCCTGACTTTCGGCGGGGTGTCGGCGCTAGGGATCGTAAACCTTCGACCCTAAATCCTAAACCTGAAACCAAACCCCTAAACCCTATACCCTTTCACCGCTGGTGCCAGGATGCACCTGAACGAGGGGGCATCCTCATCCGTGCGCACGACGAGGCAGTCAGAGGTTTAGGGTCGAGGTTTGAGGGTATTGGGTTTAGGGTTTAGCAGAAACTGAGAGACCAAAATCACCTCTCTCAAGTACGATGAATGCTTGAACTACCATTGGGGCTCCTCATATTGCACTGTTTCCAGGATCCTCTGTTGTCTTGAATTGTGGGAAGCATAGGGGTTAAGGGTGTGAAGAGCTTGGCTAAGGTTGAGAGTCTAAGGTTTTCAGGTTTAGGGTTTAGGGTTTATTTGAAGGTTCATGGGTAGCTAGAAGCAGGCTCATGTACATGTTCGCCAAATAGCCAGTTGTAGCTACTACTCATAACCCACTTCTAAGTACCCGTGAACCTCCAAGTACGGTTCGGTTGCATGCACCCAATTGCGAGGACATGGGCTCTTCCCCTCAAACCCGAATCCTACACTCTAAATTCCTAAACCCTGACACCTAAGCTTTTCAAGCCTAAGCCCTAAACCCTAAACCCTACACATCCCAGACCCTAAACTTCGTGTAATTCACCCAAACACTGACCCAGACCCGAGACGCCAAGTCCCAGCCCCTCTTGCAGGCTTATGGGGGCTCCGGGCATCTGGATATCTCCGACGAGCAGCTGCCGCTGCCTCATCTTGAGCCGTACGACCCCCTGGGCTGCTGAGTAGTTGGGGCTAGGGTTTAGGGTTTAGGGTTTAGGGTTTAGGGTTTAGGGTTTAGGGTTTAGGGTTTAGGGTTTAGGGTTTAGGGTTTAGGGTTTTTCTGGGTTCCGGGGCAGTGCAGAGCTTAGGGTGCGAGAGTTCTAGCCTTCTGGGCTGTTTCTGAACTCTTGTGACTTGAGGGTGAGGGTTTGGAGTCTATGGAGCCTTCCTCAATCCCAAAAACCAGATGCTGCCAGATGCTTAAAGCGAAAAGTGCTCGTGGCCTGCATAAGACAACGTCCAGCTGCAAAAAAACAACCCTAAACCCTAAACCGTAAACCCGAAACCCGAAACCCGAAACCCGAGAAACCCTAAACCTTAAACGCCAGGCTTCCTAGGCTTTAGGAGTTAGGGTTCCGGGGTTGAGGAAGCTGGGTCTGAGAGTTGTTGATGAAGACTGCCCGGGTTGTGGATTCGGCAGGGAATGGGTTTAGGGCTTCGGGGTTTAGGGTTACAGGGTTAAGGGACTAGGGTTTAGGAGTTTTGGGGCTTGATGTTTAGATGGATTTCGGGTTTGGGCATGATAGTTTGTCAACACCTGCTAGGGTCTTGCCCTCTTAGGGTTTGCGAGTTTTGTGTAATCCCAGTGCTGTCATTGTGAGGCGGCACGCGTACCGCCACTTTGCCCACGGCCGACTAGGCAAGGGCAGCTGGACATTTTCCTAAGCCTGAAGTCTTAAACGGTCCTTAGTTGACTAGCACTTGGTTTTTTGGGGTACAGTTTGGGATGTTCCCCCTTATACTAGCAGTCCTTTCATCAGGATTCTAGTACCTCCCCCCCCCATTTTAGTCCCCATTAAGGACTACTAGTAGAAGGGGGAACATCCCAAGGTATAGTTTGTGTTCGAATAGCAGACGTTTGATCAGGATACAAGGTTGTGATGTTCTTGGGCTCCGGCAATGAGGCTTAATCACCCTAAACCCTAAACCCCAAGCCCTAAACCCTAAACCCTAAACCCTAAGCCCTAAACCGACTCACTTGGGATGAGCACCTGTGGAGGCCGCGCTGTAGATTAGATTGTAGCAGCCTCGGCATGTTTAGTTTAGGATGTAGGCTCTAGCGCCCCCCCAACGTCCGAAAGCCTAAAGAACCCCAAAACCCTGAGCCTAAACCCTAAACCCAACTGACGCCATGTTTTTTCTGTTAAGAGTTTAGGGCTTAGGGGTACTCAACTACTTGTTTTGCTTAAGAACGCGCCAGAAAAGAAAAGATGATAATCCGTTATTGCTCTTATCAGGAAGAGTATTTTCATTTTTTGTGGGGGGTGGGCGGTTCTTAAGCAAATAGTTAAATAGTAGCTAGCTGAAGCCATGGTTTTGTTACCTTCTGTTTCTTCTCAACTTCTCAAACTCGCAGGTGACTTTTGTGGGTTACAGGGCTTGTAACAGGGTGGTTAGGGTTCAGGGTAGAGGGCTTAGGGGTCTAAAGGCTTTCAACAGGGTTTCAGTTCTCAGCCCTGCTTGTACTGAGGGATGCAAAACCCTTTTCAGTACTTTGAGGGTCCAAGAAAACGATATAGCAAATACCCTGAACCCTAAGCCCTAAGCCCTAAACCCTAAACCCTACTTGGGGGCTAAAGCTGCCATATAGGACCCTTTGAGGCCAAAGGTACATACTCTACAGGCACATGGACCCTTTGGGCGTATTGACCCGGGTTCATTTGGCCCTTGACGTACAATCGGATAACCCGGGTGCTTGCTGTCTCTTCCCATGGAGCAGCCCAAAACCCCAACTAGGGTCAAGGGTTTAGGGTTCCGAGTTCAAGGTTTAGGGTTAAACCCTCCTCCCCAACAACCTCCCCACGCCTCCCCAAAGCCCGCAGCCCTGAGACGTAACCCTCGCCGTAGGTGGCGGGAGGAGTGCTCAGATGACGCTGCCGCAAAACGGTTTCACACAGGCGCGTGCCGCATGCCAATCCCCAAATTGAACACTGGAGAAAGACCAACCCTAAACACTAAACCCTAAACCCTAAGGGGACACCGATTTTAGTTTCATGGGTTCCCCCATTCCACCTCTACCCCGCTCCCGCCATAAACAAGCTATTTAAGGCTAGTTAAGCTTAATTAAGGTTATTCAAGGGGGGAACCTAGGGGGGTAGTATAGAGGGTGAGGGGGGTTAGTAGGGGAACCCATGATACTTAGGGATTCCGTAGGGTTACTACCGGGATGCTCACTCCTGTCTATCCCTTCTCCCAAGCCTTTAACTCTTTGCAAGCCTGACCCCCCATGCCCTACACCCTGTGATGCTTAATCTGGGGTTTAGGGCTTAGGGCTTGGGGCTTAGGTTTGACATTAAATAGGTTCTCAAGTTCTATGTGTCCTTAAACCCGATTGTACAAACCAATATACCCAGTCGAAATCTGATCCGTGTAGCCCCACCCAAACCCACTCCAATATGCCTGTCCCACAGTAACCAGGAGGTTGCCGGGTCTCTCCCCATGAAGCCTTAAACGCCAAAGACGCTCAAGCTCTTAAAGCCCTGAAAACCTCCACCAAAAACCCTAAACCCCCCAAAACACCGGTCTTAAACCCTTCAGAACGAGCCCTTCCCATGTAAGTCCACTGCTTTTTGCGAACGCTAGAGCTGCAAAGTTCCCAAATTCTGAATGGATGCCATGTAGTTGTGCTTTGAGTTGTTCATGTTTTAGCGGCCTTTTCGTGGTTGTTCTTTGCTTAAGGGAGTTTAGGTAGTCGTTGTTTTTAGTATGTTTGGTAGTATTATCTGGTTTTAAGGGTGGCTTGGGGAGCATGGGCTTAGGCTGTTGTCAGCAGCAGAGCAGAGAGGTACGTACTACAGAGTGTCTTGTCGGTTGGCCCGGGGCTAGATCAGGAATCCAGGAATTTTCCCAGCGCCCTAAACCTTACACCCCAAACCCTAAACCCTAAACCCTAAACCCTAAACGGGCCTTATGGGCCGACATATTCAGCAAGACATGGACGTTGATCTAAAGATGGGAACCTTGGGTTACCTACCCCCGTTGAACCTCCCATCCCTTAAGAGCCCTAGAATCGGATAAAAGGGAAATGTAGGGTAAATGTTTGGGAGCCGGTATTTTGATCAACTCCCACATGTCGACTTGCTGCAAGGCGCCTGGCCCCTAAACCCTAAACCCCTAAACTTATGGCCCTTAAAGCGCTAGAATCTCTAGATCCCCAAAACCGCCAAAGCCTAAGGGTTATAAAGCATCCCTCTGCTCAGGGGGTGCCGCCTGTCCATTCCAACGAGGCTTTGGAGGCTGCCAGTGCACCCTTCTTCTCTCTTCATGTGGGATTAGGGTTGAGGGTGGTGTCCCTATAAGCAGGATTGAACCCTATCAGGGCAGTCAGGGTTGCTTCTCTCCCATGGCAGACATGTGGGGCCCAGATACTAGGGTTTAGTTTTATGGCTTAAGGTTTCAGATGAAACCGCGGTGCGGTTTCCCAAAAAGCTCATGTACGGATATACTCAGCCCTAAACCCTAAACCCTAAACCCTAAACCCTAAACCCTAAACTATAGGATTCCCTTTTATGAAGGGCTTCAAGTGTATACGATGTAGGCACATGGACCCTTAGTGTCGGTTTAGGGTTTAGGGTTTAGGGTTTAGGGTTTAGGGTTTAGGGTTTAGGGTTTAGGGTTTAGGGTTTAGGGTTTAGGGTTTAGGGTTTAGGGATCCTGCATACCATTATAAGCCCCAAAGTCCGAAAACCCGAAAAGCCTAAACCCTAAACTCCCAGAACTAGGCAGCCCAGTGGCCGTTTGCCGCTTTTTGTTGGTTCTAGGTTCCCTTCTACAGTAACCAATCTCAACCAGGGTACCCTTGTTATAATATTGCTACTTGGTCTCCAAGAGAATGGATCTTCACCCTAAACCCTTAACCCTAAACCCTAGGCCCTAAACACTTAGTAGGGGCTGGGATTCCCGAACACTGAGCTTGGAAAGTGCAGGTGGCATTGACCCAGGAGCTGGCCCGGGCCCTTCAGGGTTTAGAGTTTAGGGTTTAGGGTTTAGGGGCTTTTGGGGCTTTGGGGTTTTTTAGGGGTTTTAGGGGCTTTTAGGGGTTTTAGGGTTGTTTGTTGGTTTTTGGGTTTTTTTTGCTTTTTTGGGGGGGTTTGGGTTTTTGGGGTTTGGTGTTGGGGGTTTTAGGGTAACGGGTTTTGGGGGCCTTTTGGGGTTTTAGGGTTCAGGGGTCTCAGGGTTTCAGGGTTTTAGGGTGTAGGGCTTACATGGGTTAACGGCCTAGGGTTTGGGGTTAGGACCTTGGGTTGAGGTTCTAGGCTGCAGGACACGCTCGACCAAGACTCCAAAGCCATGTCATCCCCTGAACCCTAAAACTGGGACGTAGGATTTTGGGTGTAGTGCTTGGGTTGAGGTTTCTGGGCTCGATCTCTAGCTCTGCCAACTCTGCAGCCAAACTCCTTTCCAGCTATAGCTGCGGTTGGCCACTGTAGACTTCGGGGCCCAAAAACCACATAAACCACATAAACATAAGGATCCTACTATTGGGGTAGAAGGGCCCCTGCACGGGGGATTCCGGGAAAACCCTGTTTGTAGGATCCTGATGTTTGTGTGGTTTTTGTTCCCTATAGACATCATCCACTTACGGTATTTCGCCCTAAAGCAAGAACCAGAGCCGGTACTCCAAGGCTGCATCCATGTCAGGGCTGATTGGGTTTAGGGTTTTGGGGTTAAGGGTTTAGGGTGCAGGGTTTAGGGTGCAGGGTTTAGGGTTTAGGGTTTAGCTCCTAAACCCTAACCCGAAAGCCTCTGCTTGCAAAACGTTGAACTCTTGAAAGAGCATGTCCCGGAACTGGCACCCGCAGTGCACGAGGTGGCAAGCTTGCTGGACGCTGTCCGCTTCGAGGTAGGGTTCAGGGTTTTGGGGTTTAAGGTTTTAGGGGCTTTAGGGGTTCGGTGGTTCAAGACTTTAGGTGGGCTCAAGGTTTTGGGGCCCAGGCTTAAGGTTTAATGGGGGCTTGTTGGTTGTTAAGGTTTCAGGGCTCAGTCGACGGTTGAGTCTGAGGAGCTCTCTGCAACCCACTCCCCCTACGGAAAGAGACGACCACCCCGCCTCATTATTCCCATTCTAGAGCTATACAGCGTATGTAGGGTATATCTGTGGGGAGCTGGGAGGGAGGGGTTTATACAGCGTATGTAGGGTATATCTGTGGGGAGCTGGGAGGGAGGGGTTTCAAATTAGGGTGCTAAGTAGGAGCTTCGGGCTTGGGGTTAGGTTTTGGGTTCAATGGATTCGGCTTTGAGACCCAGACTAGGTCCTTATTCCCGTTTTTGGGTTGAGGTTCCCTGATAAGCCCCTTGAAACCAAAAAGGGCGCCCTTGTTATTCCAGGGTTGCTGTTGGGTCCAGGTTGTTTTTTTAGGGTTTCTGATCCGCACATTACGAGTTCACTGTTGTGACGTGCAGTTCCAAAGCCGCCAGCAGGATCAGCAAAACCTACAGAAGTACAGAATTTCTCTACACAGCACATGGCCATTTTTCTCGAAAGTATGTTCCCTTTCTCTTTTTGGCTACCGTCAATACAGGGCTTCATATACATGAATCCCCCCTATTCACTTTTTTTGGGCAGACTCCAATTCCCCGAAGCCCTAAATTTGTTTGGGGGGTACTCGGGATGAACCGCAAAACCCCCAACCCTAAACCCCAAACCCTACACCCGAACCCTAAGTCCAGCCCCCAAAAACCCGCCGGGGGAGCCCACAGGTTACCAAGTAGAGGCGTCTTTCTTAGTTTACATGGGCCCGTAATGAATATGGTCCCTTACCTCCTTGAAAGTGTTTTGATGTATGGGCCCTTGGGTTGTACAGGGAAGGAGTATATAAGCGGTCCCCCTTTTAAGGGCTTGAGAACCTACAAACTCGATACTCACCGAGATATATAGCCCCAAGAACCTTGTAAGGATTCCTACTCATCCGAGATAAGGGGTTTAGGAGTTTTTGGCTTTTAGGCACCTCCCTACGAGTATTGGGTTGGGCTTTCTGTCTCTCTCGATGACTGAGCAGGTCAATGGCTTCGGGGATGAATGGCGCGGCACCCGAGCTTGAAAGCTCTCGGGGGCAGAGAGTGCTTAGGGTTCAGGGCTCAGGGTTTTGGAGCTTAGGGGTTGAATCTTGAACCCTATAAACCCGATAAACACCATCACCCCAATAAATCCCATAAACACTGGGGTGTCAAAGCTTGTGGGGCTATTGGGGGACCTTGTGGGGCGTTAGGGTCCACAGGGGTACAGGGTTCACGGTTTAGGCTCTAGGGGTAGGCTGCCTTGCTATTCAAGGATGCAGAGACGTGCGTTTAGGGTTCTTGGCCGTGCATGAAAATCGGTTCCAATCTTAGCTGCTTCTCTTTTCATAGGCGAAAGGGCTGTCAAGGATCCAGAGTAAGCCCTTATTCCCTCTTTGGGGGTTTGGGTTCCCTTATAAGCCCCTTGAAGCCAAAAACGGGCCCCCGTTTTATTCCTAGGTTGCTCTTAGGTCTAGTAGTTAAGCCTTTATGGTGCGGCCTTCGGATACTGGAGTTTGTTGGTGTGATTTTGCCACAACGGTTTTGCCGCTTGGGGATGAACGCCTGCCAAATGCCAAACCCCACAAATTGTGCTTCTAGTGGAAGGCCTTTCCACTAAGCCCCCAAATGGGTAGTTCTCTGAATGACATGGAGGTTCAAGGGCAGCTATAAGTAGGGTTTTAAGCAGGGTAACTATACTTAAAGCCTTACTCTACTTATAACTCCCCATGAACCTCCACGTAAGCTTCTTAGGTCTATCTACTTGCCCGGATTCGGACACAAAGCGCGAGTCGAGGCTGCCACTCCGGGGTTTGGGGTTTAGGGTTTCGGGCTTAGGGTTTAGGGCAGGCGCACAGTGGTGCAGCAGGGCTTTCAGGATTGACTGAGGTCACACTTACTGCTTATAAGAGGAATTCGGGATTTCGGCGCCCCATATGGTTTTTTAAATGGCATGTGTGTATATGTGTATGTATATATATATATATAGATATGTATATACATGTATTTACAGAGTTTAGGGTTTAGGGTGCAGCTTTTAGGGTGTTTGCTAACGCTATTGTTTTTGGTTGTTGTCATTTTTATTATTTTAATATTATTATTATTATTACCATTATTATTCTTATTATTCTGATTATGTTTATATACGTATACGCATACATATACTTTATAAGTAGGGGGATAGAAGTTCTCTAGCTCCCCATTTCCCTTCTAAGAGCTGGCGCTGGCAAGCTTCGGGCTTAGGAAATCGTGAGGTTTAGAAGGGTAGTTACATGGCATTGCCTTTTTTACAGGTAAAGGTTTAAGGTTTAGAGTTTAGGGGTATACGAGGGTTTTTCAACTGAGGGCCCATACTAAGGGGCCATAAAGAGGTTTAAGTTTCCAGGGGTTCATGTACCTGTGTAGCATATACTGGGGCCCTTTTGCTACTACATAGAGACCCCATTCGAGGCCCAAGTACACCCTAAACCCTAAACCCTTACTTGGAAGCCCTTTGGACTTAGTAAGTAGAGTTAGTAAGGTGGGTTACGGGAACTATGATAAGGTTTCTAGGGGATACCAAGCAGACTCAGCAAGCTTCTACTTAGAGAGGTTTGGTGTTTAGACGGAGGAGTTCCCAGAAGGGACCCTAGGGTTTTAGGGTTGTTTCGTGACCCTAAACCCTAACCCTAAAACATAAACCCTAAACCCTAAACTCTAAACCCTAAACCTTAAACCCTAAACCCTAAACTCTAAACCCTAAACCCTAAACCCTAACCCTAAACCCTAAACCACTTAGGGTTCAGCAAAACCTCAAAACCTTAACCCCTCAGCCTGACCCAGAGCTCCTTAACGTCAGAAGCCCCCTGAAAACCAGAGCCCTCAAGAAAACTTGAAAGCCTCCAGTTATCCTTGGGGCTCAGAAGGTGCCCCTACACCCTACACCCACCCTAACCCTGAATCCTAAACCCTAAACCCTAAACCCTACACCCCACTTTTAACTACCCCATGAACCTCCAATTAATCAGGTGCCCCAGGGCCCGGCCATGCAAGTGGCTACGCGGCCGGGTGTGTCCCCAAGACCCCGGTTTAGGGTTGAGGGTTGAGGGTTTAGGGTTGAGGGTTGAGGGTTTAGGGTTGAGGGTTGAGGGTTGAGGGTTGAGGGTTGAGGGTTGAGGGTTGAGGGTTGAGGGTTGAGGGTTGAGGGTTGAGGGTTGAGGGTAGGGAATGGGGGGATGAGGTACCCTATATAATTCTTTCAAGGGGGGATAAGGGGCACCTCATTCCCTCATTCGCCTGGGGGGGGGTTTGGGGGGGTGGTCTTCAGCGGGGCAAATCCAGGTTTTTTTCTGTAGGCGGTTTTCTTTTTACAGGCTTTTCGTCTTGGCGTGTTAGAGTTAAGGATCCGAAACCCTAGGCCCCAACCCCTAAACCCCAAACCCCAAACCCTAAACCGCAAGGGCTAACACTTGCAACTGAGAAGCAGCTTGCGGGTGTGCGTCCGAGTCGAACGCCGTGGAGGGTTTATAGGGTTTATAGGGTTTATAGGGTTTATAGGGTTTATAGGGTTTATAGGGTTTATAGGGTTTACAGGGTTTATAGGGTTTATAGGGTTTTTCAGGGTTTACAGGGTTTATAGGGTTAATAGGGTTTATGGCGTTTATAGGGTTTATAGGGTTTATAGGGTTTACAGGGTTTACAGGGTTTATAGGGTTTATAGAGTTTATAGGGTTTACAGGGTTTATCGGGTTTATAGGGTTTACAGGGTTTATAGGGTTTATAGGGTTTATAGGGTTTGTGGGTGAAGCACTAAACTAACCCTAACCCTATACCCTAAACCCTCAACCCTAAACCCTAAACCCAAGGTGGAGGCTGAATGACGAGTCTAGGCGTTTTAGGGTAGGGGCCCTAAACCACTAAACCTCAAATCAATCGTCCCAGGCACCCCGGTGAGGCATTCCGAGTCTGCCGGCCCCTGCCGCGCACCCAGGGTTTAGGGTTTAGGGTTTAGGGTTTAGGGTTTAGGGTTTAGGGTTTAGGGTTTAGGGTTTAGGGTTTAGGGTTTAGGCACCGGAGTTTCTTCATCTTGGTAAGCCAGTGGTACCCTTTCCCTTGGTTTGCTTCAAGGTTCCCTTAGAAAGTAGCCAAGCCAAAAAAGGGCGCCTTTTTATGATCTGGTTGCTGGACTACCAAGTTGTGGGGCTGCTTACGGAAGAATATAGGGTTTAGGGTTTAGGGTTTAGGGTTTAGGGTTTAGGGTTTAGGGTTGTAGGGTCTAGGGTTTCAGGGTTTAGGGTTTAGGGTTTGAGTTGGCGGGGGTTAGGTTAGGTCTTAGTTGTTGGAGGTTCTGGGTTGAGGGGTTTGAGGGCTTTAGGGTTTTAAGTTTTCAGGGTTTTGAGGGTTTTAGACAGGGTTCGGGCCGACAGCGAGAATCAACTCACCAGGCAACACCGAGCTCCAGGCGTCTTTGAAGGGCTCTTGGGGGTTATGGTTTGGGCTTACGGGTCTTATGGGGCTGGGGATAATTAAGCTTCATCAAGGTTGTTTAAGGGAGGAACCCAGGGGAAACCCGTTACTATGGGGTTTGTAAGAAGGGTTCCAAGGGTCTATAGGGTTACAGGACGAAGGATTCATGCCACCTGTTGCTGCATCTAGGTGTGTTTGGAGAAGGTTTGTTGTGAGCCAGCAAGAAGGCACTCGAACCCGAAGCGCCTCCTTTATTCAGATGTAGAACCGAGAAGCTTCATAAGATTCATTCAAGAATAGATCTTTGATTCGTGTGTGAAATGCATGCAATCTCATGCTCATGCTCTGTCATGATGATTTTTATTCTGCCCGGCTCTGCAAACTAAATGGGCGGCACGACCGTCTGAAAGTCAAGGCTATTTAGTTCATAACTGCATACTGCTTTCGCTGATAGACTGTTCATGCATTCAAGTCTGGTGGACCCTGATCACATGTGTTTTGCCCAGCCGAAACATATGTGCCGGGGTTTTGAAATGCACGTGTGCACACATAGTATATATATGTGTATATAAAGACTTCCTAAACCCTGAACCCCAAACCCCAAACCCCAAACCCCAAACCCTAAACCCTAAACCCTAAACCCTAAGCGGCGCCGTTTAAGTTCGAGGTTGCTGGGTAGCCTAGAACCTTGGGCTTCTTTAAGGCCAACTTAGGCATGTCGGGACTCTCTAAGGTATACATAGGGGGTTACATATGGGGTGGTTGTCAAAATTAGAGTCCCTTTTTGGATCCCTGTTATAATACGGCACCTAATATTTAGGGTACCCAAAAAGGGACCATAATTTTGACAACCACCCATATGGGAATAAGATTGAGGGTCCCTAAACCCTAAACCCTAAACCCTAAACCCTAAACCCTAAACAGGGGTCCCGCCTCATACCCCTTCAGTGGGGCTGTCCTCTGTCTGGACTCAGCGCCAAGTCTTGTATCGGTTGGTGGTCTCTTCATCTAGGGTTTAGGGTTTAGGGTTTAGGGTTTAGGGTTCTTCTGTTTTGTAGGGGGTTCTTATTAGGGTATCTAGGGGCCAGAGTAAGGTATGAGGGTAACAGACAAAGAGACCACCGGCCTTTATAAGCCAAGCCGTGTGCTCTGGGTTGCAGGGCCTCCTTTTGCCAGATTTTTTCCTTCAAAGGAAGGCAAGATGGCTGGAAAAGCCCACAAGAGGGTTTGGGGTTTAGGGTTTATTGACATTTTGAAGAGGCTCCAAAGTGAACGGCAAGCCCGCATACCGGGTGGAATGGAAGGTCGTTGACTCTCACTAGATTGGAGCGCCTCCAAGAATTTTACAACATACCGTATGCCCAAGGGGGTATGTTGAATATTTCTTAGAGTGCCGCAACACCGACCTCGCGTCTACGGAGCTAGAGCCAACATGTATGCAAAATTTTCTCAGGCCTGTGAAGCTAAAGCCTGTGAAGGCCAAAAGGCACCCCAAAGCCCCAAAAAAAAGCCGGAATGGGAGTTTACGAAAATAAGGCCCCACATACTGGGATTCCATTATGATAAGAGCCAAAATATACCTACTTTCGGACCCATATGGGCATTTCCCCAAAATGGGTGTACCCCTTCTGTACCCCAAAATAAGGACCCCAAGAGGGTACCCCTAAACCCTAAACCCTAAACCCCCAAATATCGTAAACCCCCAAACTCGAGCGCCGCATCGAGGTGGGCAGGGGCATCCACCCTCACCGCCAGCAGGCTGTGCTGGATGGGGTTTGGGGTTTAGGGTTTAGGGTTTAGACTGTAGGGTGTAGGGTTTAAGACACGCAGCTTTGCCTTGAAGTGGCTTGCAAGAATAAGTGTCCCCAATCTCGGAGTTAGTGTTGGGGGCTTCGGGCTGGAAGGTTTCATTCTGAATCCCCACTCTACATACCGATAATAATAATAATAATAATAATAATAATAATAATAATAATAATAATAATAATGACAACAATAATAATAATAATAATAATAATAATAATAATAATAATAATAATAATAATAATAATAATAAGGCACCTAGTATTTAGGGTACCCCAAAAGGGATCATAATTTTTACAGCCACCCATATAAAACTACAGATCAAGTGGTAATCCCTACTAACTAAGCTAAGGGGAAAAAGTTACAGGTAAGCCCAAAACCCCTAAACACTCAAGCGCCCGAAGCCCTAAAACTCTACTTGTATCTCCATCTCCTCACATTTGCAGCCTAGGCCGCACTCCGCATGGATGATGTCCTCAAGCAAGAGACTCGAAAGTTCGTTCGTTCTGAATGCCAAAAGCTCTTCCAATATTGCTTTCGATTCTTGGCGCTTTACTATCGTGATGGGGGTGTTTGGAGGCTCAAATGCCATCTTCTTCTGCACATGCGCAAAAGCGCCCTAAGCAAGGGCAATCCCAGACTATATTCCACGTACCGTGACGAGTCTCTAAATGGCACGACTGCCAAAGTTGCCAGGGCATGCCATCGCCACACATGGGCGAACATGATTTTGTAGAAGGGCTCGATAGTAGTTTCTTATCCTGTATACGCCCCTAAAGGCTTGCATAGGAGGATGTGTATGGGACCCAATTCCCTTATTCCCTAGGACTCGTTAGGTTTCGTCCCAAGTTCTCCGGTTCGGCCTCCTCTTACTCTACAGTAAGTGTTCCCCCATGACCGAGATATCATTACGGAATATTTGATTTGGGCGTTTTAGGATTTCCCTGTGAAGCCACTCCCTTCAGCCCGTTGAAGGGCCTAACCTGAGTAAGTACCTTTGACTTCTTTGCTCCAGTTGTATTTCTTGTGGAGGTTCCCTTATGAGCTCCTTCAGATGAAGAACTCAGAAGGGCTTAAACCCTAAACCCCAGACCCAAAACCCTCCCTTTGTACTCCTGGGCCACTCCGGGATCTACTTCTTTACGGGCTGGAGACTAGGGGATTGCAGGGTTAAGGGCTGCTGTCTGATACCACCCTAAACCGTAAACAATAAACCCTCAAATCCGTGGCTCTACTGTTTTCGTGGTTCAGGGGCTTGGGCGTTAAGGGTGCAGGCTCATGCCACTTTGAACCCTAAGCCCTAAACGCCTCTTGAAACATGGGTCGTCTTTCGCTGTGACAAATCCCGAACTTCCGTGCATCCCTGCCGACACCCTAAAACACTGAAGGGTTTAGTGTTCAGGGCTCTGACGCTCAGAGGCTCATAGAGTTTAGGGTTTAGGGCCCTAAGCCCTAAACACCCCCCCCCCCCCCAAGAACCTAAAGAGCCTAAGCACCCAAACCTACACCCTAATCGCAAGCCCCACTTCTGAACCTTTCAATCGGGCTTACGGTTCCGAGTGGATATACGGGTTTTGTTTGCTGCTATGCTGCGGACGCATAAGTTTTGGGCCCCCATCTACCATCCCATGTACCTATACCATACACTTGGGCCCTAATGCCACTATATAGGAACCCTTTAAGGCCCAAGTATGTACCATATATACATACACGGACCTGTAGGCTGTGGAGGTACATGGGCTCGTAAGAATGCGGCAGTTTCGAACCTGCGCAGTGCAGCAGGAAACCTCCGGGACCAACATCGGCATCCAGATCATTTTAGAGGCACGCTTCGGGCTTTTCGGGGTTTGAGGTTCGGGTTTGAACACCGCAACAGTCCGTCTCCCCCTAAACCCCTAACCCCTAGGGCTCTCTCAAGGCACCTAGAGGTCGAGGCAGTCTTTCTGCTAAGGATTTAGGGTTTAAGGGTTAGGGTTTGGGGTTTCGGGTTTAGGGTTTAGGGTTTAAGGTTTAGGGTTTAGGGTTTAGGGTTTAGGGTTCCCCACGCCCTAAACCTTCTAAACCCGAAGCCCAAAGTCCTGAAAGCCTGAAAAGACCTCAAATCTTGATGGTTTAAGGTGCTGATAGCTCCCCGGTTCTTCCAAGGTCCTCATAGTTAGGTTACTAGAACCTTCAGAACACAACAATTAGGTCCCTGGAATTTGTAGGAACCTCCAAGTAGCCCTAAACCCTAAACCCTTCAGGGCACAACAATTAGGTCCCTGGAAGTTTAGGGTCTACTTGCAACCAGCCGTGAACCTCCAAGTTGAGAGTTTTGAAGACCCCACGGTTGACGCTTAAATGCCTTCAGGGCCTCGCCCTAAACCATAAGGCCTAAACTCCCCAAAACCCAAAGCCCTAAGCCCTAAACTCCCCTAATCCCAAAGCCCTAAACCCCAAACCCTAATCCTAAACCCTCAAGCCGCATACCCGACCCTGGAACTTGAATCCCTCACATGCTCCACGTGCTGGTTCTTGGCAGGGAATGAGGGCGTTAGGTTCCCTAAACAATCCCTTACTTGACGGTTCATGCGTAGTCATAAGTACGGTTATGAGTATCCTAAATAAGGTTATAGCCAGTTGTAACTATAGTTGCCCTACTTATAACTACCCATGAACCTCCAAGTAAAGGCTAGTATGCATACAATATACGGAGTATAAGGTACCTGCTTATGAAGAACCAGTACATCCAGGCCGCTCCACGCGCGGATCTGAACAGATCCCCGGCCACGGCGGTCAGGGGCCAGTTCCTGGGCGGAGGCAGGCGTTGGTGGGTTTCGGAGTTTGTGGGCTCTATTGACCATTGACCAATGGTTTGATGCGCCATACCTGGAAAACAAGAGGTAGTTACTACCACCATGCTGTGGGTATATGGAGCTACGAGGCAGGTTTAGTTAGGAGTTGTTGGGTGGAAGGCATTTCGTTGTTTGAGGGCATTGGGCTTAGGGGTTTGAGGGTTCAATGGAAGGTCTTCTAGGTTTGGAGAGGTTTGAAGATTTAGGGGTTAAGGATTTCCAGGCCGGGGCGGGGGGGGTGGGTGGGGTTAGGGGTTCAGAGTTGTTACTTCGGGCTTTGTGCGCCTGAGCTCATGGCACAGGGATGCAGGAAGTCGGGGAGCTGTACTTACAACTCCAACGCCCCTCAAATCATTATTCGTTATCGCCTTCAACTTGGGGCATAGCCTCTTAAATAGTAAGACTTGATCCCCCGGTAAGGTTTAGATTTATGAGGCTTGAGGTAGGCGTAGAAGCTTGAGAAATCTTTTACTAGCCTATTTATAAGGCTGTAAGTCCCTCCCCGACAGCCCTAAACCCTACATACCCCAAACCCCGGACCCTTCAATCTTTTCCCTATTTGGGTGATCGCCCGAACGCAACTCGTCGCAAGGACCCTCGCGGGCACGCACGACGAGGTTCCCCAACTACCAGGAGAGCCTCTGACTCTGCCAGGCGCGTTTAGCCGTAAACCCTAAACCCTAAACCCCCTAAACCCTAAACCCTAAACCCTAGCCCTAAACCCTAAACCGTTTGGGTAGCCTCGGTCCAAGAGGGGCCTGGATTTGATGCTCATCGACATCCCGGCTGAGCACTGGGGTCATCATGTTTTGGGGTTTGGGGTTTAAGGTTAGTTTAGGATTTAGGGTTTAGGGTTCAGGGTGAGATCAAAGGTGAATTCTTTGCCCTGGGCTTCTCTTTAAGAGAGAGCCGGGCTGGAGAAACCTTGTGGCCAACACCGGACGGCCAGACGACACTGCCGCCCACACGGCCCTCACCGGGACCGTGTTCCACGGTTTAAAGTTAGGGTTTCGGGGTTTAAATTTAGGGTTTAAGGGTTTAAAATTTAGGGTTTAGGGTTTTGATTTAGTGTTTGGGGTTGAAATTGAGGGTTTAGGGTTTAGGGTTTAGGCTTTAGGGTTTAGGGTTTAGGGTTTGGGGTGTAGGCACATTACTGCCTGGTGCCTTTTTTCGCCTGGCAGGGCCCACAACCCTAAACCCTACGTCTGCAGTCAACCCTCAACTTCCCCTAAACCGCACAGACGGGGGAGCTTGGGCCGGCGCGATTAGCCCTGAACCCTGAACTCTGAACCCTAAACCCTAAACCCTAAACCCCAACCCTCATGGTTTTCGGGTGTTAGGTTTTTGTTAAGATTTTGGGCTTGAAGGAAACTCTCCATATGAGGGTATTGGGTTTAGGATTGAGGGGTTCAGGATTTCAGGGTTTAGGGTTTAAGGGTTTAGGGTTTAGGGTTTAGGGTTTAGGGTTTCAGAGCTCAGGGTTTTCCGAAACCCCCCTTGCAGAATGGACACCTCTTGGAGTTTACTCCTAACGCCCCTGCAGCCCTAAATTCCGAAATCCTTACGAGTGTAAAATGTGAACCGATGAACCGCAAACCAAACATCGACCCCAAACCAAAACCCCAACACCCTAAAAGCCCTAAACGGTAAAAAAAAACCCTAAACCCTAAACCCTAAACCCTAAACCCTAAACCCTAAACCCTAAACCCTAAACCCTAACCCTAAACCCTAACAGTTTACCCGCCGCGGAGCGAGGCGAAGAGTGCGATCTTCCCGAAGAGAATCTTCGCACATCGCAGGCGCCGCGAATGAGCGCCGGGGGCCCAAGTCTTTAGTGTTGCGTTTAGGGTTTAGGGTTTAGGGTTTAGGGTTTAGGGTTCAGGGAAGTCTGTTCGGATTTCAGGGGTTCAGGGCCTGGCAGGCAAAAACTTCGGGCAATTGAGGTCTTTAGGCTGTAGGGTGCGCGGGGTTCATTAAATTGGTTTATAAGGAAGAGTGGGTGGGTGGGGGGGGTTGGGGAACTTATGAACCCTAAACCCGAAATCCTTATAAACCCTAAAACCAAGTCCAGGGAGGTGCGGGTTCCTCCAAGTACTCCCGGCTTCTGAGTGCATACTTTGCGAAGGCTGCCTCGGGGGCTTTAGGGTCCCTAAACCCTAAACCCTAAACCCTAAACCCAAGGTTTTTGTTTTTTTTTGTTTGCGTCTCCTGACCTGTCATAATCTCGTTGGGGTTTGTAGGGTTTAGGGATTCTGGACTATGTGCTATGAGCATCTAGGACCCAGAGTAGGCCCTTATTCCATGTACTTTTGGGCTCAGCTTCCCTTAATAAGCCCGCTCTAAACTGAAAACGCCCCTTTTTATCTTGGTTACTCATGGGTCTAGTTGAGGGTTTGGGGTTTAGGCCTCTTTGTTCCCAGGTTTAGGGGGTTCTAGACTACGTACTATGAGTATAGTATAGTTTGTAGGTTTGGGCTCAGTTATGGCACGTGGTAGGCATGAGTCGCCTTTCTTGCCTTCCGCATCATGCACCGCTTAAAGACCCGACGCTTTCTTGAGTTTTCATAAGTAGTTGGAAGCAGGGTTAGAAGGACCCGGCGTCAGGTTATTACCTGTTATGCTTGCAGTTACCCTACTTATAACCACTTGTTGAAGTAGAGGGCTTGGGGGTCGTGGAGTTGGGAGTTGGGTTAAGTTGCCATCCGAATTTTGGGAGATCCAACCCAGCTCTGAGCATGGGGCGGAGTCCCCCTCTCCGTTTCCCTCCGTTTAGGTTTCGGGATTTTGGGTTTTTGGGTTTTCGGTTCTAGGCTTTAGGGTTTAGGGGTTTAGGTCGAATCATGGTGCAGAGCATGCGGCCCGGGGCCAACGCCTGAGACCCAAGCCCCAAACCCCTGGCCATTTTTTTGGTAGGGAATGAGGGAATGAGGGCCCTACATATACCCTTTAAGGGTATACATAGGGCCCAAATTCCCTCATTCCCTACGAAGAACCAGGGGCACCTCAACCCTCGTCGCTGCATACCGAGGAGTGGTATAGCACCTATGGCAACACGCTGGTGGGGAGGCCCCTGCCTGGCCTTCTTGGGAGGAGGTGGTTTGAGCATCCCCCCCCATTCCAAATCCTTCTAGGCTAGGATACCCAGTTCTATTCCTAAACCCGAAAATTCTAAACCTGAACCTTATTCTTTTCTGTGTTAAAGAGTTTGGTTCCCTGAAAAACTCTTCCTACTTCTTAGCTTACTGGGCAAAGCCCTACTTTGGCTCTGCTGCTGGGTTGCTCTAAACCAGAAAAGCCCCCGAACCCTACTTTGCACTTCCTTTGTTGAAGATCGCTTTTGGGGGTGGATCAAGTGGGGATTTCGAAGGAGGACCCAAAGTAGGCTTTAATTCACTTTTTTGAGGTTGACGTTCCCTTATAAAACCCTCAAAACCAAAAGGGGCACCCTTTTTATTCCTAGGTTACTCTCGGTCGGGTCTGGTATTCTAAGAACACAACTCGATAGTCCTTTACTGTGTCTGGCCTGATACCAAAGCCCCAAAACACTCAAGCAGTAAAACTGTAAACCCCGTACCCAAAGCTGCATCATTCCCCCAAACCCGAAACCCTACACCCTAAACCCCCAGCCCGAAATTTAAGAGCCTCCGGCTCAAGCCGCCGACCCCGTAGGAGAACAAGTTTAAGGTTTGGGGTTTGGTGATTTTGTTTGCGGGGGGGCGGGGGTGGGCGGGGGGGTGGGGGGGGTTGGGGGGGTTTGGGGGGGTTGGGGGGGTGGTGGGGGGGGGGGGTGGGGTGTGGGGGGGGGGGGAGAGGGGGGGGGGGGGGGGGGGTAGTCAAAAGAGCCCCTATGCCCTGTGCGAAAACGCCTATGGTCCATGAGTTTACGCGGGTGTGGGTGGCCTGTTCCTCCACGGAAAAGCTGGCGGGGTACCCCCCCCTACCCCCCCCCCACCCCCCGCGTTTTGGGGGGTAAGGAGGGAAAGAGGGAGGTTTTCACCTCCTTTTCCCATCCAACACGCCGCCAGGGTCGGCGGACCCTAAACCCTAAACCCTAAACCCTAAACCCTAAACCCTAAGTCGGGCTCAAGTCACCCGCCAGAGAGGCCCATGTCCGCGCACAGCGCGCGGCCTTCCTCCGCGTCCCGGCCGGTCTCCGCCTCGCGGAAGCCGCCGGGAGCCTGGGGTTTAGGGTTTAGGGTTTGGGGTTTAGGGTTAGGGTTTGGGGTTTAGGGTTTGGGGTTTTGGGTTTAGGGTTTGGGGTTTAGGGTTTGGGGTTTGGGGTTTAGGGTAGGACTTTGGAGGCTTACAGGGCTTCATAGGGTTTAGGGTTTACAACAGTGGCCTGGGTTTACTAGGGCGTCGGCTTATTGGGATGAACAATGTGGTTGATCAGGTTTTGAGGAGAGGAGATCTAGTTTGTTGGGCCGGGGGCTTGGGGATGTGTAGGGCCCTAAACCCTAAACCCTAAACCCTCAACCCTAAACCCTAAACCCTAAACCCGTGCAGGGTCAGATGTTTTAGGGGCTGTCGAGCTTTAATTAGTGTTTTAAGGTTTCCCCAATGGTTTAGGGCTTCATCAACGGGAAGGATATTTAGAAGTAGGGGGCAGCTAGAACTATAGTAGGTTATGACAACCTTAGTTACGGCTCTTTTTCAACCCTACCTTTGACAACCCATGAACCTTCAGTTAGCCCTAAACCCTAAACCCTAAACCCGACTGCTTCAAGCCACCCATGTTTAGGAGGGCTTAGGGTCCCCAAACGGGTCCATGGGAAGATGTGACCGTCGCGCATCTCGAGGTGGATACCTCCTGGCATACCACAGGCGGCTGGGTTTAGGGTAAGGATTAAGGGTTTAGGGTTAATGGTGTAGGGTTTAGGGTTTAGGCGATCCCCCCAGCTCTGTAATCTAGGGTTTGAGATTAGGGGTCAGGATCCCACACCCCAAACGCGCCCCAAAAAAAGACTGCACTTTGCCCCCCAAGAACATGCAGCGTCTAGCCGCCCAAAAGGACACTCCAAAAACCGGCTGTTCCCCGTTGCTTGAAGTGCCTGCGACAGCCTGTCGGATGCATCTTTTCAGCCAGATTTGGGGATGTTAATGAAGATATGGGGGTTTCCGAATAGGGGTACCTTATTGGGGTCCTTTCTATAAGGGAACCCTACTATTAGGGGTTTATTTTGGGGGTCCCCTATTTTCGTAAACCCCCAATATGTTCCAGCAATGGGGTCCGTAAGGGATGGGGGGTTCAAGGGGGGTTCCCTAATGCTCCCCACTGCTCCGTAAGGCTCCCTAAGGTTTAGGTACCTACCCCCATGAGCCCCCTCCCTTAAGGACCCTTTTATTCCCACTGCACCGGCACTTGTAACTGGTAAGGTTTAGTGCTTAGAGCTCGGGGTCTAGGGCTTGTAGGGATACTGGGTTTAGGTTGCCTCTGAAGGGTGACCTCGTAAGTAATCAGGGTTTGCGTTGTGCCTTTCATTGGGGCATACACCACCAACTTATGCCGACCCATGCTAAATGGAGGTTTCCGAAGATGGGGGGTACCCCTTTCAAGGGTCCCTGTAAGGGGGTTTAGTCTATTTTGGGGAATAAACGGGGTTCAAACCTAAACCCTGAACCCTAAACCCTAAACCCTAAACCCGGGGAGATACTCAAATCGCACCTCGGTGGGGCCCCGGAGTCTGTACAGGTCTGGAGATTGTGGAGCCGAGTGCCATCTTGAGGTTGTTTGGGGGTCTACGCAAGTTAGGGACCCCGAATCGAGGCGCCCAAGTAGCAGGATTGCCTTAAAATCAGGACCCCAATAAGGCACCCTAA
Organism: Symbiodinium natans; assembly: GCA_905221605.1. Lineage (NCBI taxonomy): Eukaryota > Dinophyceae > Suessiales > Symbiodiniaceae > Symbiodinium > Symbiodinium natans. The sequence continues at coordinate 1,080,549 of CAJNDS010002646.1, forward strand.
TTTCGGAAGCCCCCATTTACGTAGCTAGGGAGATCCTTCGCACCCGTCGGGGCAACCGGGCGCCTGCTGACTCGAGGCTTTCAGCTTTGTGCGTTTGTTTTCGGCATGCTTGGGGCTTGCGGGGGGTTTGGCCCTCTTCACGGCCGATGAAAAGATGTGTCTGACGACGCGAGGTTTCATTGTGTCATATGGCCTTGCACAACGCTACTATGAAGGTTGACACCCATCGGCCCATAGCTTCAAGGCAGAGGACATGGCCCCCTTGTAGGATGTGCTGGTCCAGAAAAATGGTCAGACTCCTAGGCATCATCGACCTGATTGCTCCAACATGGACCTGAAACCTCAACGGACAATCCCCAAGCCCCAAACCCTAACCCCCAAACCCTAAACCCTAAACCCGAACACCCCAACATTGGGATGTTCTCCCTTCTACTAACAGTCCTTGATACGGATTCTAATACCCCCGATTATGATCCCTAATTATTAAGGACAGGGGGAGCATCCCAACCCAAACACCTCAACACCCTAACCCTCAACAGTCACCCCCCCGCTAAACTTCGCTTAAAATCGCGGTTTGCTGCGCCCATGTCGCCTGCGCCCACGCCGCGATGCCGAGCCATCAAGGGGGACGCATGGCAAGAACTCAGATGTTTGGGGTTTAGGGTTTAGGGTTTCGGGTTTAGGGTTTAGGGTGTAGGGTTGGGGGTTTGGGGGGTTTGGGGTTTAGGTTTAGGGTTTGCAGGATTTTAAGAATTTGGGGTTTAGAGGGTTTCCGAAATTAGGGGCACCTTATTGGGGTCCTTATTTTCAGGGAATCCTACTATTTGGGGATCCATTTTTAGGGGTCCCCTGTTTTCCGAAACCCCCAGACGTTTGGGGTGTCGGGTTTAGAGGATGCCCCTGTAGGGTTTGGGGGTTTAAGGGTATAGGATTTAGGGTTTTGGGGGTTTAGGATTTAGGGTTTGGGGTTTAGGGGTTTAGGATTTAGGGTTTGGGGTTGGGGTTTAGGATTTAGGGTTTGGGGTTTTGGGGTCTAGGGTTCAACCCTAAACCCTCCACCGTTTGTTCAGGTGGCTGTGTAGTTCGGTCCCTAAACTGTTGTCACTCTTTTGGTTACTGCTAGAGTATGCACTCCTAACTCGTTAATACTGTACCTGTTAGCATCTAAGTACCCTGAACCCTACACCTAAGCCCTAAACCCTAAACCCTAAACTCTCAACCCTAAACCCTAAACCCAACCAGGGACCATAATTCAGAGAACTGATCATGTGGGGGCATAGGAATGTGAGTTGGAGAAGCTTTCTTTCTTCCAGATGCTGAGCTATGTGTAATTAGGACCCTGCATGCAATATGTGGTGATAAGTTTTGTGGACGATTACATTTCAAGAAGGCACCGACGCCACACCCTAAACCTTAAACCCGAAATCCAACACCTTAAACTGCTTTGCACAACTTCGCCGGAGGCGCCTGAAATTTGCGTACACAGCATGCTACGGCAAACCCCTAAGCCCTATGAAAAAAACTATGGGCCCTAAGCCTGCAAACCCGAAGCCCTAAACCCTAATACCACCTGGCCCTAAACCCTACAACCCGAAGCCCAACCCTGAGCTCTTCTTGAACCCTCACACGATGAACAGCTGGCTTTTTCGCAATTTGCAAGCAAATCATCAAGAGTTCAAAACAGGCCTGCTTCTCAAATAAATCATAAAAGCTGATAGCAGTCCTGCAACACTTCCAGAGGGTGTTTCAGCCTTCACAGCATGCTACGGCAAACCCTAAGCCCTATGACAAAAAAGTCATGGGCCCTAAGCCCGCATACCCGAAACCCTAAATCCTAAACCCTAAAACCCTGCAGTAAGCCCTAAACCCTAAACCCTAAACCTTAAACCCTAAGCCCTAAACCCTAAACCCTAAACCCTAAACCCTAAACCCTAAACCCTAAACCCTAAACCCTAAGCCCTACCCTGAGCCAGCTCAGGAAGCACTTCCAGCTCCGCGCCCGCCCGCAAGGAGGTGGCCCGAAACCCTACTTGAAGGTTCGTAATTGGTTTAGGGTTTAGGGTTTAGGGTTTAGGGTTCAGGGTTTAGGGTTTAGGGTTTGGGGTTTAGGGTTTAGGGTTTAGGGCGGCTCATTTCTTTACCCATGGTTCTAAGGCTCAGGGAAAGCGCCATGCAGGTTCATGGGTAGCTATAGGTCGGGTTTAGCTACTTGAAGGTTCATGGGTAGCTAGCGCTATAAGCACCCGAAGCAAGGTGGTAAGCATAGCTACCCTACTTAGAAAGCCTTTTAGAGCTTAAGGGTTAGGGTTTTTGTGTTTACGGTTTAGGGTTCGTGTTTTTCAAACCCCTACATCTCCTAGCTCCTCCTCCTTTCTGCAATGGGAGGTGCCTCGGGGTGTCTCCGAGCTGGCACAGCTCACGTGCGAGCCTTGGCACCGCCCTGCCATCGAGCATTCTTACGGTGTCTGGAGATGGGGGCTTTGAGGTTTTAGGGTTTACTAGAGGCTCTAGCTGCTTGCAGCCTTTATGGGTTGTACAAGTTTTACTATTGCAGGAGAAACTACAATGTAGGTAGCTCAGCCTTAAACACTATTCATGCTTGAGCCCTTTACCCAGAGCCTCTAGACCACCACCAACAGGGATACAAGGAGGGACCCCTAGAATTGACCCTTAGTCTTACTCCCCTAAATAACCCCTCTCTCTCTATATATATATATGTATATGTATATGGAGGGACCTTTGTGTACTATGTTGTCTTCCTTTTTTCTTTATGTGTATATATATATATACATATACATGAATAAAACAATTTCGCTAATTCAACAAGTCAAACTTTGCTGCTAGAAACAAAAAACACAAGGGTTCAGAACCCTTCAACCGAAACCCAACTCACGAGTTACGGGGCTCAGGAGCTAACCCTTAACAAGCCCCCACTCCTAAACCCCAAAACCGAACTCTGTAAAACCCTCAACCTAGCATCCAGGGCTTGGGGTTTTTCAAGCCCGAAACCCGAAACCCTAAACCCTAAACCCTAAACCCTAAACCATGTGGCTAGCAGTGAGGCGCTTTCTGCTCGACACCTCCAAGGTGGAGGTGGACGAGGGGGTCTCGGGTTTTAGGGCTTAGGGCTTGTCAGGGCTTGTTAGGGCTTAGGGCTTGTTAGGGCTTAGGGCTTGTTAGGGCTTACCGGGGTTTTCAAGGGAGGGAAGTCAGATTTGGGGTTCAGAGGCGGCCAAATAGGATACCGGGGGGGGGGGGGGGGGGGGGGGGGGGGGGGGGGGGGGGGGGGGGGGGGGGGGGGGGGGGGCCTAGGGTGTTGAAGCCCCCAACCCGCTGCACCCTAAACCCTCAACCTTCCAACCGTCTAAAGCCCTGTAAGCCTTAAACTTAAACCCTAAACCCTAAACTCCAGACCCTCTAAGCCCTAAAGCCCTCTGAACACCCTAAACCCGAGACCCCATAGATCCGAAACCTTGTACTCTAAAGCCTGGTTTAGGGTTTAGGGTTTAGGGTTTAGGGCCGCCCCCAACCTATGATCAGGTTTAGGGGAGGGGGCCTTCATGGTCTTGGGACTCTGGCCCCTTCAGCTCCATTTTCATGCTCAGGGTGTTAGGGTTTTAGGGTTTAGGGTTCAGGGTTTAGGGTTTTGGGCATTACCATGTTTGAGCACCATCATGAATGTGATTACTACTACATGATTGCTGCTCTGCTTTCGGCCGATATTGTTGCCAGTATGGGGCATGGTCACGAGTATTCTTATCTATGACTGCTAGCGCAAGGAAACGAATCTCAGGATCGACCAGATACACACTTGCATTACATTGCAATGGCACCACTGGTTGAGGGCGACGGCTCCGCCTGGGACATTTGCTGTTCCCAAGAGATATGGGACCTGATCGAGAATCCCATCTTGATCACATGTTCTCGGTCCTCTTCTGAGTTCTTGTGTCATCCCAGACGCGCAACCGCCAACGCCCTTAGATACACGGAAGGCTGGAGGCAAAGCAGATTGCCTCAACGATCGGGCTGCTGCTATGCGCTAAGCTTCTAAACAGAAGCTACGATGACATGAATATACAGTTGAATTAGTAGATAACATTGTTTCCTCATGGCGGTAGCTTGCTCCATCCCTAACCCTAAGCATAAAGCCTGCCGCAACCTAGAAGTGCAGGGTTCAACCTGAGCGACACATGGCTAAACCCTAAACCCTAAACCTTAAACCCAAACCTTAAAACTAAAACCCTAAACCGCACAGGACCTCCAGGAAATGCTCCACGAGTCTTGCCCTAGCCCAAGCAGGCCGGTCTGTAGTTTCGGGTTTAGGGCTTTAGATTTGGGTAGTTTCGTATCATACTTTTCGGGACTGGGAGCGGATAATGTTGGTGTCTTTTGGGAAACCCCAAAACCCAAATCCCAACTTCTCCACTTCAAGAAGTGGCTTGTGGCCCTCAACAGAATCCTGTAAATTCTAAGGGTAACTGGAAGTATACTTGTTTTTTTACCTTATTCGTGGGCACTTCCAACTCAACCTTCAAGTAGCCCGAAACCCCAAGCCCTAGGCCTTAAACCCTACACCTGCACCCTTACACCCTACTTGTGACCACACAAGAACCCTCACGTAGACCCTTGCCAGGAAGTGGCTGTTGGCTCTCGTGCTGGTGTCCTCCACCGCCTCGTCACTCCAGCAGGCTCCTGCCAGGGCTCTTGAAATTCTGTTTTAGGGTTTAGCGTTTAGGATTAGGGTTTAGGGCCGACAGGGCTTAGGGTTTGGGGCTTGGGGTTTAGGGTTTAGGGCTTGGGGTTTAGGGTGTAGGGCTCGGGTTTTGAGGGTTAGGGTTTAGGGGCTTGGGGTTCAGGGTTTAAGGCTGAGGGTTTAGGGATCGGGGTTTTTAGGGTTTGGGGTGTAGGGTTTAGGGCTTAGGGCTTAGGACTTAGGGTTTAGGGCTTTGGGTTTGCGATTTAGGGTTTAGGGCTTAGGGTTTAGGGCTGCAGCCGAGGAAGAGTGGCCGTGAAAGGTACGCTGCTACCACCTTGATAGGCTTCGTGGCGAGATAGGGTAATCTACGGGTCGGAAGAATTACAAATGGTACTCCCTGATGGTCCCCTTAGAACTATACTGTAAGACCCGCCCCCCACCCCCCACCCCCAACAAAAAAAAGTCAAATTAGGCCCATATTAATCTGTCTGGGTTTGTGGTGTGCTTGCCGACTGCCTTCAGGTTTCTGTGCGTGACCGAGCTCATGAGCGGCCTTGGTTTCCGGGGATATTGCTTTGATAGCTTGTCCGAAGCACAGGCCATGACGGCACTTGGCCAGGGAATGGCCGCTACGACGTTGGCTGTTGCACTGTTGCCTTTGGTGAAGGCATTGCGCGTCACGGCTGCAATCATCTGACTGCCGGCTCTGAGACTGAGAAACGCTGCTGAAGGAGGGGGGGGGAGGGTATTCTCCCGCGACTGCGATGAAGTCGATGAAGACAAGCAAAGGGGTCCAAGGAGGCAAATCTCTTGATGAGGCAGCCGAGCATCTCCAAATCCAGGAATCGGCTCAGAGGGCTGAGAATCAGAACGTGGCCACGGCGACTGCCGGGGCCGAGAACGTAGTCATGCGCAAGCCGCAGGCTCAGTTCCGCAACAAGGGACTGCCCCAGTAGCCATGCCGGCCAGCGCCCCTGCCGCAGTCAACGCTGCCGCTGCCGTGTACGCGCGTGCTCGGGCGTGACCTGGTCCAAGCCACTCTCTTGTCAAGCCAACCCGGGCACCCGTGCTGTATGACCTCTCAGTCGGCCACTCCTGGGCTTGGGACTATTAGGGTTTAAGGTGTAGGGTTTAGGGTTTAGGGTCTAGGGCTACCTGAAGGTTCATGGGAAGTTATAAGTTGGGGTCATAGGCAGGGTAGCTAGCGGCATATCTGGTTATTTCCTTCTTTAGGGTACGGATAACCCGTCTTTGAACTACCCATGAACCTCCAAGCCCTAAACCCGAAACCCTAAACCCTAAACCCGAACCTTCAACCCCAAACCCTACGTCCTAGACCGCAAGTTGCAGCACAAGCCTGAACAGTCAACACAAGCAGCCTGACAAGAAATCCTGTGCCCATCTCATGAAGCCCCCCGTAAGCCTAAAGCTCCCTAGCTCCAAGCTCTAAACCCCCCCAGACCCTAAACTATAAAGACCCTAAACGCCCTAAACTAAAGTTTCGGGGCTTAGGATTTTTGGAGTTGAGGGATTTTGTCCCAAACCCTGTAAACCCGAAAAGCCCTAAACCCTATAAGCCCTAAACCGCAGTTTGCGGATTGAGGTTTAGGCACTTCCCTGCAGAATCCAGGGTTTAGGGCTTAGGGGTTAGGATCTAGGGTCTAGGGTTCAGGGTTTAGGGTTTCGGGCGCCTGGTTTGCAGATGCTGGCGATGCTGTATCCAGAGCCGCCCGAAGCCAGCGAGGCCTGGCGTGCACAGGGATTAAGGCCGGCGTGGGGTTTAGTAGAAGATATAGTCCCAGACTCGAAACCCTGAAACCCTAAACCTAATGTTTGGGATTTTTGTGTTTAGGGCTTAGGATTTAGGATTCAGGGTTTGGGGTTTACGGAGAGGTTCGAGATTTTGGATTCAGGGTTTCTGGCGCTTTCGGGAAGTTGGGAGGCGTCTAAAGCCCAAGCCCTGAATCCCCCCAAACCCTCTAAGGGTACTTAAGATGGCTTCTTACCTTCTTTGAAGGGTATATCAGGGGTATATAAGGGGTCCCCCCATACTTAAGGGACGATGTACCAACCCTCAGAAACTCTACATCCACCTCACTGCCATTATCGGAAGGTGGGGGGGGACGGGGGCGATTGAATTAGAATGAGTATTTCGGGTAGTTTCTACTATGACCATCTTGCGACTGCAACTTAAAATGGGGCCGTGGTATAATCACCAGGGCCGCTGAACCCTAAACCCTAAACCCTACGAACAGTTTGCGGGGGTTACCTTTGTGGCAGGGTACCTCATGGTGTTGGTCTTATTGGCTTCTGTGTCCTGCACCCAGCTTGGATCTTCATGGGTAGGTGTAACTGGGGTTAAACCATTCAACAAACCCTTTGTCACGCTATGGCTTTGGGGGGCCTTTCTAGTCTAATTACAAAGGGAGGGGAATATTAGCAATTGTTCCGACCCCTATATACCCTCAATCGGCCACCCTAAACCCTAAACCGTAAATGCTAAAACCTAAACCCTGAACCCTGAACCCTACACCCTACTCGGCCAGATGCTGGTCAGAGTCGCTGCGCACATCGAAAGCGAGTGCCTGCTGGAGATTTCCGAGCCCGGCCCCGAGCCGGTGCTCGCATGCAAGGGTTCGCTGGAACCCAGTTTTAGGGTTTAGGGGGTTTAGGAGTTTGGGGGATTTAGGGTTTAGGGGTTTGAGTTTAGGGGGTTTTGGAGACCTTAGGGTGTTTGGGGAGGTTGACAAGGCAGTGTGTCGGGCTTGCGGTTTGGGATTCGGCGGCAGTGACGGTTTTTTTGTTGCGTTGAGGCTGTCGGGTGTGTAGGGCTTAGGCAAAACTAGGATGCCCTTGTACGGTTTCAGTGGGGGCTGCCTTACCGCTGTGCCCTGTGTTTTCGCTCACATACACGCGAACTTATTCATAACTGCCCAAGAATCCGAATACCCCTCAGCCAAGGATGAGACCTTAAGCGTTGCAAGGGTCTTTTGTTTTAGGTGGATATGGAGGTTTCCCAGAATAGGGGTACATGTTTGGGGGGTTCCTGCAAGAAGGACTATGCTCTACTACACTGGGGGTAGATAAGGGGTACCCCTTCTTCGGGAAATGCCCCCATTTGGGGTACGAAGGGTTTGGCAGGGGGGAGGGGGGGGCAGGCAAAAAAACAGATTAGGGGTTGGAGTGCGCCCTTTGCCCTAGTTTTGGGGTGCTGTGCCGCACTGCATAAGCCCCAAGCCCCTGGGTTATTTAGGGTTTTTGGGTTTTAGGTTTAGGGTTCAGGGTTGAACAGGGGCACTTCTCAGGCGACCCTCGGGAGGCATGTGTCTCGTTGACGAGAAGACGGTGCAGGCCAGTTTCTCCGGTTTTGGGGTGTAGAGTTCGTAGATAAACCTTTGGTTCATGGTTCTTTTAACAAAATTTTTGGGTTGGGGTTGGGGTTTCAGGGTTTAGGGTGTTACAACTTTTTCTAGAAGGTTCAGTGCCAAGCTACAAGTACGAGAATGTGCACCAGTGGGGCACGATTCGAGGCACAGTTGCTCTCACCGTGGGATACACTAAATGTATGCCCATGCTACAAGAGGTGCCCAAAAAGGAGCTTGTCTTTGGCAACTTACCGTATTTCAAACTCAGCCAAAGCCTCCTATGACGAAGATGTCTAGTAGAACCCTTATTCTGTGTTTTTGGGTTGCGGTTCCGCAACAACTTTCTGTTCCTCATGTACAATATGGGTTACCAGAAGTGTCCATGTAACTGAAATATACTGTGTACTTGGGCCTGACTGGGGGTTCCCAGGTAGTAGCTTCAGGGCCCAGTCATATGCTACACAGGTACATGGACCCTAAACCCTAAACCCTCATCCTTAGGGCTGTGACCCCTCTTGCATGAACCCTAGACCGTACACCTTAAACTCCAAACCCTAAACCCCAAACCCTAAACCCTAAACCCTAAACCCTAAACTCCACAAAGAGAAGCCGCAGGTCCAAGTAGCCCTAAACCCTAAACCCTAAACCCTAAACCCCTGGAATCCCACAAAGAGAAGCCGGAGGGCATCATCACCCGGGTCCTCTCGGAAGAAATCGGGGGCACCTGCGAAACCTACGCGGCCGACCTGGGCCCCCCGGCGCGGGTTCTTTGGGTTTTTGTTTTTGCCATTTAGGGCCTGTAGGGTTTAGGGTTTAGGGTTTAGGGTTCTAGGGTTTACGGTTTTTTGTTTAGGGTTTAGGGCTTGTAGGGCTTAGGGTTTACTAGAGTAATCTCGTACCCTTGTTTGTCTCTTCTTGGGTTAGGCTTCTCAGAGTTTGCGGCTCTAGGTTCCAGGGTTTAAGGTTTTATTAGGGTTTACAGGGTTTATCATGGTTGGATAGGATTTAATTCGGAATTTGGGATTTATGAGGCTTTATAGGGACAGACGGCAGACGAGCCATTCCGTGCGCGAGCGCGCGCGGAAAGGCCTTGGGTACTTAGGGGCGCAGAAACCGTGCAAACATAACGGTCCCACAATTGGAGTATAAGGGCCCCTGTAGGGGGATTCTGGAAAGCCATTTTTGTAGATTCCTTGTGCTTATCCTGGTTTGGGGTTTAGAATGTGGGAAGGAGTACAGCCCTAGTTGGAAGTGCGTGAGTAGTTTTAAGTAGGGTTCTAAGTGCCCTTAATAAGGGTATAACCAGTCATCATTCGATTTACCTTATTTGTATCTACCCATGAACCTTGAGTAGCTCTAAACCCTAAACGCTTACACCCGAAAGCCCACTTATAGCTGCCACCCCAAGACCTTGACCCTATCTCTTGTGCTTGTTCTGGAGTTGCGGGGCCTTGGCTTTGAAGGCGCCAGTTCTGGGTTTACGCTGTTGGTGAGTTTTTCTCATTTCCCAAAATCAAGCCTACTTAAACCCTAAACCCCCTCAAGCCACAGACCCTAAACCCGAAGAGCCCCAAAACCCTAAACCGCCATTGGACCCTAAGAGCCCTAGAAGCGCTTTGTCGCCTAAGAGCCCTAAACCCGAAGAGCCCTAAGAGACCCCAGGGAGCCCCCGAAGAGCCCCGAAACCGTTTGCCGAGTTCGCATGGGCATCCAGCTGCCCCTCTGGACCTCCCGGGAGATGGCACGGAGCTGAGTTGAACGACTGTTGGGTCTTGAGGGTTTTCGGGTTCTAGAGTTTTTGGGTTTAGGGTTTTTTAGGGTCCAAGGGTTCATCGCTTCAAAAGATTTAGGGTTTTGGGGTTTGGGGTATAGGTGTGACAATAGGGTTCAGGGTCGATGGCTTCATCTCTTCATAAGGTCTTTGTGTGAGCTTTGGAAGCAGATCTCACATCTGCCCTGCGGTAAAAGATTTTAGGGCTTTGGGAGTTGTTGGTCTTAAAGGCTCACAGGCTTCATACAACTTCTGGGTTTTGGGGCTTGATTGGAAACCCTGTAAACCCGAAACCCTGTAAACCCTAAACCCTGTGTTTTGTAGCACGGCCAATTGCACATGAACAGTGTGAGCCTTTGGGACTGTTTCTGCTTTCGGGTTGGGTTTGATGGAGTTCTCCTCCAGAATCCACTGGCCCGAGCTGCCATAGATGCGGCGTGCCATAGGGTTGCAGAGCCAAACGGTTCCTGAAGCAATGAAGCAGCGTGCAGACGCAACAACGTCTTGGAGACAAAAAGCAGTTTCCCATATGAGCCAGAAAATACCGGAGGCATCAGGCCATGATGCGAGGCCAGGACCTTCAACGGGTTAAGAGCCTTGGCCTCTCCGGCTGAGCACTGCTTGATTATGTCTGCTCGTCATTTGCCATGGTTCGTCTCTCTTTGTCTGGGCCGTCCTGGCTCCTGGTAGGATGTTAAATAAGGCCTATGGGCCGTTTTCCCGAGGACGTTAACAACGGTGGCTTTTCGGCTGTTTGGCACATGGCGGTTGGATTGATCTTGGGTTGGTGGTGTTGCCGGTTAATCATGCGCTTGCAATAATTCTTCGGCAGGCCCCCCTGGCAGGCCCGCAGCTGTCTACTGCAAGTCGTGCTTCCTGCCCTCTCCTTCGCTGCTTCCGTGCTCCACCATCTGGTGGGTGCGGATTGCCTGCTCCGCCGCGCGTGCGGGTGGGCCGGTCATGCTGCTGCACCGCACTTGTGCAAGCAGGTGCGGGCGGTGGCGCCCTCGTACTGCTCCTCATCCTGGTGTTGTTGCCAGGCTCTGAGGGTGGGGGGGGCTTTGGGCCTGGCAGCTTGCGTCAAGGAAGGTGCCCTCAGGCTTCGTTCATTGAGCCACTCGTCTCGTGGCAGGGGGGTGTTGAACTCAGCCTGTGGCCCTTAAGGCAGGCGCGTCCGCCCTGGTGAGATTGGTGCTCTCCTGCTAATCTCCCAGGGCTGGGGTGGGCACATGTTGGTTGGTTCCTTGTTTTTAGGTGGGCAATAACACCCTGTAAACCCTAAACCCCCTAAACCCTGAACCCCCTAAGCCGGAAACCCGAAACCCTTAAACCCTAAACCCTAAATAAGCCCTACACCCTACTCAAACCCTAAACTGCAGCGGGAGGTTTTTTGTCAATTGTTTGGTTTTTCACCGAGGCTCGGTTCTCCTCCTCACCCAGCTTGCAGGAGAAGGTGCGAAGGGCTTTCTGTCAGGTTTGGGGGGATTCAGGGTCTAGGGTTTAGGGTTAGATGTTAAGGTTTAGGGTTTTAGGTTTTAGGGGTTTAGGGTTGTTAGGGTGTGAGAGTAGGGTTTAGGGGTTTAACTGTAGGGTTCACAGGCTCTTTCGGCTTTTTTGTTGTCTGAGATTTTGGGGGGCTCAAGGTCGTGTTTATGTAACCGGTACCTCCTTTTTCCTTCAGCTCAGTTGAGTCCTCCAACTCCCCTCTCTGTTCCTCCAACCCAGAGCCCGCCGAAGCCCCTCAACCCCAAGTCTTGTAAGGGTTCTAGGGTTTTAGGCTGTAGGGGTTCAGGAGGGTTAGGGTGGTAGGGTGTTGGGTTTTAGGCTTTAGGGGTTCAGGAGAGTTAGGGTGGTGGGGTCTTGGGTTTTAGGGTTTAGGGTTTTGGGGATTTAGTGCGTGCCAAGGCTGTGGAGGTCCAGGGCTGAAACGTAAACTCTATAAACCATCAGTTTGTTCAACCCTTGTTTGGGTGCAATCAATAAGGTTTTGGGTTTCGGGCTCGGGGCGGGGGGGGGGGGGGGGGGTGGGGCGGTAAACCGTAAACCCTAACCCCTGACCCCGAAACCCTAAACCCTAAACCCTAAAACCTGAAGCCTAAACCCTAACCCCTGACCCCGAAACCCTAAACCCAAAACCCTAAACCCTAAAACCTGAAGCCTAAACCCTAACCCTTAAGGCGTAGTCCCATCCTCTGAGCTGCTCGACCCAAGGCCAGCATCAGGCCATGCATAGACTTGGTCAGCCCAGTGGTTTGGGGTTTAGGGTTTAGGGTTTAGGGTTTAGGGTTTAGGGTTTAGGGTTTAGGGTTTAGGGTTTAGGGTTTAGGGTTTAGGGTTTAGGGTCATTTTCCCCCGTTCTTAGTAGGGAATGGGGAAATGAGGTACCCCATATAATCCGTTAAAAGGTATGTGTATATATAGGGGGAGATAGGGTACCTCATTCCCTCATTCCCTACTAAGAACCAGCCAGTTTTGCCCTGTTGGGGTTTTCGCCCCCCCCCCCCCCCCCCCCCCCCCGACACCATGAAGCTATCCGAACTAAGAGTACTTATGACCCAGCTTAGGGCCTTTTCCAAAATTTACATAGCTAGCTGAGCTGGGGGGGGGGGGGGGGGGGCGGGGGGCCGCCTCAACCCTAAACCCCAAACCCCAAACCCCAAACCCTAAACCCTAAATCCAGCCCCGACCAGGTTGTGAGCTGGTTCCTGGTGCCTTTGGCAACTTGGGGAGACTTCTCTGCTGTGCGGGCTCTAAATCCGAGAAACCCTAAACCGCACCAATTCGGTGAATCCCTAACTAGAAGTTGAAGAAGCCCTGAAACGCTCTAAACCGCATTTAAAAAGAGTAGGACTTCTGCAATCCTTACTTGGAGGTTCATGGGTAGTTAGAAGTAGGGTGACAAGTGGGATAACTATACTTTTTACCTTATTTAGGGCACTTTCAACCTACTTTTTTACTGCCCATGAGCCTTCAATAAACACCCGAAGCCCCAAACGTGGCGGAGTGCCTTTTTTTGGCATTTCAGGGTGGGTGTTGTGTTGTAAGGATTGGTTAGATTTTAGGGTTTTGGGTAGCATGCAGACAGCATGCAGGCAGCAGGTGAAGGCTGACCAAAACCCGTTTTACCCCAAAGTGGCGATTCAGTGTTTACGGCTAAGACCCCAAACCCACCGTATACCCTAAGGGCTATTTTTGCCCTTGATTCCGCAAACCTAGAGCCCAAACAAAACAGAAACTTAAAGAACCCTGAAACCCCTCCTCACCAAAAATCTCCAACAAAACCAAAGCCCTTAGACCCAACCCCCGAAACCCATAAAGCCCTCAACCCTATCCCCTGAGACCCTAAACCCCTAGACCCTAAATCCTAAACCCCTAAACCCCTAAGCCCTTAAACCCCGAAACCCTTAAGCCCCGAAGTCCTCCTAAACCCCTAAACCCCAAAGCCCCTAAAGCCCAGCCAGGCGTCGCTGGCGGACCAGCTGCTGGTACTGTTGCAGGGCCCGGGGGCCTAAGCGGACGGAGTTCCTGGTGTTCCCCAAACCCTGAACCCTGTTGAGCTTCAGGGTGGGACCCCTACAAAACCTATAAACAATAAAGACCCTATAGGCCCTGCAAGCCCTGTAGACCCTATAAGGTCTATATTCCTTATAAACCCTATAGACCTTAACAAACCCCTAAACCCTAAACCCTAAACCCTAAACCCTAAACCCCATACCCTAAACCCTAAACCTAAGCCCTGTTTGGGGTCCTCTCTCCTCAGAAGAAAAGAGCAACGTGCCTGGCTTGGATGGGCAAAGTGCAGCTCCGAAGCTAGGGCCCGGGGCTTGGGATGGGTTTCCGGTTTAGGGCTTTATTAAGGTTTAGGGTTTTAGGGTTTAGGGTTTAATTAAGGTTTAGGGTTTTAGGGTTTAGGGTTTGGGTTTTAGGGTTTAGGGTCGAGGGTTTTGGGTGTAGGGTTTAGGGTCTAGGGTCTAGGGGCCACACCAAATCCATACGCTTGTGCGGTTTGGGTTCCTTTCCGAGTACTCGTCTTTTGTGGGTTTAGAAGGTTTGGGTCCATGCTGGGGGCGTTTCTGTTGGGTGAAATCTGATTTTGTTTTTGATGTTGTCCAGGGTCCTGTGAATGTAAAAGCCTTAAACTCTAAGCCCGAAACAGCAGATGCCCATAAATAGCCCTAAATCCCCAGACCCTAAACCCTAAAACTGGACTTTGCTAGGCGGGTATTTCCCAAAAGAAGGGTACCCCTTTCATACCCCAAGTAGAAATACAGTCCCTCAGAGGGGACCCCCCAAGAAAGGGGTACCCCCTATTTTCAGAAACCCTAAACCCTAAAAACCCTAAACCCTAAACCCCCCAAAAAGGAGCACCCCCCTATGTTCGGAAAGCCACAGGTTGCTGCATGGTGGAGCAGGTTTGGATCACCACCTCGCCGCTGCCTGAGGTTGCCATTTCCATTTTAGGGTTTAGGGTTTAGGGTTTAGGGCTTAGGGCTTAGGGCTACTAGGTAGGCCCTTGGGACATTCTATTTTCCCTTATTGGGTTTAAGAGGATCATATTCAGGATCCAGGAAGATTTTTCAGAGGGTTTTAAGGTCCATTTCAATCAGTTCGAGCTCATGACTACGGAGTTACGAGTTTAGGGTTTGAGCGTTTAGTCCAAAAGTTCAGGGTGTAAGGGCTGACTTAGAACCCCAGTTTTCGTACCTGCAACCTAATTGAGGGTCCTTGCAGGACTTACTTATTTCTAGGGGGAGGGGCCCTCCTTGCAACTTAGTCCCGGTTTAGGCCAACGTCTGCGCGCATGAACGTGCCGGAGATCGTCGCAGAGTCGCTGGCTACTGCCGAGGCCGGGTCCCAGAAAGCTTCCGCGAAAGAGCAAGGAACGTATTTAGGATGTAGAAAATGCCTTGGCCCTAAACCCTAAGCCCTAAGCCCTTTAGACCCTCTGATACCTGGCTTTCTCACACCCGAATCCCTGGCTGTAAGCCTTAAAGTTTAGGGCTTTGGCGGCTTGGGGCCTAGGGAGTCGTACGTTTGTGCACGTTTCGCGTGGGTTTGGTTTGTGGAGAGCAACAACCCTACTTCGTAAGGGTGGAATCACTGCCTCAGGCTTAGGGAGAAATCTTGAGCGTTCATGTGTGAGGGCCGTAGTTAAGTACGCTGAATTAAGAGTATAACCGCGTTTGAAATCTTCCCCTACCCGTCATCGAGACCATGCACTTTCTCCTGCCCTTTGAGGTGGGTAAGGCTCACTTTGCACTCTGTGTACAGTAGGTCGTAGAATCATCAAACCCCGCAAACCTACACTCCAAACCCTAAACCCGAAAAGCCGAAAGCCCCCAAACCCCTAAACCCCAAAGCGTAAATCATCAAGAAAAGCTTGCGTCTTAAGTGGGGCCCGAGACCTTAAACCCCAAACCCTAAACCCCAAACCCTAAACCCTCAAACCCTTAAATCCCTTAAAACCCTTTTCAGGAGTTTTAAACCCTAAACCCCTAAGCCCTTAAACCCTGAGAACCCTTCTTATGAAGTTTTCAGCGCAGGTCTTCCGGGAGTGCCTGCTTCAGAGCGCGCCACTCCACGAGGCTGAAGTTTAGGGTTTAGAGTTTAGGGTTTAGGGGATTGGCTTGGGGTGTGGGACTTGTTGGAAGGCTGATACGGGGTTTCCGATATTTGGGGTACCTTCTTGGGGTCTTTATCATAAGGGGATCCTGCTATTTGCGGGGGTCTAATTTAGGGGTTCTATTTTCGTAAACCCCCATATATAGATATAGAGAGAGAGAGAGAGCAAACCCTGAAAACGAAACCTTTGAGTTAGGGACCTTAGAGGTTTTAGAGTTTGGGATTAGGCTGTTCTTTGGTCAACGGAGTAGGAACATGGGTTGTTGGCAAGATGGAATGCAGGATCACCAGGAACGGTTGTAGCCGTAACCAGGTGCACCCTTCCACGCCCCTGCAACACAACTTTGCTGTTCTCCTTCAAGTTGGTCTGGGGTGCAGGGTTTACGGTT
Source organism: Symbiodinium natans (assembly GCA_905221605.1). Taxonomy (NCBI): domain Eukaryota; class Dinophyceae; order Suessiales; family Symbiodiniaceae; genus Symbiodinium; species Symbiodinium natans. The sequence goes on from CAJNDS010002646.1 coordinate 1,096,392, forward strand.
TGGGGCTTAGCGCTTAGGGCTTAGGGGTTGATTTGCTCAAGAAGTCTGCGGGCATCGAAGCCAGTCTGCTATACCCAAGCAGAGACTGGGAATCCCCCACACCCCTTAGCTCCACCACGATGTACAGATTCAGAGAATACTGCCTCATGCTGGGAATACAGAGATCCGCTCTGGCCATGCAAGAGTTGGCTCAGCCACGAGTAGACATCTTGCTCACCCTGAACGCCGTCCAGAACGCCGACCCACACTTTGTGGAGGCATTCCAAACCGACGAGCAGCGGAAAGCTCACTATGCGGCTCACATCACTTTCTCAATCTCAGGTATCAACAGAGAGACCGGATGCTTCCCAGCGACAACAGAAAAGCCTTTCCTTGAAGAAGTCCTCAACTATACAGAAGCCCTGAGCCACAACTCAGACCCCTAAACCCTAAACCCTAAACCCTAAACCCTCTAAAAGAATAAGACCCAAAGACCCTAAGACCCCTAAGCCTCCTATGCCCAACTTCACGACCCAAATCCTAAGCCCCAAAAGCCCTTTGCCCTAAACACCCTAAGCCCTGAAGCCCTAAACCATCCTAACCCTAAAGGGTTTGTGGTTTTATGGTTTAGGGTTTAGGGTTTACCCTAAACCCTAAAGCCTTCTCATAAAAAAAAGTAATAACAATAATATAATAATAATACTAATAAAACGTAAACCCCTTTAACGCCCTAAGTCCTCCGACTGCAGTCCCGGAAATCCGTGGAGATCCTGATCTCTGAGCTCTTGGAGTGCCTGGCCTCAGGGTTTAGGGTTTAGGGTTTAGTAGGGTTTTGTAGGTTTTAGCAGGGTTTAGTAGGGTTTAGTAGGGTTTAGTAGGGTTTGGTAGGGTTTGGTAGGGTTTAGTAGGGTTTAGCAGGGTTTAGTAGGGTTTAGGGTGGCCTCAGGGGTTGTTTAAGGCTTCCAGGGCTTTAGGGCTTTCCGGGTTTTAGGGTTGAGGGTTTGTGGTTTGAGGGTTTTAGGGTGTAGAGGCTTTGAGGTTTAGGATTTTTGGGGTTTAGCGGCTTGGGGTTGAAGGTGGGGTTTAGGGGTTGAGGCGTTTAGTGGCGAGGCTCAAAGCTTAGCTTAGGAGGGTTGACGATTTTTTGGGTTAAGGGTTTAGGGTTAAGGGTTTAGGGTGCAGGGGCTTAGGTCTTGGGGGCTTCAGATCTGGGTCGTAAGGTTTGGCAGATGTGCGACTGAAGGTTCACGACCTCTTGAACCCTAAACCCTGAGCTTTAAACCCAAAACCCTAAGCCAAAACCCTAAGCCCGAAGCCCTAAGCCCTATAGGCCCTAAGCCCGAAGCCCTAAGCCCTGGGCCCTAAGCCCTAAGCCCTAAGCCCTAAGCCCTAAGCCCTATAGGCCCGAAGCCCTAAGCCCGAAGCCCTAAGCCCTGGGCCCTAAGCCCTGGGCCCTAAGCCCTAAGCCCTAAGCCCTGCCTTACAGCCACGTTGATGCCAGACCGAAGCTTCAGTTCCTCCCGAAGCCCTACAAACACCTTCTTGGAGGTTCATGGGTAGTTATAAGTAAGGTTTGGGGTTTAGGGTTTAGTGTTTAGGGTTTAGGGTTTAGGGTTTAGGGCTACTTGGAGGTTCATGGGTCGTTAAAGTAGGCTTATCAGTAGGGTAGCCATACTTGTGACGGCCCATGAAGAGCGGCAGCCCTAAACCCTAAGCCTCACTCCGCGAATCCCGGAGGTGCGAAAGCAAAAAAGAAGCGACTGCGCCGCCTCACT